>CM064575.1:6570988-6583488 GCA_032716605.1 Paralithodes platypus
TTTCTTACACTCCCCCATTTTACAAAATGCATATTCCTTCAAAATTCCTCATCTACTCTTCTCTTACTTTCGTTCACGACTGTGTCACAACTCTCTTTCTCTCACATTCATCGCTCGTTTCTGACATCTTATCACAAATCTATTCATTTCCCATCTACTACCCAAACCACTTACCACTCCGCTTTACGGGCTTTCTTCCTTGTCTGCCCACAGCTATTTCTAACCTCTTCTGTCCACCATGCGGTACCTTGTTACTTATCCCTCCCTCTTCTCCTTAATCCATACACACTCCTCACCATGCTGCCCAGATCTCTTCCCTAAAACACCCTTGCTTATTCTCCTCCATTTCCACTCCATATCTTCCAGGTCGAACACCACCTAGTCGTCTTTCTACTGCTCTGCTGCCTACTCTTCCCCTGATTATCCTCCTGTCGCCTCTCCACCCTCCTCGCCATTCCAACCTTCCCCTTCTCAGGCCTCCCTCCAGCTCTCCTCACCAACTTCTTTTGTATCCCTAATTTTATAGGCTACTCTCATACTACAATATGATCAGACAGACCCCCTCCATCACCCCAATACACCCTAGCATCCAGCAACAGATTTCTTCATTCGTTCATCCACACATCTTAATAAATAAAGGATCAATGTTGTCTGTTTGTCATTTCCCCGACCTTTGTTACTAAACTCCTCACCACAGTTTTGGTGCCAGGTGGGAAGTGTGGTGCACCGTTGGTAAAACGTGGCGTTGGAGATGGTTTTAGGTGAGGATTTAGTGGAAATCAGAGACACTTTGTTTAATAACAATTTTTCGGCAGAACTTATGTAGTATAACGGAGCAAAAAAATGGCGAGTATGGGGGTACGGATGATGTCAGATCCAAAATCGGGGAGGTCGCATTTAGGCGGCCGACATCGAAGTCGCCGTTTAATGAGGCACAAGGGAGGTCTAGGCCGGTGATTATGGTATTAGTAGTAGTTAGTACTGATTGTGGTAAGATAGTGATTGATGATGGTGAATTATGGTAAGAATAGAAGTTAAACCCGGGCAATGCCTGTATCGTAGTAAAATTACGATAGAAATATGACAATCTTTTGTGATCTTGTATGTCCTCTGTGACGTCACGATCTCTCCTACAGCACGACGTAGGACGATTAGACTCGAATATTATAAGATTGTAAATAAGTTAAGTATCAATAAAAGGCCTAATATGCTATTCAGCAATATTGCCATGGTCTTATGTAGTATCTATGACATTTGATCGGAATATTAATATAATTTATCTGTATAGAGCAGCCACCTAAATGCGGTCCGCTAAATTGGGCTCCTGGGACGGTTTGCCAAAAGGACAGCAAGGTGTGTCTTTTGTGCAAGGTACGCCAGAAGACCTTCTGAACACCAACCAGTTAACATCTAATTTTCCGCCCCTCAGTTGATCGTGCTTTGGTGCCTCTAATCACAATACACCACACAGCAATACACACACCTAACAACCATCACGAGACGCTCTTTCATCGACATCATGACTGACTGATATGATAAGCATATATAATTCATAGTCCATAACAATCCCAACATCATCATTTATTCTTTCTTTAACTTGACTCGTGCATCTTACAACACACGAAATTCTCGTTCCCCATTGTCCAACCGCCATATTGGGTACAAACGTTCGCCCTTGCCTCATATGCCACGTGGAACTAATTGGGGAGATTAATTCCTGGCTACTAGTAACCCTGATAACCTTACCCTATAAATTATCTACATTTATTATGTGAGACCTCTATGGATATAAAATAGCTTCTTTCAGACTTGACAACTCACAATTTCTACAGAATATAAAGAGTACAATTCATTTAGATTTAATTTTATTTTTGTATCATATATCAGACTTCGTGCACTTTAACTTCCATTGATAAGTTTCCCAATTATTGGTGCCCAGACACCGGAACTCACCCTAACACACTGTAAGGGATCTTAAGGTAACATACGAGCAAGCCAAGGATTCACACCACCGGGCCTCAGCAGGAGCCGCACCCCGAAAAACGGGGTAGAGGCTATAGCCTATCGCTTCACCTGTAACCTTCAGGCGCCTGGAGTCGAGGAGATAAAAAGACTGGTAACCCTAAGAAAACACGATAAGCCATAGTGGGGACATTCTTATGCCACTAGGCTAAGGGCAGCTGACGGAGGTACTGATGTCGTATCGGAGCTTCAGTAGGGGGAAAGACCTTACCTCCCGGCTGACCTACTTTTCGGTGTAACACAGGAGCAACCCGTTGACACAAAACCCTTAAAGCCTCCCCCCAGTGGGGGCAAGTGGTACGGTTTAGGCCACATATGACCTTTTTGTATTATAGGCGGCAATGATATACGCCCCGGTACAGTGCCCCGCAGAGTTAGCTGACGCCAATTAAAGAGGTGGCGCTGGATCTGGAGCGTGAGTCCAGAGGAAGGCTGCAAGATCGTGGCAATATGAGAGCCGTACGAAAGTCCAGAGGGTTCTCAGCTGCGGAATTTCAGGCTATAAAAAATTCTGTTAACCGCGCCCTGAGGTGTCGGTTAATAGAAACGAAGCACCGCTTTGTTTCCATCACACTCCGCATCCAAAACGAGACCTCGACCAGGATGGTGTCCCCCTCGCCTTAGACACCAATACAAGTCCTATATAACAAAATTGTAGGGCTAACGAAGCTTTGGCTAGAGAGGGACGCCGAGTTTGTGTCGATGCGCCTGCCTAGATAGTCACTAGCTAATCCCACCCATCGTCTTATCCCCCAGTAATGTTCTTTTCAGTTTCAGACTTCATGTAGACATATGACCTGACTACACTAACATTTTTCCTTGTTCAATATGATCCAGTAGTATGTATTGCTATATAGTGTACTATTTTTTCTCCATAACATAGAAGTCCCGCCGGTTGGCATCTCTTAACATAGCCTATTATTTGGCCGTTGTTTTGTAAGTTATATTTAGATACATAGCACTATAAATATGGCTCGTGCAAGCAAAGATGGATAAAAACGGATAAGACAGCACACCGAGTCTCTGATGGGAATGCTGCTAACACCAACACCAAAAAGGCGGACAAGGGGCAGGGAAGGGACAAAAACCCACGCGTCGATCATCGGGCCCACGACACACACAAACGTCTTGCAGAGAACCGCCGTCGGGGTGCCACTCTCTGCCTCTGGGCCCCGTGCTCGCGGCTCCACACACACACACACACACACACACAAATGTACATAGACAGACACCTATGCACACATGTGTCAAGAGCATTGCAACGTCCCAAAGCTGCTTGTCAGTGCAGCTTTTTCTTTAGTAATATAAGGGGACTTCACTCTAACATCAATTCTGTACACCAATTTCTTCAAGCAGAATCCCCTACTCTCCTTTTTTTGACAGAGACTCAAGTAACATCCACATCTGACACATCTAGATTTAATTTTCCAGGTTATCAACTGCTCCAAAATTTCAGACCTAAAGGTGGTGTATGTTGCTTCGCAAAATCTGAAATTGCCCTGGAGGAGGTTACTAGTTTCAATTGTCCCTATTTTGATTATTCTATATACAAATTAATTTCTGCTGGTAAATTTAAATACATATGTTGCATCCGACGTTCCCCAAATACTCCTCCAGAGCAAAGTCTTTGTGATTCTCTGTCCTCACAACTCAGTGTCCTCAACTTAAATGCTTCTTCTGAAATCACTGTGTTGGGTGATTTTGATGTCCATAATGTTGAATGTCTCACTCATTCAGCCAGGACTGATGATGCTGGTCTTGAATGTGAGCTATTTGCAGACTCATTTAATCTCACTCAACTAGTCAACCAACCCACCCGTGTACCAGATAATCCTAATCATAATTCCCACCTACTGGACTTATTTTTAACAACCAATTCAGAAAATTATGATGTTACAGTGGATGTCCCCGCTTGGATCTTCTGATCACTGTCTGATACAGGCCACCTGTCCTATCACCTACCACACCTTCCCACTCTGAACCTGTTTTGGTGACTAAATGGCATTACGATAGTGCAGACTGGGAGGGTCTTCAAGGTTTCTTTATTGATATTCCCTGGACCTCTTTCTTTTCTAATGATGCACACTCCACCTTGAGCCACATAAAAGATTTTGTAAAAATTGGAATGGAAACTTTTATTCCTCATCAAAAGTACAGTAAAACATCTAATTCACCTAAATGGTTTGCCCATAATGGTGTTAGAGTACCTGAACAAAAAGCAATAGCCTACAATGCATACACAAGATCAAAAACACATGAAGCCTTTAATTACTTTAGAAACATCAGAAATCATGCCAAAACTGTATTAAACCTAACTAAATCAAACTTTCTCCATAAGCAGGCAAATAAACTTCTAAATAATCCACATGATAACAAAATATTTTGGTCTACTCTTAACTCATTCAAATCCAACTTCACTACTGCTTCATCTATTCCACCATTAAAATCTCCGACTGGCAATCTTGTAAGTGACCCACGAGGTAAAGCTAACCTTCTTGCGGATATTTTCTCCACCAACTCAACCTTAGATGAAATAAATCAAGATGTCCCTGTACTTAATTTTAATTCGCCTGAAATTCCTTCACTTAAGATCCACACAGACATGTCAAAACTATTTTGCAGAATCTCTCAGTAGATTAAGCTCCTGGTCCAGATGAAATTCCTCCAATAGTACTTAAGAATTGCTCCTGTGGTGCTCGCCTCCTGTATTGGGCAAAAATTTCCGTCTGTGTACTCATACCTCATGCTTCCAGTACCCTGGAAAGAAGCAAACATCCATCCAGTTCCTAAAAAAGGTGCCTCTTCAGATCCATCAAACTACAGACCAATAGCTATAACTTCCACTCTTGGCAAAGTCTTTGAAATTATATTAAATAATCACATAATTAAGCATCTGGAGAATAATAAATTAATCAGTGATAGGCAATATGGTTTTAGACGATGTCGATCAAGTGCAGACATTCTTTGCCTTCTTACGCATCAAATCAACCAAGCTACAGACCAACATGGTGAAACACATACAATAGCACTGGATATATCAAAGGCATTTGATAGAGTCTGCATCAATCCTTATTGTCGAAGATGTCACACTACGGCCTTGCATCATTAGTTCCACTAATTTCTTCTTATCTTCATAACAGAAAAATATGTGTAATGGTAGATGGCCTTTATTCTCAATTTCACTCAATAAATGCTGGTGTTCCCCAGGGATCAGTTTTGGCTCCAACTCTGTTCCTCATTCATATCAATGATCTCATATCTACCACTCATAATCCAATACATTCCTACGCAGATGACTCAACACTCCACAGTTCCTTCACATTTACCAATTCTTTCACCCAACCCGATCTTATAAATTCAAAAATAAACACTGCAATTTCTCTGAACCAGGACCTTTCTAGAATTAATGAATGGGGACAAGAGAATCTAGTTTCCTTTAATGCACAGAAAACCAAGTACATTCAATTTTCTAACCGACAGAATCTCAATGACTCCCATATATTTTTTAATGATGTAAATATTCCCACTTCCCCTAGTATTGACATTCTCGGTGTAACATTAACTACTAACTTGAGCTGGACACATTATGTTAGAAGCATTGCTAAGAATGCCTCTAAAAAACTGGGACTCCTGTACAGAGTTCGAGAATTCTTCACTGACGAGCAGTTGGCCGTAATATATAAAAGTCATGTGCGTTCTCAGATGGATTACTGTTCACCTCTGTGGGGTGGAAGTGGAGTGGTTGCATTGAGGCAGTTGGACAAAATTCAAAATAACGCTATTAGATTAATCAATAACCCTGCAATCACACAGGACCTTCCTACATTATCCATACGAAGAAAACGTTGCATCCCTTGCATTATTCTACAGATATTTTCACAGCAATTGTTCCGAGGAACTTGCTTCAATTGTGCCGCCTCTCCACATCTTTCCCCGTAGAACTAGGGCAGCTGAGAGCGCCCATGAATTTACACTTTCTCCTCCACAATGCAGAACTTCTGCTTATCAGAATGCATTTATCCCCAGAGCTACTACTCTTTGGAATTCACTTCCCTCGAATTGCTTTCCACAAACTTACAATCTACAAATGTTTAAATCCAGTTGTTACAAACATTTTATGAATGGAGGATGCCTTTAGGCACATGGACCTTTTTGTTTTATCTGTGTTTTTCCTTCCTCCGTTCATTGTCTCTTAAAAAAAAAAAAAAAAAAAAAAAACATATTATATCACTTCCTCATCTTTCCCTCCTCGTTGACGTACGGTACCACCGTCTCCAATATGAAGACCTTTCGTGCCATTTTGGTGTCGATTATTTCCTGGCGAGCGATAGCAAGACTGTAATTTAGGAGGAATCGGTCTTTGACTGGGATTTTTTTTCTATTGTACAGTAATGTACAGATTTACCTCCAAGGAGGACCTTGAGGGCGTTTTATAAGCTTGACAGAGTTCTTAGAAGTAAACTAAAGAACATCATAAATGCATAAATAAATATATGAACAAATTAATACAAATCTGCCCTTAACCCCTAAGTGTCGGCGCGCAACATAAGTCGAGTATAATAAATCTGGACTATCTGGCGGCGCTCGACATAGGTCGTGTGGCAATTTCAGCACGTAATGTTGCTGAGAGAGAGAGACAAGTGGTGGCAGGAGAGTAGCGAGCGTATGACTTCTCCAGACCACCGCGGCGAACCTACTGACACGAATCCCACCTCCTCCCTCCCTCTCTCACTCGCTATATACGGAATTGTATGGGGAAAGTGCCGAATTGCATGCTTTTTGCACTCGCGTTGCGCGGTTGTTGCAAGAAAACTAGCCATCATAAAAGGATCGTTATGGTGTCATTGGAAAGCTCTGTTTATGCCCTTTCAGGGATAGATACTTGTTTTACGCTCTGGGTCTTATTTAGGCATGAAAATGATCACGTAAACAGCCCTATTTTGGCTAAAAACACCCCACTGGGCGGTACATATAAATAAACCGCTAGCCCGCTAATCTAGTGTTAAAATCGTCAAAGCACACACACACACACACACACACACACAGCCCGTAGCCTAGTAGGTAGAGCTCTCGTCTCACACACGAGGGTTCGGGGGTTCAATCCCCGGCCGGGCGGAGACAAATTGGGCTTGTCTCCTTTCATGTGTTAGCCTCAGTTCACCTAGCTGTAAATAGGTACCTGGAATAAGTGGACGACGTTGTGACGTCCCATCTGGGGTTGGCAAAAATGGTACAAGGCGAGATGGGTATCATATGGTTCACCTAAGCTGATGGCTACCTAAGCCTTCGGGCGAGACGGTACCGTCTATAGTGAGAATGGTACCATACAGATCCACCCTAAGCCTTCGTTTCCGATGTCGCCAATTGGCTAAAATACAGACTACACGCACATCCACAGCCATTCCAACAGTACATAAAACACTTAACATGCATTTCACGCAATACATTCCCAGTTAAGGAGGCGCGATAATAATGAGCTTAGCTCGCATTGCGTGGATTCCCCTTGACGAACAAGTAACTGAGTAACTGAGTAACATACCCACACACACACACCCACACCACCAAAGTAATCAAAGGAACAGTGCTTCCCATTAACTGCGCTATTCCACGCTATTTTCGATTAAGGGTTTGCGGTAGTTTTAGCTTTTTTTCATACTTTTATATTTATATATTGTTAGTATTAGTATTTTGTGTGTGGCCCTCTTCAAGGTCTCTCTCTCTCTCTCTCTCTTCAACCTAAACATGAACGATTGTTTGTAGAAAGGGTGTAGTGGGGTATTATGCATCAAGGAGTATTTCGCGAATGATAACACAAACAAACGCATACAATTAACCACCACACGGGGTGAATACTGTTTTTTGGTTCAAACTGCTTTGTTGTTGTTGTTGTGGTATTTCGAAACCGTACCACTGGATGATTTACCGGCAGTAGTTCATTCAATATCGGTAGGCATAGCTTCTACCTGTAACAAGTGTCTCCCACAAAGTTGAAATACTGATAGAGAGCCTAATTCAAGGTATGTAAGATTCAAAATGTCTGGACACACGAAGCTTGAATCAGTTCAAATCATAGGATGAGAGAAAGAGAGTTTCAAAGCTTTCTTGTAGAGTAGAATAAAGACAGGAAAAATCTGTTCAATCTTGGATTAGAGAGTTGCAACATCGGGGTGGGAGTGTGTTGAAAGGGAGGCGTCTAATGATAACCAGAGTAAACTGTAATTTGCGTCATAATCCTCAAAGGGTTAATAGCTTGCATTCGAAAACATCTCTTCCAAAGATCGGATCACCTTTACTTGTAGGCTTGCTATCGCTCGCCAGAAAAATATTGACATCTGTATGGAGCGAAACTCTTTATAATCGCCAATTTGAGAGGACGAAATTTCATTAATCCTTGCTGCATCGGTGACATAATTTGCATTTTATTCTGGCAACTATAAGACTAATTTATTCAGCTTAGGAAAGACGTATACCAATTAATAGGCTACAGACTATCTCAATCAATTATTTTAACTACTATATATCCTTCCAAAGCTTCATAAAATTGCTTAATTGTAGCTAGAATATAATTATAAAGACGTCACCGATACAGAACAGGTCTCCAAAAGAGGCCAACCATGGATTAAATACTGTTCCACACACACACACACACACACACACACACACACACACACACACACACACACACACACACACAAGCCATTAAAGTTAAAGTATTTTCCATTAACTCAGGATCGGCAGTTCACTCTCAAGCCAATTTACGATTAACTACTCGTTTTCAATTCCGTGCCGTTCTTTTAACTATTCTGACGACTATTAGACGATTTTATCCCGTTTAAAAAGGGGCATCTGCAAGTAACAGGCTTCGAACTATCTAATTTAACGCTTTTTCCTACCTCAGATCCTTCTCAAACTGCACAAAATTTTCTAAATATAGCAAGCATATAATTAACCCCTTCTGTACCGATGATGTACTGTTCATTATATTCTGACAACCAACAGACGATTTTGTTCAGGTTAGGAAGGAGGTCTACCCATTAAGGAGTGATTTTGTTCAGGTTAGGAAGGATGTCTACCCATTAAGGGGTGATTTTGTTCAGGTTAGGAAGGAGGTCTACCCATTAAGGGGTGATTTTGTTCAGGTTAGGAAGGAGGTCTACCCATTAAGGGTGATTTTGTTCAGGTTAGGAAGGAGGTCTACCCATTAAGGGGTGATTTTGTTCAGGTTAGGAAGGAGGTCTACCCATTAAGGGGTGATTTTGTTCAGGTTAGGAAGGAGGTCTACCCATTAAGGGGTGATTTTGTTCAGGTTAGGAAGGAGGTCTACCCATTAAGGGGTGATTTTGTTCAGGTTAGGAAGGAGGTCTACCCATTAAGGGGTGATTTTGTTCAGGTTAGGAAGGATGTCTACCCATTAAGGGCTGATTTTGTTCAGGTTAGGAAGGATGTCTACCCATTAAGGGGTGATTTTCACTTGAGAGGGTTATTTTCTGGATCCCCTTCTCCCTCGTGTTTAACCCCATTAGTTTGGTATTATAAGACGTTTGCCCCCTTAGTTTGCCGATTTTAAGACCATACGCCCTATTTCAGTCAATTTTAAAACCTTTCGTGCCATTTAGGTGTCGATTTTTTCCTGGCGAGCGGTAGCGAGTCTGTAATTTAGGAGGAACCGGCCTTCAGCCGGGACATTTTTCTATCGAAAAATTTACAAATTTATCTTGAAAGGAGGTCTTGGGGGTATTTTTGTAAGCTTGATGGAAGTCTAGGGAGCAAACTAAATACCTCCCCTTAAAATGCTACAGGCAATCTCAGTTAATCCTTTTAGCTACCATATATCCTTCCAAAGCTAATCGCCTAAATGCAGCTGAAATTAAATAAAAGAGACGTCGCCGGTACATAAGGGGTTAACAAGGCGTCGCCGGTACGGAGGAGGTTAACTACTCTTTTCAGGCCATATTTAGGGATTAATTTACGATTATATAGGGGAGTTAAATGAAGGTATTTTGTTTAATCAGTCTTAAGCCGGTATCACACGAGCGCTTTTTCACTCAACATTTATCCTCAACACTGGTCTGGCAGCTTATGAGGTCAAGATTTAATATTTTTCTCTTACCTAAATTCATCTATCGTCAGTTTAGTTTCCGATACCAGTACAAAATATTCCAAAAATGTTGCCAGAAAATGTTTGATTAATATCGAATGTTGACTATAAATGCTCTCGTGTGATACCGGCTTTAATTATTCTATGATTAACTTCAGTTGTTGTCTGACTACAATGCCCAAAGAAAAATATAGGACAAAAATCAGCTGTTTTTTAAGAGGGTAGTACTCGCTTTTTCTGGACCCCCTTCTCCCTCATGTTTAGCAAATTAATGTTGAGGTTTTAAGACGTTCGTTCCGTTCATTTGGCGATTTTAAGACCTTTCGCCTCATTTTTTGTTTTGTTATTAAGACCTTTCGTGCCATTTAGGTGTCGATTTTTTCCTGGCGAGCGACAGCGAGCCTCTAATTTTAGAAGGCAGCGGCCTTCGGGCGGGACATTTCTCTACCGAAAAATGTAAAAATGTATCTTGAACCGGTACATTGGACGAGTATTGCATGCTGTATACGTTTCTGGAATACCGAACTAATGCCACGCCTGAGTTTCTTTCCGATTTAGTGATTATTGGAACATTAGAAAAAAAGAAAAATCATATAGGCCTACTGTATATTGCTATTTATATGTATGCATTGTTTCTATCGATTTTTTTTAGAAATTTAGCTTGCTGTCAAAACAAAAATATTTATATGCTGGCTCGCATACCGTTCGCCAGGAAAATATTGACTCCTGGATGGGGGTAAACGTCTTAAAACAGTAGGCTGAATGGGGCCGAATGGATACAAGCCAAAGAGAGAGAGGGAGAGAAAGTTGGAAAAAAAAGCGAAGTGGGCTCCCTTAAGCCAAACCAACCCATGTGTGCTCCTCTCTCCCCTCTCCTATTTCGGCCCCTGTCGACTCATCAACTGGTCCGGACAGCCACACAATGGACAAGTAAACAATGAACCGGGGTATTGTGCACAGGGGGACCTCTGGCTTTTGTCTACCTAAATTTGGAGGCAGGTTCGAGGCCATTGTGGGGAGAGGGAAGGAAGGAGGTTGGGCTGGTGGCAATGTGTAAGTGACGATGATGATAGTGACCACGGTGAGTTATTATACCGTGATAGTGACCATGGTATATTAGTCTCTATACCATGATAGTAACAGTGTGTATAGTATGGGATAGCTGTTGGTGACTTAGGGGGGAGGGGGGGGGATAGTGGCAATCTGTAAGAGGCGGTGATGATAGTGACAGTGTGTGTTTTTTTTTTTGTTTTTTTTTTTTTTTCTATATTCCAACTTACTTACTCTCGGGCATAGGCTGAGAGCCTTAACATTCACCGCTTTACAATGAACAGTGAAGCCCGTGAGGTCTTGTTCCAGTCTAGGGAGTGAGACATGTGAAGCACGTAGAGTACAACGAGCACCTGCCATCTTGCCTTCACATGAGGCACGGTGCTCACTCATGGCCCGAAACGACCCCATCTCTGAAGCCATCTCGTTCCCGTGCTTCACTGTCTCACCCCCTACACTCGGACTCTCACACTTACACACACACAACGCCACCTGTTGAGCAGATAACTCACCAGGCATTGCACCCCTATAGCATATTTTGAATATGGGAATATTCATACAGTGCTATTTAATCAGGGAACAATGAGGGTATTTTATAGACGTTTCGGTGGGCTTGTGGTAATGCACTGATACTAGGTACAGCACAAATTCCATCCCAATAATATCTTCCCATTGATACATCGGGATTTGAACCCGGGACCTTTGGATTACCAGGCCAGTGGCAAGACCACTCCACCACACCTCCCCTTAGGGAGGACGGGATAGCTGTTGGTGACGTGTTAGGAAGGGTGTTGTTGTTGTTGTGGAGGGGTGCTGTTGTTGTGAAGGAAGGAGGTTGGGCTGGTGGTAATGTGTAAGTGACGGTGATGATAGTGACAGTGTGTATAACACGGGATAGCTGCTGGTGACGTTTATGGATGGGTGTTGTTGTTGTTGTTGTGGTTGTGGTGGAGGTGGGAGTGGTGGAGGTTGGGCTGGTAGTAATGTTTAAGTAACGGTGATGATAGTGACAGTGTGTATAACACGGGATAGCTGCTGGTGACGTTTATGGATGGGTGTTGTTGTTGTTGTTGTGGTGGTGGTGGGGGGTTGTGGTGGAGGTTGGGCTGGTGGTAATGTTTAAGTGACGGTGATGATACTGACAGTGTGTATAAGACGGGATAGCTGCTGGTGACGTTTATGGATGCGTGTTGTTGTTGTTGTGGTGGTGGGGGGTTGTGGTGGAGGTTGGGCTGGTGGTAATGTTTAAGTGATGGTGATGATAGTGACAGTGTGTATAGGACGGGGTAGCTGTTGGTGATGTCTGGGGGGGGTTTGCTGCTCTTATGGT
>CM064575.1:6595988-6640988 GCA_032716605.1 Paralithodes platypus
TTTATAATCAATGGTATATGTAGGTTCGTAATTGATGTATAGACAATCATATTCGTAAATCCGTTTGTAGAGATATACTTCCATAATTAGAAAAAAGGTGAGGTCCATGAATTGTTATGAGTGATGGTACGTTGAGGAAGATGCTGCCGACAATAAAAACAAACAATACAACAAAAACACGGAGGAGAAGGGTGGGACAATGGGACATTTATACAAAGTTTATAGGAATGTGGAGGGGTGAGTGTGTGGCCAGGTTTTATTAATAGGTCATTTTATACAACGAAAGGAAGCGGAGACATGAAGGGTGGACAAATGATTGGACAAGCCGATTGGCGGCTTTCTCCCTGCTGTATATGTAGTAAACACGCATGACAAATGCGTTTTTACACCCACGCGGACAATGACGCAACATGGTTGCCATAATTTGCCTTGCTGGAGCCAATGTCACGTATGGCTGACTGTATACGACTGCTGCCGTAAGCCCGTGGCACCCGACGAAAACACACAACACCCGGAAACAACCGAACCATTGCTCATCGATGAAACACGGTCGTTATATTCCCAGCACCCTACCATACTCTTGTCCTTACATTCACGTTATGTCACTATACAATATAAAATTAACACATTTTGCATGCCTCATTTTTATATGTATAATGCATGCGCCAGTGGCCGTAGTTTCCATGTGTGAGAAAGTGAGAGAGAGAGAGAGCGAGCAAGAGAGAGAGAGCGAGAGAGAGAGCGAGAGGGAAAGAAAGAGAGATGGGGGGGTGACTAACCTTGTTCGTTTCCTCATCATCCAGGTGTGACCAGGTGCGACTTTAACCTCATGACACAGGGACAAGTACCTTAATTCTACACTTTTGGTAATGCACGATATTGGCGAAAATTAGGGCAGGGTGTGAATAAAGCTGTGTCAAAATATCGTACTAATCCATGTTTGTGTTAATAAGTTATTCCCGAAAAACCATGTAACACGGCCTCTGAAACCCATAGTAGATCACACCAAACTGGACAAATATTAAGAGAGAGAGAGAGAGAGATGGGGGGGGGGGTTTGCAGACAGAGAGTGGGAGCGAGTATATAATGACCCACAATGATCTATCTACACTATAAGTTAACCTATCAAGCACTATCGAGTATAAGATCATCCAGGTCTCGTCTCTCAAGTAATCAACCACACCCTGACATTTAGGGCCCACTAAATAAATCCTCACCCTCAGTAAATGTTAATCGTGACATTTTCTTTTTACACCGAAGCCTCCACCGTTCGTGATTGGTGCCTGATAGTCATTTAATTATTTGATAGGACTTTCTAACCTTGTAATTGATTAACACTATTAGACTATCTCTATTAACACCATTTGGTCTCACGTTTTGTGGGTTGGTATGATATTTGTTTTATATTGTTTTTGAGGATTTTACTTGCTTCTGTCATTTTCTAGCAGTTTATTTTAGTTTGCCCCGAATAGGCTAACACAAAAGCCTACCCGGACTTCCTTCAAGCTAAATTTGTTCATTATTAAATATAAACATTATGTGCCTGAAGGCCATTTCTTCTAATTTACAGGTTTGCTATCGCTCGCCCAGGAAATATCGACACCTGAATTGAGTGAAGCGTCTTATTGTCGCCAAAGTAATAGGGTGTCTTATAATCTCCAAAATAATGGAGCGAAACAGGGGAAGTCCAAAATGACCTCCATTGGACGAACTAGGGTTAAAGAGGTAGTGCTTTTTTTTTGTTTGGTCTATATATTTATTACAATATGTTTTTTTAGTTTCCTCGCTAGACCCCCATCAATCTTTTAAATACACCCCATAGACCCCCTTTCAAGATAATTTGGTGCATTTTTTGGTAGAAAAATATCCAGGCCGAAGGCCGGTTCCTTCTAAAATTATAGGTTCGCTATCGCTCGCCAGTAATAAATTGACACCTAAATGGTACGAAAGGTCTTAATATTGACAAAGAAAAGTGGTGAACGCTCTTAAAATCCCCAGACTAATGGGTTGAACGTCTTAAAATCTAAAAACCAATGGGGTTAAACATGAGGGAGAAGGGTATCCAATAAAACCAGCCCATCTCCCCTTAAAAACAGAATATCATAGTAACCCTACAAAGCGACGGACCAGCTAGTGTTAACCCCTTCAGCACGATGGCTCACCTTTTGACCTTTCATTCCGGCTTAGTCGGACGATTTTAGGAAGTTTAAGAAGGACCTATTTTATTCAGAGGGTTTGTGGAATTCGCACTTACCCCTTTGAATCCTGAAGGTAGATTATATAAGCTAAAGAAAATCGTCTACTTGTAACCAGCATATGATGAATAATACGCCATTGTGCTGAACGGGATAACTAACTCAGCAACTATGACACTACACTCATTAGAAATCAGAGTAACAAGCAAGCAAACAAACAAAACAAATAAATACTAATGAAAAAAAAAAAATGCCCCACTGCACCCTCGCCCAAATAAATAAAACAAACCTCGTGAAGAATAAAATATAACCAACAAGACGAGAGAGAGAGAGAGAGAGAGAGACTCGTCATCAATACAGGCAACATCAAAGGCACACAGTCAAGGCAAGAAAAGAACATCTTGGGGCCAAACAAAGACACGTACACACACAAACAAAGACACACACACACACACACACACACACAAGGATATTAAAGACAGACACACACACACACACACACACACACACGGATATTAAAGACAGACACACACACACACACACACACACACACACACACACACACACACACACACACACACACACACACACACACACACACACACCCTTCACCTCTTTACCCTGACCCTACCAAAACAGTTTCTGTATGTATGTATGTTTGTGTGCATACGTGAGCGTTTGTGTATACGGACATGTGCACACTTACTGCATGTTCTTATGTTCCTATATTTGTATGTATATGTATGTGCGCACGTACGTGTATATACGTATGTTCTGTATATGAGTAAGTAAATAAATGTGTATATGTACTGTATATCACTTACTCTCATGGTTATTTTATGATAATTTGTATTCTGCACATGCATCATTATTGTATTTATTTATTTTGTTTGTAAACTGAGCTTACCATCCTCATATCTGTACATCTCATGTTCATCCACTAAATTGTAAAATGTGTATTTTCAGCTCATGAGGCTGCCATTCTTTAATAAACCGTTTATTATTATTATTATTATTACACAAACACACACACACACACGGATATTAAAGACAGACACACACACACACACACACACACACACACACACACACGGATATTAAAGACAGACACCCACACACACACACACGCACACACACACACACATACACACACACACACACACGGATATTAAAGACAGACACCCACACACACACACACACGCGGATATTAAAGACAGACACCCACACACACACACACGGATATTAAAGACAGACACACACACACACACACACACACACACACACACACGGATATTAAAGACAGACACACACACACACACACACACACACGGATATTAAAGACAGACACACACACACAGACTTAAAGACAGACACACACACACACACACACACGGATATTAAAGACAGACACACACACACACACACACACACACACGGATATTAAAGACAGACACACACACACACACACACACGGATATTAAAGACAGACACATACACACACACGGATATTAAAGACAGACACCCACACACACACACACACACACACACACACGGATATTAAAGACAGACACACACACACACACACACACACGGATATTAAAGACAGACACATACACACACACGGATATTAAAGACAGACACCCACACACACACACACACGGATATTAAAGACACACACACACACACACACACGGATATTAAAGACAGACACACACACACACACACACACACACACACACACACGGATATTAAAGACAGATACCCACACACAAACAAAGATACCTACACACACACACACACACACACACACACACACACACACACGGATATTAAAGACAGACACACACACACACACGCACGCACGCACGCACGCACGCACGCACACACACACACACACACATGGTACACAGCCTGTAGCCTAGTAGGTAGAGCTCTCGTCTCACACACGAGGGGTCGGGGGTTCAATCCCCGGCCGGGCGGAGACCGGGCGGAGACAAATTGGGCTTGTCTCCTTTCATGTGTTAGCCTCAGTTCACCTAGCTGTAAATAGGTACCTGGAATAAGTGGACGACGTTGTGACGTCCCATCTGGGGTTGGCAAAAATGGTACAAGGCGAGATGGGTATCATATGGTTCACCTAAGCTGATGGCTACCTAAGCCTTCGGGCGAGACGGTACCGTCTATAGTGAGAATGGTACCATACAGATCCACCCTAAGCCTTCGTTTCCGATGTCGCCAATTGGCTAAAAATACAGACTACACACACATCCACAGCCATTCCAACGATACATATAACACCTACACATATAGGAGGCGGGAAATAACGAGCATGCTCACTCCCGCAATACAATAGAGTAAGTACAACTAGAGTAAGTACACAAGGATATTAAATACAGACACCCACACTGACACTCGAAACAACACACGCATACACGAAAGACATACACCCACACACACACAACGTCACACACACACACGGACACTCAAAGACACACACACACGAAACTACACACAAGCAACAAGACAAACTCACCAAAAAAACACACACAAAGACAAACACACACACACGCACACACACACAAGCTGAAATACCAACGCAACTTGGTTTTCTGTGTCAGGCCTCTCTCTCTCTCTCGTCTTGTTGGTTATCCATTATTCTTCACGAGGCTAGTTTTATTTCTTTGGGCGACGGTGCAGTGGTGTCTTTTGTTTTCCGATAATCCATTGTCACAAAATTCGTTGGAGTATGTTATGTTTTTGCCTTCGTTTGTCTGTCTGTGTGTCTGTTTGTCCATTTGTCCGTCCGTTTGTCTGTGTGTCTGTTTGTCCATTTGTCTGTCCGTTTGTCCATTTGTCTGTCTGTGTCCGTATGTCTGTTTGTCCATTTGTCTGTAAACAAGATATCTAAAAAAGTTATGATCCGATGTCCACGAAAATTGGTGGTCCGATAGGATATGCGCCAAGAAAGTAGTGATTAAAGGTGGAGGTGCATGGGTTGAGATAAACATGGAATGATAATCGCCAAGCTGTACATGATTATCTTGCAAAATGCAATGGAACTGAAGTAATTATTAACAATGGTATAAAGGATTTGGTGGATCGTCTATACCGGGCCTGTGACGTCACAGGAGTGTAAGTCCACCATCCAGTCCAGGATGAGGATACTGGTGTGACGTCACTATGACGTCACAGGCCTGGTATAGACGATCCGCAAAATCCTTTATACCATTATTAATAATTATTTCAGTGACATTGCATTTTACAAGATAATTATATGCAGGTTGGCGATTATTTTTCCATGTTTAACTCAACCCATGCACCCCCACCTTTAAGGTTTGGAGGCAATCGGTAGAGCGCATGCCTCCGCTGGCGTAGGTGGAGGTACGTGCTCTGCTCTCCGGAGTGGCTCTCTAGATTATATTTTTGTTATTTACCCTTGTGTTGAAATGTTCAATTTTGTTTGCTCAATTTTACGGCTCGAGGAGTTCGTCATCTCAAATTTCTCCTTCATATTTGTTTGAGTATTCTCTCTGTGTGTGTCTCTCTCTCTCTCTCTCTCTCTCTCTATGTATATATATATATATATATATATATATATATATATATATATATATATATATACATTATATATATATATACAGTATATATATATACAGTATATATACACACACACATATACTGTATATATAAAGTACCAATTACCTTATATCCAGGATTTAAAAGATGTGTGTGTAATCATTTGAACCGCGAATATTTGTAATTTACAATCTACAATATTTTAAATAGAAACTTTGAGTAATATTTCGATCTCATATATACTATATATATAGAGAGAGATAAAATAAAATGGTAAACCATTCTGGACATTAAACTTAGTCCCTGTTGATGAGAGAACTGTGTGTGTGGCATTAGTGGAATCCATGGATACACACACACACACACACACACACACACACACACACACACACACACATACACACATACACACACACACACACCCACACACACCCATTCACACACACGCACCCACACATACACACACACACAAACACACACACAGCCCGTAGCCTAGTAGGTAGAGCTCTCGTCTCACACACGAGGGGTCGGGGGTTCAATCCCCGGCCGGGAGGAGACAAATTGGGCTTGTCTCCTTTCATGTGTTAGCCTCAGTTCACCTAGCTGTAAATAGGTACCTAGAATAAGTGGACGACGTTGTGACGTCCCATCTGGGGTTGGCAAAAATGGTACAAGGCGAGATGGGTATCATATGGTTCACCTAAGCTGATGGCTACCTAAGCCTTCGGGCGAGACGGTACCATCTATAGTGAGAATGGTACCATACAGATCCACCCTAAGCCTTCGTTTCCGATGTCGCCAATTGGCTAAAAATACAGACTACACACACATCCACAGCCATTCCAATGATACATATAACACCTACACATATAGGAGGCGGGAAATAACGAGCATGCTCACTCCCGCAATACAACTATTAAGTACATAGGGAGAGAGAGAGAGTGAGTGTGTGTGTGCGTGTGTGTGTGTTAATGAGACTTGTAAATGTTGGGAGGGAAAAGATGAACAAGTTTATGGTACGGTAGCAAGGGTTAGTAGCTTCTCTCTCTCTCTCTCTCTCTCTCTCTCTCTCTCTCTCTCTCTCTCTCTCTCTCTCTCTCTCTCTCTCTCTCTCTCTCTCTCTTTACCCTGTTGATTTACGCCTCTCCTTTCCGCAGCATTTCTCACGATCATATTTTACCAATTCTCTTTGCGTTTACCACCTCTTTTCTTTTTCATTTTCGGTTTCAATATGGTTTTCCTCCGAACAGTCTTTATTCGCTAGACGATTTAAGGGGTGACGGGCGTAGTTATTTGCTTATTTGTTTATATATTTTCATATTTTTGTTTTAGTTTCCTCCCTAGACTTCCATCAAGCTTAAAAAAATACCCTAAGACCCCCCTCCCCCTTTTTGTTGATTTCATTAATTGAGTTTAGGAGTAAAGTCGGTTGGTGGAGGGAACATAATAATATACATTTGTAAATTTTTCGGTAGCAAAATTTCCCGGCCTGTTACCACTATATTCCTGGTGGAGTTTTGGTTAGTAAGAGTAATGATGCTATTAATACTACTAATAAATTGACATACATTGACATAAAATAATCCTTAACAGGTATATTACTCCCAGGTTCCTCCCATCTCAACAGTCATAAGAGTCTCAACCTTAACAAGCTCGTTGTCCCAGAGAGTCAGCCAATTATCACGCAGATCTCATTTGGGGATCGGATATGTCTCCTTCAACGCATCTCAAGACATGGCGAAAATAATAATATATAACACCTAAACGAATCCTTAAAAAGTGAGTAGCCAAGGTAATGAACGCCTTCAGGATTTTAACATTTCATTCTGGCTATCAATAGACGATTTTCTTCAGTTTAGGAAGTTAGTGTGAGAGTCTAAGGGTTAATTGAGATAGTTTTGACTCCTTTGATACCTATATATACTACGTAAATTACATATAATCGTCTAAGGAAAACCAAAATTAAGGAAAGAAACGAATAATAGCTTGCTTAAAAGGTTAATAAATCGGTGATATATGAAGACAATTTAAATATTAAAGGGGATAAAAGAATCCGATACCCCATAAAACAATCCTCATAATATTACTTTCAGAGCTTTGTGTTATCGTTGTTATCGTCAATTCAACATTTATTAAACATCACTGTCCAATATTTTTAGCAAACAGGTTAAAGAATAATAATATGATAGAGGCATAGAGGTGACAAAATAGAACGTGTGTCATTTCAGTATCTTAAGGGGGGGTGACCTGTTTTTTGTTATTTCTGTCCTTTTCTCTCTTTCTCTTTCTTGTATCCATTCGGCCCCATTCAGCCAACTATTTTAAGACGTTTATCCCCATCTAGGTGTCGATTTCTTACTGGCGAGCGATAGAGAGCCAGCATTATATGAAGAAATCCGGCTTCGCCGGAGACATTTTTCTATCGAAAAATGTACAAATTTAGCCTGCTGTCAAACAAAAACAAAAATATGCTGGCTCGCTACCGCTCACCAGTAAAAAATTGACACCTGGATGGGGATAAACGTCTTAAAACAGTAGGCTGAATGGGGCCAAATGGATACAAGCCAGAGAAAGATAGAAAAGGACAGAACCAAAACAGGTGACCCCCCTTAATTGAAGATAACACCGATAACACAAAGCTCTGACAGTAATAATATAAAGAGTTTATTTAATGGGGTATCGGTTTCTCTTATCGCCCTTAATATTGAAATAGTTGACTCCGATACTGTGACTCAACTTTTACCGACTGCCTGCACCCACTCGAATCCCAGGATAAGAGAAAACACCGACAATATAAAATGCCTTGGATCGGAGAGGGGGTGAGAGAGAGAAAAGAAGACCTCGTTGTTGTTGCTCTGTTGCAGGCGAGGTTTACAGACAACACAAGCCAAACACAACATTGAGGCTCAGGAATATATGCACATGGCTGCATCCAATTATTGTACTGAGAAAATAAGTATACAGTATATGCATGGTTTTATCCATTTATTGTACTGAAAAATACAGTATATACTGTATATATATATATATATATATATATATATATATATATATATATATATATATATATGTATCTATCTATCTATATATCTGTCTATCTATTTCTCTCTCTCTACCTATCTATCTATTTATCTATCTATCTATATATCAATCTATCTATATATCAATCTATCTATCTATCTATCTATCACATAAACACCCACCACCCTGAGCAATCTCTCGCCTCCACCTTGTTAGTCTAATGACGACTATTAGGCTCATTAAGGTGGTGAGGGTGTATTGTGACTCTCTCTCTCTCTCTCTCTCTCTCTCTCTCGCTCTCTCTCTCTCTCTCTCTCTTTAGTAGTCGGTCGAGTTGTAAACACGGATTGTCTGCGCTCCTCCAATTGTGGATATATGTCGTAGAATATGGAGGTCTAGCGAACAAACTAAAAACCTCCCCTTAGCCACGCACATACAGTATTGTCCTTTACCTAACCAAACAACGTAACCTAACCTAACCAAGTATATTACTTAACCAAACAACGTAACCTAACCTAACCAAGTATATTACTTAACCAAACAACCTAAGCTAACCTAACCAAGTATATTACTTAACCAAACAACCTAACCTAACCTAACCAAGTATATTACTTAACCAAACAACCTAAGCTAACCTAACCAAGTATATTACTTAACCAAACAACCTAAGCTAACCTAACCAAGTATATTACTTAACCAAACAACCTAAGCTAACCTAACCAAGTATATTACTTAACCAAACAACCTAACCTAACCTAACCAAGTATATTACTTAACCAAACAACCTAACCTAACCTAACCAAGTATATTACTTAACCAAACAACGTAACCTAACCTAACCAAGTATATTACTTAACCAAACAACCTAACCTAACCTAACCAAGTATATTACTTAACCAAACAACCTAACCTAACCTAACCAAGTATATTACTTAACCAAACAACGTAACCTAACCTAACCAAAGTATATTACTTAACCAAACAACCTAAGCTAACCTAACCAAGTATATTACTTAACCAAACAACCTAAGCTAACCTAACCAAGTATATTACTTAACCAAACAACTAAGCTAACCTAACCAAGTATATTACTTAACCAAACAACCTAACCTAACCTAACCAAGTATATTACTTAACCAAACAACCTAACCTAACCTAACCAAGTATATTACTTAACCAAACAACGTAACCTAACCTAACCAAAGTATATTACTTAACCAAACAACCTAAGCTAACCTAACCAAGTATATTACTTAACCAAACAACCTAACCTAACCTAACCAAGTATATTACTTAACCAAACAACCTAACCTAACCTAACCAAGTATATTACTTAACCAAACAACCTAACCTAACCTAACCAAGTATATTACTTAACCAAACAACGTAACCTAACCTAACCAAAGTAACAACCTACTAACCTAACCAAGTATATTACTTAACCAAACAACCTAACCTAACCTAACCAAGTATATTACTTAACCAAACAACGTAACCTAACCTAACCAAGTATATTACTTAACCAAACAACGTAACCTAACCTAACCAAGTATATTACTTAACCAAACAACCTAACCTAACCTAAACTAATGTATTAGGTGGGCAGTACCGTACATAGGTTAGCACTTTTATGCTTCAGAGAGAGAGAGAGAGAGAGAGAGAGAGAGAGAGAGAGAGAGAGAGAGAGAGAGAAAGAAAGAAAGAAAGAAAGAACAAGAGAAAGAAAAAAAGAGGGAGGGAGAGAGAGAGAGAGAGAGAGTAAATAGGAAAAAGCTTAAGCCCCCTTCCTACCACCACCACTCACATCAGCTGGTATAAATAAAGAAGGGAGCAGAAAGATTATATCGGGTGGAAAATTCGAGGAGGACATTTTGTTGTGTATGGTGAACGTGGTGGAATTAAGGTTCTTTTCTAGTTTCCCTTTAATTTGGGCTGTAATCTATCTTTTGTTTTATCAGTTATTACCAGTTATATATTTATTTGTCCACTTACTTATTAATATATTTATTATTATCTTTGAATTAAGCTCTATGGTGTTGTTTTTACTTGTGCTATATTTTGCTCTGAGTATTTATTTGATTGTGTGTTACTAATGAACAATATGTGCGATTAAGTAATTAAGAACTATAAATTATATGGTTCCAAGTCATCAATGTGCTTAGGCCGAAGAAATCGACCTTCGGTCAGGACAATTTTCTGTCGAAAATTGAAGAAATTTAGCTAGAAGGGGTCTGGATGGGCATTTTGTTTAGTTTGAAGGAAGTCTGGGAAATAGTGTTTGTTAGTCTAATCGACAATCAAATATATATTGCTCGAAAATGGCAAAATCCTCAATAATAATTACACATAGTATCATAACCACAAGAGGTCGGACCAGATATTGTTAATCAAAATATATGAGTTACGTGGAATCAAACGACTTGCCTCTGTATATTATTATTTCCTGTTGTTTTAAACAATAATATATAAGACACGAATCCACTTAATTTACAGACATGACTCTACGGTTCACCATTGTTCATATTTTTAAGTTAGGCTCCAATTTGATCAAACAAAAAAACACCCACAAGGCCTCCTTTACTGATATATTTGTACACTTTTCAGTAGAAAAATGTACCTGTTCCTCCTAAATTACAGGCTCGCTATCGTTCGCAAGGAAGAAATCGACCCCTAAATGGCACGGAGTATCTTAAAATTGACCTAGAAATATGACGAAAGATCTTAAAATCGACAAACTAATGGGGCATACGTCTTAAAATCTTAGAACTAATGGGGCTAAAGCATGAGGGAGAAGGGGGTCAAGAAAGAAAACAAAAACCTCGATTTAATGTTGATTAATTTGGCTTAAACAATAGAGAGAGTGGTGAGCCATAAATTATCTGATGTGAATTAATGTTGTCCAATATTTATCGAATATATTACGTTATTTAGAAAAGGTTTACAAACTTTAATGCTATCGTTTCACAGTAATCTCAAGTTGGGCTTATACGTATTGTTTTAAAGGGAATATAATAGATAGATAGATAGATATATTTAATTTGCCAATGATATGCATTTATAAACTAAAATACTACTAATATAGAAGAACTATATATAATATTACCTGCAATTTAGTTTTTAACCCATCTAATATATAATCTTTCCTTGAATAATTTAGAATAATGCAGAATAATAGTGGGTCGGACTATAAGCCTTAAAGTATTCCTATGATTACTAAGAAGATGAAGGTGGTTTAGCAAATAATTTACGCGGGCTTATGCAGCATCGTTTATATTTAGTTATTCCTGCATTACAGTACAGTCAGTGAAGAAAGGTGGAACAACTCACCATTTATACTTTAATGACTGACTAAAAAAAAAATAATAATAATGGTAGGTAGTACGATACTCATCTATTGTAGTATACAGTATATGGTTACCTGTGAAATCCGATGATATGCCATTATCTCTTGCCCACTCATAAGACTTCGTGAACCTTCTATGTTTTTTCTGTGTGCAATTATATGAATTGATTTTTGGATAGAAGTTGCTTTCCAACGAATAGTAGGCCTATATACAGGTTTTTTTATAGTTAATATATAATTATATATATACAATTTTATTCATAAATTAGTTTCCAACGATGTACGGTACTTTCATAATAAGAATCTGGTTCATAGAATATTCAGTAGGGTTCTGGGTGAGTTATTAGGTTAGGTAAGGTATTTTATTGGTCTGACTGGTGATAGGTAGGCTTCTGGGTTAGTTGTAAGGTCAGGTAAGGTATTATATTGGTCTGACTGGTGATAGGTAGGGTTCTGGGTGAGTTATTAGGTTAGGTAAGGTATTTTATTGGTCTGACTGGTGATAGGTAGGGTTCTGGGTGAGTTATTAGGTTAGGTAAGGTATTATATTGGTCTGACTGGTGATAGGTAGGGTTCTGGGTGAGTTATTAGGTTAGGTAAGGTATTTTATTGGTCTGACTGGTGATAGGTAGGCTTCTGGGTTAGTTGTAAGGTCAGGTAAGGTATTATATTGGTCTGACAGGTGATAGGTAGGGTTCTGGGTGAGTTATTAGGTTAGGTAAGGTATTATATTGGTCTGACTGGTGATAGGTAGGCTTCTGGGTTAGTTGTAAGGTCAGGTAAGGTATTATATTGGTCTGACTGGTGATAGGTAGGGTTCTGGGTGAGTTATTAGGTTAGGTAAGGTATTATATTGGTCTGACTGGTGATAGGTAGGGTTCTGGGTGAGTTATTAGGTCAGGTAAGGTATTTTATTGGTCTGACTGGTGATAGGTAGGGTTCTGGGTGAGTTATTAGTTAGGTAAGGTATTATATTGGTCTGACTGGTGATAGGTAGGGTTCTGGGTGAGTTATTAGGTTAGGTAAGGTATTATATTGGTCTGACTGGTGATAGGTAGGGTTCTGGGTGAGTTATTAGGTCAGGTAAGGTATTATATTGGTCTGACTGGTGATAGGTAGGGTTCTTGGTTAGTTGTAAGGTCAGGTAAGGTATTATATTGGTCTGACTGGTGATAGGTAGGGTTCTGGGTGAGTTATTAGGTCAGGTAAGGTATTTTATTGGTCTGACTGGTGATAGGTAGGGTTCTGGGTGAGTTATTAGGTTAGGTAAGGTATTATATTGGTCTGACTGGTGATAGGTAGGGTTCTGGGTGAGTTATTAGGTTAGGTAAGGTATTATATTGGTCTGACTGGTGATAGGTAGGGTTCTGGGTTAGTTGTAAGGTTAGGTAAGGTATTTTATTGGTCTGACTGGTGATAGGTAGGGTTCTGGGTGAGTTATTAGGTTAGGTAAGGTATTATATTGGTCTGACTGGTGATAGGTAGGGTTCTGGGTGAGTTATTAGGTTAGGTAAGGTGTTATATTGGTCTGACTGGTGATAGGTAGGGTTCTGGGTGAGTTATTAGGTTAGGTAAGGTATTATATTGGTCTGACTGGTGATAGGTAGGGTTCTGGGTGAGTTATTAGGTTAGGTAAGGTATTTTATTGGTCTGACTGGTGATAGGTAGGCTTCTGGGTTAGTTGTAAGGTTAGGTAAGGTATTTTATTGGTCTGACTGGTGATAGGTAGGGTTCTGGGTGAGTTATTAGCTTAGGTAAGGTATTATATTGGTCTGACTGGTGATAGGTAGGGTTCTGGGTGAGTTATTAGGTTAGGTAAGGTATTATATTGGTCTGACTGGTGATAGGTAGGGTTCTGGGTGAGTTATTAGGTTAGGTAAGGTATTATATTGGTCTGACTGGTGATAGGTAGGGTTCTGGGTGAGTTATTAGGTTAGGTAAGGTATTATATTGGTCTGACTGGTGATAGGTAGGGTTCTGGGTGAGTTATTAGGTTAGGTAAGGTATTATATTGGTCTGACTGGTGATAGGTAGGGTTCTGGGTGAGTTATTAGGTTAGGTAAGGTATTATATTGGTCTGACTGGTGATAGGTAGGGTTCTGGGTGAGTTATTAGGTTAGGTAAGGTATTGTATTGGTCTGACTGGTGATAGGTAGGGTTCTGGGTGAGTTATTAGGTTAGATAAGGTATTATATTGGTCTGACTGGTGATAGGTAGGGTTCTGGGTGAGTTATTAGGTTAGGTAAGGTATTATATTGGTCTGACTGGTGATAGGTAGGGTTCTGGGTGAGTTATTAGGTTAGGTAAGGTATTATATTGGTCTGACTGGTGATAGGTAGGGTTCTGGGTGAGTTATTAGGTTAGGTAAGGTATTGTATTGGTCTGACTGGTGATAGGTAGGCTTCTGGGTTAGTTGTAAGGTCAGGTAAGGTTTTTTATTTTATTTTTTTAGTTTTGCTCCCTATAGGCTACATCTATCTAGCTTAACAAAATATCCCCAAGACCTACCTTCAAGATATATATTTACATTTTTAGGTAGAAAAATTTCACGGCCAAAGGCCAGTTCCTCCTATAATGCAAGCTCGCTTTCGTTCGCTAGGAAAAAAATGTGTCAAAATGGCACGAAAGGTCTTAAAATTGATAAAGAAATGGTGCGAAACATCTTAAAATCGTCAAACTAATGAAGTGAACGTCTAAAATATCAAAACTAATGGGGCTAAACATGTGGGAAAAGGGGGTAAAAAAAATCCCAAGACCTCCCCTTAAATTAAATATACATTGTTAAGGTTGATGGATTACCTCAATAAGCTGCAGACATTTTTTTATCTGATATCATGCTAATTGATTTTTTTTTTTTTTTTTTTTTTTTTTTTTTATTATACTGTACTTGGGTTTAATTAAAAGTCCCATGATCATAAAAATCTCTACTCCCTTTTTCTCTCCAACTTATTTTTTCGCGTGTGTTCCTAATTACTCAAGCGTAGGATGATCATTTATTCATGATTTTATGTTTTCGATTTTCTTTTCAAAAACTCATACATTTTATACTATCGGGTGAATTGGGTCCATATTTTGTTTTCTTCGTTATTTCCTCCACCAGCAAAGTTGGAAGGGGATTGTTTTCGCCTCTGTTTGTCTGTCTGTAAACAAGATATCTCAAAAAGTTATCAACCGATTTTCACGAACTTTGGTGGGTATATGCTCCAAGGAAGATATGATTCAGTTTAGGAAGAGATCCGGAAATTTTCACTAACTTTGGTGGCCTGGTAAGTGATGTCATGATTCGATTTTCACGAAATTTAGTGTGCAGAGAGGTCATGCGCCAAGGAAGAAGGGAGCGATCCGGAGATTTTCACGACATTTGGTGGGTAGATAGGATGCATAGGCGGAGGAGGTAAGGGCTCCCTGACTGCCCATCTAGTTATTATTTTTGTCTTTTCTTTGTTTTACAATATTATCAATGTCTCGTTTCCATATTAGCTCTCTACTCATTGTTCTTATTTGTGTTATATAATCTCTCTCTCTCTCTCTCTCTCTCTCTCTCTCTCTCTCTCTCTCTCTCTCTCTCTCTCTCTCTCTCTCTCTCTCTCTCTCTCTCTCTCTCTCTCTCTCTCTCTCTCTCTCTCTCTCTCTCTCTCTCTCTCTCTCTCTCTCTCATTTCAAGCTCCACAGATTTTCCCCCAGATATTTGTTTTTCGTAATCCTGTTCCTTTGTCTGGCTGCTTATTAAGGGGAGGTAGTTGCTTTTTCTCCCTCATGTTTAGTCCCATTAATTTTGAGATTTTAAGACGTTCATTCCATTACTTTGGCAATTTTAAGATCTTTCACCCCATATATTGGTCAAAATAAGGCCTTTCGTACAATTTAGGTAGCAATTGTTTTCTTGGCGAGCGATAGCGAGCCTGTAATACAGTGGACAAAACAGTCTATCGAAAAATGTACAATTTTATCTTATGGTGAATCATGGGGGTTTATTTTTAAGCTTGATGGAGGTCTAGGGAGGAAACTATAAAATAAAAAAATAAAATTAATTAATAGACCAAAAACTAACCACTACCCCCTTACTTATTTCTGGGAATTAAAACTGAAAAGGGCGTCTAATTGTTCGTCCTTTGGGTGGCAAATGGTAAATTGAGCTTCATATCACCATTTAGAAATATGAGCATATATTTGTATTACTCCAGGATTAATGTACTTTAAGGGGAGGTTTTTAGTTAGTTCCCTAGACTTCCATCAATCTTAAAATTACACCCCCTAGACCCCCTTTCAAGATAAATGTGTACATTTTTCGGTAGAAAAATGTCCAGGCCGAAGGCCGATTCCTCTTAAAGTACAGGCTCGCTATCGCTCGCCAGGATAAAATCGATACCTAAATGGCACGAAAGGTCTTAAAATTGACAGAAATGGGTTGAAAGTTCTTAAAATCGTCAAAATAATGGGGCGAACGTCTTAAAATTAGAAAAAACAATGGGGCTAATCATGAGGGAGAAAGGAGTCAAGAAAAAAAATCCTCAAGTGGAGATCTCCCCTTAATATCCTTGTACTGTTTACAGTTTCTTTCCTCATATACAGTATGTATGTTATGTTGGCAATGTCTTAGATTTAGTACAAAAATTCGTACTTAATTTTGTATCATTAAGGGGAGATATCCACTTGAGAGATTTTTTTCTTGACTCCTTTCTCCCTCATGTTTAGCCCCATTGCTTTTCTAATTTTAAGACGTTCGCCCCATTATTTTGACGATTTTAAGAACTTTCGACCCATTTCTGTCAATTTGAAGACCTTTCGTGCCATGTAAGTGTCGATTTTATCCTGACGAGCGATAGCGAGTCTGTAATATAAGAGGAACCAGCTTTCAATTGGGACATTTTTCTACCGAAAAATGTACAAATATATCTTGAAAGGGGGTCTAGGGGGAGTAATTTTAAGCTTGATGGAAGTCTAGGGAACAAACTAAAAACCTTCCCTTAAGGGGAGCTTTTTAGTTTGTTTCCTACTCCTCCAGCAATCTTAAAATTTCACCCCCTTGACCCCCTTGCAAGATAAATTTGTAAATTTTTCGGTAGAAAAATGTCCCGGCCGAAGGCCGATTACTCTTAAATTACAGGCTCGCTATCGCTCGCCAGGATAAAATTGACACCTAAATGGCACGAAAGGTCTTAAAATTGACAGAATGGGGCGGAAATTCTTAAAAATCAGCAAACTAATGGGGCAAACATTTTAAAATCTCAAAAGCAATGGGGCTAGACATGAGGGAGAAAGGGGTCAAGAAAAAAGTCCCTCAAGTGGAAATCTCCCCTTAAGGGTATATATATATATATACTTCTTTAGTTTTGTCATGTTCTCTTCATATGTGTTTACACGTTCCCTGCCTTTATTAACCCCTCTGTACCAGCGACGTCTAATCAATTTTATTCCAGCTATATTTTGACGATTCTCTGCCGTTTAAGAAGGATCTGTGGTAGTAAAATGTGGTGAGATAGTTCGAAGCCTGTTAATTGCTGGAGACCCTTATTAAACTTACTATAATTGTCTAATATGCAATATAGATATATTTATTTTTGATATGTGTATGAAGGAGACAAAAGGCAATGCTGCCTGTAATAGGTGTCGCCTCCAAAGTTGAAAAGGTGATCACAAGCCAAATTCGAGGTACGCTAGAGTCAAAATGACTGGACACACGGAGCTTTATTTAATTGAAGTCATAGGGTGAGGGAAAGACAGATGGAGAGAGAGAGTTCTAGAGCTTATTTGTTGAGTAGAAGAAAGACTGGAAAAGTTGGTTCACTCTTGGGTTAGAGAGTTGGACAGAATATATGTGGAAATGTGTAGAAAGGCGGGTGCCACACACTCTCCGTAAGGGAGGAGGTATACACTGAGTAGAGCTCTGAAGAACTCAATTTAATTAAATTCAAATTCAACACTGATTGTTGTAATAGCGGTAGAAGAGTGAGAGAGATGCAACATTGCGGCGTGTAGTGAGAGATTGTAAGGTATTAGTAAAAAGAGGAGAGTTGGTTAGGCGAAATGCATTTTTTGACTCTTCTCTTTCAAGAAGTGCAGTATGGGTGGAACCTCCCCACACATGCGAACAATACTCGATACATGGGCACACTGTGCCCCTGTAAAGAGGAAGAAGCTGTAGGGGAGTGAAATACAGAGACGGTTGAGCACACCTAACTTCTGATAAGCTGTTTTAGCAAGAGTGATGAAAGGTCAGGAGACAAAGACATTCCAAGAATACTGAAGTAATACTGAGGGTTGATTAGTGTGTTGTTGAAGAATGAGGGATAGTCCTGTAGAAGATTGTTAGGGGTAGGTAATTGGAAATGTTTGGTTTTGGAAGCATTGAAAGTAATTAGATTTTCTCTGCCCAATCGGAAATAGTTGATATATCAGAAGATAGGCGTTTTATTGCCTCATCATGTGATTTTTTGGAGTGATTGCATACTGGGCTATTGTGAAAAACTATTTAAATAATGTAAAGTAGACTCGTCAGCATATGATTGAAAAGAGCTAGATGTACAGTCGATAAGATTATTTATGAATATCAGGAAGATAACTAAAGACAGAAAAACAAAACTAAGGAACCCCGGAGTTGATAGTGTAAAGGGGCCCTCACACAGTCAGGAGTGCGAGCTAGAATCACTAGGAGTAGGGGATAATTCTGACTCGCTGGCCTATTCGCAGTGAAAATCAATGACTCTAGTGACTCTAGCGACTCCTGTTAGACTCCCACTCGCTCGCGGTGAAAATCGACGACTCCTAGTGACTCTAGCGACTCCTAGTGACTCCTGTTAGACTCCCACTAGCTCGCACTCCTGACTGTGTGAGGGCCCCTTAACCCATCCAGCCCCAGCGACGCGTCTGACGAGTCACCCTAATTGCTCCGACTGTAACCTCAGGTGTAGCCACTCGAGAGGGCTCAGATTTGTATGGGAACTGTGTACGTATCCCACGCAACCGTGCCGATGGTTGAAAACTCTCAAAGTCCACGTGCGTGTGCGTGAGCGCGTAATAACCTGTTTTTTTGGGGTAATTGCCTTCAATTTTTTACTCTTGTAAAATACGTTTTCGGGGGCTCTGTAGGACCATTCTTTAAGCTTTTTGAGCGTTTTTTCGTGGTTTTTCCTTCATTCCTAACCCATTCGCTATTGTTTCTGGAATAAAACCATTTTTTGAAAACCGGCCGGGTTCTGGTGAACAAACAATACAAAACTAGCCGGGGCTCCACGGGTTAAGGAAGTGAGCGATGGCAGCTAAGGCACGGTCTGAGAGGAAATGAGAGTCGAAGGTACAGATAGAGGCATACAAATCAAAGGAGGGTAGTTTGAAAATTATATATTTGTGCCACATTCTATGGAAGGCTTTCGAAATGTCTGGCACAATAGAAAAAGTCTCACCAAAATCTTGAAGGGAAGATGACCAAGAGTTAGTAAGATAAACAAGGAGATCACCAGTAGAGCGGGGAGATATCGACTTGAGGGATTTTTTTTTTGGACCCCTTTCTCCCTCATGTTTAGCCCCATTGCTTTTGAGATTTTAAGACAGTCGCCCCATTAGTTTGTCGATTTTAAGAACTTTCGCCCCATTTCCGTCAATTTTAAGACCTTTCGTGCAATTTAGGTGTCGATTTTATCCTGGCGAGCGATAGCGAGCCTGTAATTTAAGAGGAACCGGCTTACAGCCGGGACATTTTTCTACCGAAAAATGTACAAATTTATCTTGAAAGGGGCTCAAGGGGGTGTAATCTAAAGCTTGATGGAAGTCTAGGGAACAAACTAAATACCTCCCCTTAAGGAAACCAAACTCTCGATCTGAAAGAATATTATGGAAAGACAGATGCTTATGAAATGTTGAATTACAAATAGATTTAAAAACTTCAGAGATGCACGAAATAAGAGAAATTGAAGGGTTGAGAGCGGTCACCCTTCTTCATAGAAGGAAATGGGGCGGAAGGTCTTAAAATTGCCAAAATAATGGGGCGAACGTCCTAATATCTCAAAACTAATGTGGCTAAACATGGGGCCAACTGAATAATGTGCAAGGTTAGGTAATATTAGATAGACATATGCACTTTTAGCTAAGGATAAACTATATATTAAATTTAGCTTAGTTAGGCTATTATATTTAGTTACATTATGTAGGGATCTATGATTATTTAGTTATTATTAAACTTTAGTTATATAAAAGACCATAGTTACAGTGTCTGGTCTGTCTACCATATATAAAACTCTGCTGTGTCGCCTTTCAGTTTCTCTTTGTTTTTGTAAAAATATTGGCCAAATGTCAGGGTTCAAGGTCAAGGCCATATGCCGAAGATTTGACATTCATTTTCGCTAAACCTAAGTGAGAGTGAGTGAGCGAGTGTTAGAGAGTGAGTGAATAAGTGATTGAGTGAATGAGATAAATTATGAGTGTAAGAGTGAGTGAGTCAGTGATACATATATATATATATATATCTATATATAAGAGAGAGAGAGAGAGAGAGAGAGAGAGAGATGGTATATATACAAACTTTCTTCAACATGTCAACATAATACTGCCAATCAAGTATTCACGGCATTGCAAAGTTCCATCATATTTGCATTATTTTGTTTACGCTAGTATTGTTGATGTTAGTAAGAAAGAGGCTAGTTTTAGAATAACAACCGATACAATTTAAGCTACCGAATACAGAAGTCACGTAACCAAGTATTTCGTCTGTGTGGAAAACATAAAATAATAAACAAACAAATAATTGATTCAACACAAGGCACGCTAGATGTTTTACCTGATAGATTTCATACTGCCATCACTATCACGCCACACATCCTACACTACACCAAAATACCTCTCTCTCTCTCTCTCTGGATTATACACCTGACTATCCAAATCACCCCGTAATTTCACTTCGTCCGCAATAATCAGGCAAAGCAATGTCTCCCCCCACAACCTAAATAATGTATTGGTTTTGTCTTAGTAATGGACGGGACGAAAGGTCAGTGTCGTCGCTGCCAGCTAGGGCAATCTTAACCCTATTTGGTCCGAGGGGAGCATTTTTGGACCTCCTTTTTTTCCCTTCATTAGTTTGGGGATTTTAAGACGTTTCACCCCATTACTTTGGTAATTTTGAGACCTTTCACCCCATTACTTTGGCCATAATAGGAAGCCTCATCCGATACAGATGTCGATTTATTTCTGGCCGAGCAATAGCGAGCATGTAACTTGAAAGAAATTGGCCATCGGACATGTTGCTGTTGACAAATTTACAAATTTAGGTTGAAGGGGATCTGAGTGGGCATTTTTTAGTTTGAAGGAAATGTAGGTTTCTGATGGTTAGAACGTATAGTGAATTTGACTGGTGTGTCTAATATAAGGGGTGATGGGGGGGTTTTCTGGACCCCCTTCTTCCTGATGTTTAACCCCATTAGTTTTTAGATTGTAGGATGTTCGACCCATTAGTCTGGGGATTTTAAGACCTTTCACCCTATTTCTTTGTCAATATTAAGACCTTTCGTACACTTTAGGTGTCTATTGCCGGAACTATTTTCTATCGAAAAATGTACAAATATTTATCAACAGAGATAATTGCAAAATAATACTGACATTTGAAACCTCCAAGCAACAGTCTGGAAATATAATGTTAGTGTAAGAAAATAGACATCTGACATTTGAAAAGGAATAGTTACATTAATATTGCAATACACTCCTGTATATAACCCTTGCTGCAAGACATCAATAGGCAAATACATGCATTCTAAGATAACGTTGCGTGTGTGTGTGTGTGTATATATATATATATATATAGGTGGACTGGTATTGCTACTGGACTGGTAATCGTAAAGTCCTGGGTTCATATCCCGGTGTGTCAATGGGAAGATATTATTGGGATGGAATTTGTGTTACACTTAGTTTCAGTGCAGACAGACAGACAGACAGAGATGAAAACTGCCACCTTGGGAAATGAGTTATGAATGAAAAATACCAGCTGAGGGGAAATGAGAGGTTGAAGATATCGTCAGTGGAAAAAATACTGTGGGGAGAATGTGACAGTGAATTGAAGGGAGGGATAAAAGTGATCCTCAGTTAATGAAGTGGTGTGTGTGTGTGTGTGTGTGTGTGTGTGTGTGTGTGTGTGTGTGTGTGTGTGTGTGTGTGCGCGCGCGCGCCTATTTGTATTTACCTATTTGTAGTATACAGGAGTTGAGCTTTTTAGGCTCGTATTGTCCCGCTTCCTGAGTTACAATTATCTAACTTTGCCTTAAAAATATGAATGTTTTTGGCACACACCACTTCCTCTTCCAACTGATTCCATTTACTTATACTTCTGTAAGGGAAACTATACTTTCTCACATCTCCTTTACATCTTCCTTTCATTAGCTTATATCTATGCCCCCTAGTTCTACCATTATCTTTCACAATATAACCCTTCTTGTCCACCTTTTCGAGTCCTCTCACACATTTGTACATCATAATCATATCGCCTCTCTCCCTCCTATCCATTAGAGATGGTAAATCTAATGTTTTTAATCTCTCCTCATATGGTAATTCTCTCAGTTCTGGTATCATCCTAGTTGCAGCTCTCTGAACCTTCTCCAGCTTCTTTATATGCTTTTTTAGATGTGGTGCCCACACCACTGCCGCATACTCCAGTCTTGGTCTCACCAATGTTTTTATTATTTTCTCCAGCATCTCCTCGTTTATATAGTTAAAGGCTATTTTTATTCTGTTTAGCAGTCCATATGTTTCTCCCACTATCTTATTAATATGATTCTCAGGTGAAAGATCACTCCTAACAGTTATCCCTAAGTCCTTTTCTTTCTCTGATGGGTTAAAAGTGTTTTCTCCTAACTTATATTCCATATGTGGCCTTCTTTTACTTACTCCCATTTCCACTACATGACATTTATTTGTGTTAAATTCCATTTTCCACTTCTTGCTCCATTGATCTATCCTATCCAAATCCCTCTGTAATTCCCTACCACTGTTTTCATCTTCTATATGCTTCATGATCTTGGCATCATCTGCAAACATATTCATATATGCATTTATATCCTTTGGCATGTCGTTAATGTATATTAGAAACATTATGGGAGCCAGCATCGCTCCCTGCGGAACTCCACTTGTGACATCTTTCCACGTAGAAAATTTATCTCTGATAGTAGTCCTCATCTGTCTCCCTGAAAGATAGTCCTCCATCCAATTTAACAAACTACCCTGAATCCCTCCATACTCTTTTAATTTCCACTTCAGCCTGCTATGCGATACTCTGTCAAAAGCTTTCTTCATGTCAATATATACGCAATCCACCCATCCATCTCTCTCTTGTAATATGTCAACCACTCTGTCATAAAAACTGAGTAGATTTGTAACACATGAGGTACCCTCCCTGAATCCAAATTGCCTGTTAGATAGTAGATTATTCTTTTCCAAGTAAATCATCCATCTTTTCTTAATTATTTTCTCACAGATTTTGCACACTATACTAGTAAGTGACACAGGTCGATAATTCAATGGATGTTCCCTGTTCCCACCTTTATAAATCGGTACAATGTTGGCTCTCTTCCAGTCCATTGGTAATTTTCCCACTTCCAGAGAGTATTTCATTATCTCATATAAGGGTTTCACTAGTTCGTCAGCACATTCTTTCAAAATCCATCCCGCTACATTGTCAGGTCCCACTGCTTTTTTCACATCTAGTCCTTTCATTATTTCTACTAGCTCCTCTGGGAGAAAATTAATCTCTCCCAGTTTATCACCAATTTCACCTACCGGTACTTCTTCAAAGTTATCACCTTTAGTATATACTGAGTGTAGTGTATTGTTCATAATTTCACACATATTCTGGTCGTCATCATAAGTGGTCCCTTCAACCTTCAACCTGACTTTTCTATCCCTTACCTTCATTTTACTATTTATAAACCTATAGAACAGCTTAGGATCACTCTTACATTTTTTCACAATGTTCTTCTCATATTCTCTGGCTTCTTGTCTCCTGATTGCAGCATATACATTTCTTAATCTCTTGTATCTGTTCCAAGTTTATCTATTACACCTTTTTCTAGCTGCCTTCCACGCTTGGTCTCTCTTTTCCTTGGTTTTCCTACATTTTTCATTAAACCAATCCTTTACCTTCGCTGACCTATTACCTTGTTTAGGGACATATTTATTAACTCCTTCTTCATATATTGTTTTAAATACTCCATACTTCTCGTCTACACTATTTCTCTGATGTATTTCACTCCAGTCAACATCTCTAAAGTATTGTCTCAGTGATTGGTAGTCTCCTTTTGTATAGTCAAACCTAGTTTCCTTGTGCTCCTCCCTCTCCTCCATATTGGAATAACCCAATAGGATTTCTATATCCATTACAACGTGATCGCTCTTGCCTAAAGGTGGTAAGTATTTTATATCAGAAATTACATCTGGGTCTCTAGTAAACATTAGGTCCCATCTGGATGCTTCATCATTTCCCCTTCTTGTATTTTCCTTTATATTTTGCACCAATAAATTTTCTGTTACCATATCCAGTAGCCTATACCCCACGAGTTCACGTTGCTACCAGCTTCTCTCTGCTCCCAATCCACCTCTTTACAGTTGAAGTCCCCTACTATAATTAATTCATTGTTTCTAAGAGTTAATTTTTCAATACAAATAATCATCTCATCTTTGATAAATTTGTATTCCTCCTCTTCCCAAGCCCCTGTGTAGGGCGTCATGTAGGCCACTACAATATCCGCCTTTTGATTGTCATCATCTATCAATTCTACTGCTAATATTTCCGCTTTACTATTATTCAGATCAATCATTCTGGTTTTCAATTTATTATGTGTAAGAATTAGCACCCCTCCCCCCATCTTGTCTTCTCTATCCCTTCTCCAGATATTATAGTTGTTCCATCCCATTCCCTCCAAACTTATCCCTTTATTTAGTTTAGTTTCACATAGACACAATATGAAGGGCTCTTCCTGTCTGATGTAATCGTTTATTTCTAATTTCTTTGATAGCAGCCCATCCACATTGCTATAGACCATCTTGCACCTGTTGCTTTTACCATTATGATTGATATTCCCTGTCTTTATCCTACTATTTCCCCTTCCTGTTGCACCTCTCCCTCCAATCCTTCTTCCTGTACCACCACTTCTGTTGTGTGTGTGTGTGTGTGTGTGTGTGTGTGTGCCAAAAGAAATAAGAAACCAAAACTACCCAACCGTTGAAAAATTCAAAAAGGACTTTGATGATTTCCTGTCATCACTGCCAGACCAACCAATCCTACCCCACTACTACCTCCGTGCTGCCAGCAACAGCATTCTTGACCAGCTGGCACAGAGGAGGGTAGATGGGATGTACAGTGGCGGCGCCGCAACGGCGTGGACCACAGGGCGCTAACTGACAGCCCTCAACTACAACCACAGGAACCACAGGGGGGGGGGGGGGGGTGGACGAGCGGTTGTAGGTTTATTGGTACAAATCTCTGGATATTTGTAGGTTTACAGGTACATGAGGTTTGGGGCGACAGTTAATCGGTACACACCTCTTTAAAATACGTTGAAATGGAGTGTTTTCGGTTTGGTTAGGTAAGTTAGGTTAGGTTAGGTTAGGTTAGTGTAATTTAGGTTTAAAAATCGAAAAATGTACTCGTAAGCATGCACCAAATTGATATGTACCGATAAACACACAACCGCACGTATGTGTGTGTGTGTGTGTATTTACCTAATTGTATTTACCTAATTGTATTTTACAGGATTGAGATTACTCTCGTAGTGTCCCGTTAGCCTTTAACTTATCATAATTTACTTTAAAAGCTTGAATACTTTGTGCACACACTAGGTCTTTTGGTAACTTATTCCACTTCTCAACCATTCTATCTGGAAAACCAAACTTCCTAACATCCTTCCTAGCTCTCCTCCTCAACAGTTTATAGTCATGTCCTCTCGTCCTCCCCACCGCTGGCCAAACAAAATTTGTTTGATCAATATATTCCTTTCCGTGAACACACCTAAATAAAGCTATCATGTCTCCCCTCTCCCTTCTCTGTTCAAGTGAGGGAATCCCCAGGTGACACAGCCGGTCTTCATATTGTAAGTTTTTTAACCCTGGCACCCATCTTGTGATCACACGCTGAATTTTCTCTAGCTTACTTATGTGTTTTTTCATATGTGGATTCCATACAACCGCTGCATACTCCAGGCTAGGCCTTAAAAACTGTGTTATTAATATCTTCACCATGTCTTCATTTAGGAATTTAAACGCTACCCTAATATTAGCCCACCACGAATATGCCTTATTTACCAAGTTATTGATATGGTCACCGGGATCTAACCTCCTGTTCACTACAACTCCTAAGTCTTTTTCCTTCTCTGACTTTTCCAACCTTACATCGCCCATACTGTACTCCCCATGGGGTCTTCCCTGGCCGTCTCCCGTCTCCATCACGTGGCATTTATCAATGTTGAACTCCATTTTCCACATTCGGCTCCATTGATGCAGCTTATTGATGTCCTCCTGGAGCATTTTACAGCAATTGTTATCAACCACTTTCCTTACTAATTTTGCGTCATCGGCGAACATGTTAATATAGCTGCTAATTCCAAGAGGCAGATCATTTATAAAAATTAAAAACATCAATGGGGCCAACACTGAGCCCTGGGGCACTCCACTTATCACATCACTCCATGATGAATATTTCCCTCTTATGATGGTTCTCATTTTCCTCCCGGTTAAGAAATCCTTCATCCATTTTAAGAGTCCACCGGTGATTCCTCCACACATTTCAAGTTTATATAGAAGCCTTTTATGGGGTACTTTATCAAAAGCTTTTTTGAAATCTAAAAATACACAATCTGCCCATCCGTCTCGTTCTTGCATAATTTAAATCACTCTATCATAGAAGCTCAGCAAATTTGACACACATGACCTATTCGACCTAAAACCAAACTGACAATCCGATAGTAAATGGTTCTCCTCGAGGTGACAAATCCAAAATTTCCTGATCAATTTCTCAAGCAGTTTTACTACAACACTAGTCAAAGACACGGGTCTGTAGTTATTTGCATCTTCTTTCGGTCCTTTCTTGTATATCGGTACAATATCAGCAGCCTTCCACACCTCGGGTAGCTTGCCTTGGGACAAAGATTTTTTTAAAATCTCTGTTATGGGAAAGCTTAGTTCCTCTGCACATTCACTCAACATCCACCCAGAAATCTGATCCGGCCCCATAGCCTTTCTTTTATTTAGGTCTAACATGCAGTCCCTTACTTCATCCCTTTTTATAATAATATCTTTCATGGGCATGACTGGTCTCTGTATTGGATTCTTATAAGCATCATCACCATCATTATTTTCTTGAACAAACACCGATCGAAATTTTGCATTAAAAACCTCACTCATTTTTTCCTCCTCAAATATTTCTCCATTGTGAACGATCCTTTGGATCTTTTCCTTCACTTTAGTTCTCTTATTTATGAATCCATATAATATGTTGGGATCATCTTTGCTCTTCATAACCACCCCTCTCTCAAAATCCATCTCCTCCTGTCTCCTCACTTTGGTGTAGTTATTTCTTGCTAGTTTATACCTCTCGTAAGATTGATCACTCTTGTGTCTTCTATAGCGTTTCCATAACCTATCACGTTCAACTTTAGCTTTATAACATCTAGCACCAAACCAATCATTCTTTGTTTTAGGAAAATCCTTGGCTATTGGTATGTATTTGTCAGCACCTTGTTTGCATATGTCACAGAAGGCTTCGTATTGCTCATTAATATCATATTTATTCAATACTTTATCCTCCCAATTAATGTTTTGGAAAAACTCTCGCAATTTGTTGTATCTTCCTCTAGGATAATCCAGCCGGTCTTTCTTGAACTCCTCTTTACTTGGTAATAAGTCATACTTCAATATAAAATTATGTGTGTGTGTGTGTGTGTGTGTGTGTGTGTGTGTGTGTGTGTGTGTGTGTGTGTGGTTGTGGTGTTGTGTGTGTGCGTGCGTGCGTGTGTGTGTGTGTGTGTGTGTGTGTGTGTGTGTGTGTGATAAAAGTGAGAGTGTGAATCTATCTGTCTATCTATCTATTGCCTGACGCCGTGATCCCCGAAGTGGTGGCCAAATCAAATTTATGATTCTGGCTATCATTAAACGATTTTATACAGCTTAGGATAAACTTGTGGGAGCTGAGGAGTTAATTGAGATAGTATTAATCCCTTTGTTTCTTAATTATCCTACCTAAATTGCATTAATTAGTCTAGTGATAACCAAAATTAAATGTAAAAATGCGTCTTAGATCCTCATGGAGTTAATTATGATGAGCATCTTTTGACTTGGTGTTTTACCTGAGCCCTTTCCTCCAGCACGTGTAACAAGGTCCACTGTACTTTGAATTATAATAGCTTTATACCATGAACTGCACACCAGCATCTAAAGATAGCTAGAATAAAACGATAAAACCATCGCCGGTACATAAAAGGTTAGTAACTTCACCAAGAATCGTGTAAATGTTTCTCCGAATCAGTTTTCTAGGTGTTTTATTCCATCTTCGGTTGAGTTGTGGAATCAGTTACCTAATGACAAGGTGCTGTCGGATAATGACAAGGTGCTGTCGGATAATGACAAAGTGCTGTCGGATAATGACAAGGTGCTGTCGGATAATGACAAGGTGCTGTCGGATAATGACAAGGTGCTGTCGGATAATGACAAGGTGCTGTCGGATAATGACAAGGTGCTGTCGGATAATGACAAGGTGCTGTCGGATAATGACAAGGTGCTGTCGGATAATGACAAGGTGCTGTCGGATAATGACAAGGTGCTGTCGGATAATGACAAGGTGCTGTCGGATAATGACAAGGTGCTGTCGGATAATGACAAGGTGCTGTCGGATAATGACAAGGTGCTGTCGGATAATGACAAGGTGCTGTCGGATAATGACAAGGTGCTGTCGGATAATGACAAGGTGCTGTCGGATAATGACAAGGTGCTGTCGGATAATGACAAGGTGCTGTCGGATAATGACAAGGTGCTGTCGGATAATGACAAGGTGCTGTCGGATAATGACAAGGTGCTGTCGGATAATGACAAGGTGCTGTCGGATAATGTTTATAATTTTAAGTCTAAACTTAACTGGGGTTTTTTGTTTTGTTTTTTTGCAGCAGTTATTCTATTTTAAATGCTCGTTTATTTTGTTTATTTAAGGGGAGATTTCCACTTGAGGGACTTTTTTCTTGACCCCTTTCTCCCTCATGTCTAGCCCCATTGATTTTGAGATTTTAAGACGTTTGCCCCATTAGCTTGGTGATTTTTAAGAATTTCCGCCCCATTCTGTCAATTTTAAGACCTTTCGTGCCATTTAGGTGTCGATTTTATCCAGGCGAGCGATAGCGAGCCTGTAATTTAAGAGTAATCGGCCTTTGGCCGGGACATTTTTCTACCGAAAAATGTACAAATTTATCTTGAAAGGGGGTCAAGGGGGTGCAATTTTAAGATTGCTGGAGGAGTAGGAAACAAACTAGAAACCTCCCCTTAACTGACCTGCTATTCAACAAGATAAATTTAAATGGATATTTATGATTTGTGTTTTCTTATCATACTACTCTCGTACCTAATTTATCCTTGTGGGTTCTCTACCTAGGCCCGTTATCTTATCATATATATTTTATAATTTATTTTGTTTAGTTGTTGTTACTTTTCTTCGGTACCTTTGGGTATTTTGTATTTCGTGTGGATTCAATCTATATTTACATAATAATAACAATAATAATAATAATACACAAAATAATAACCCCTACAACCCCCGCCCATCACACTACCCGAGATCGTCCCCCTGCGAGTCTCCCAACAACCTAAAGTGATACACCCAGGAGTGACAAAAATGGTGGGACGGAGGGGGTGCAAAACTCGAGAGGGAAAAATGGAAATGCGAGTTGGAAAGGAAAAAGACGTGAAGTAATGAGGAAAAATCCCCCCCCCCCCCCCCCCCACACCCCACCACACACACACACACACACACACACACACACACACACACACACACACACACACACACACACATACGCACAGACATAAACACATACATACAGACATTATTACTGAGTTAGCCAACACAGTTTAACTCTTAGAAATATTGTATTATTACCGAACTGGGGTTACTTTTGCCAGACTGTTTTTAGGGTATTTAAAGAGAACTTTTTATACTCTCAAAAGGCTCAGGCAAAAACTTGAATGTATTTGAAGTATACATGTACTTAATGTATTAAAATTGTATTATAGTTGATACAGATAGTCTTTACCCTTATAATTCCCACAGAAGCTTCTTAAGTTGTATAAAATCGTCTAATGATAGCCAGAATAAACTACCATTATGCTTCATAATCCTCAAGGGGTAAAGAAAGGATATAAGGTGCTGCAATCTAATTAGTAATTTGTTTATTCTGGACAATATATAATTAATTACGGTTTTCAAAAGACTTTACTTCATTAATTTCAGCTTTTCTCCCTCCTTGATTTTCATTATATATATATTTTACTATTATTTTTCGTTCTCTCTCTCTCTCTCTCTCACACATACACACACACTCTATCTCTCTCTTTCACACACACACACACACACTTTTTCTCTCTTTTACACACACACACACACACTTTCTCTCTTTTCACACACACACACACACACACACTCTTTCTCTCTTTCACACACATACACACTATCACGCTCTCTCTCTCTATCTCTCTCTCTCTCTCTCTCTCTCTCTCTCTCTCTCTCTCTCTCTCTCTCTCTCTCTCTCTCTCTTCCATTATTCACACGCCCTTCTCTCCCCTTCTCCTCCATATACCACTGTTTTCTTTGGGCCATTTTTGTGAAGGGTTCTCTCTCCTCCTCTCCTTCTGTTTGCTGTTTCCGCGGCTTCTGTTTCTTATTCTTCGTGTTTTTATTATTCTTAGTATTATAGAAAATATAATTAATTTTGTTCTGTGTGCTATATATTTTAAGTAAGGGCTATATATTATCAGTAAGGGCTATATATTATCAGTAAGGGCTATATATTATCAGTAAGGGCTATATATTATCAGTGAGGGCTATATATTAACAGTAAGGGCTATATATTATCAGTAAGGGCTATATATTATCAGTAAGGGCTATATATTATCAGTAAGGGCTATATATTATCAGTAAGGGCTATATATTATCAGTAAGGGCTATATATTATCAGTAAGGGCTATATATTATCAGTAAGGGCTATATATTATCAGTAAGGGCTATATATTATCAGTAAGGGCTATATATTATCAGTAAGGGCTATATATTTCCTTATTGTTTTATCTATTTATTATGTTTTAGTTTCCTTCATAGCCCTCCATCAACCTGTAACCTAGACCCCCTAGACCCCCTTTCAAGATAAATTCGTAAATTTTTCGGTAGAAAAATGTCCCGGCCAAAGGCCGATTAATCTTAAAATTACAGACTCGTTATCGCTTGCCAGGAAAAATTCGACACCTAAATGGCACGAAAGGTCTTAATATTGACAAAGAAATGGGGCTTAAAATCTTAAAATCGCCAAACTAATGGGCCGAACGTCAAAAAATCTAAAAAAAAAACAAAAAAAAAAACAATGGGGCTAAACACGAGGGAGAAGGGGGCCAGAATAACCATCCCATCCCCCCCTTAATAGTTTATAAAAAAAAAGTGATGTAATAGTCCCCCATAACAAGATTAAAACCCTAGAATGGTAAGCAATATTTATTTACCGTATGGACATATTTTATTTAAGTAAGGTGGAAAATATGCTAATCAGCATAATAAGTTCAAACTAATTAGTTATGGCTCGCCAGGAAAACATCGACACCTAATGGGCACGAAGGTCTTAAAATTAACTATGAAATGGGGCTAAAGGTCTCTAAATCGCCAAACTAATGGAACAAAAGTCTTAAAATCTCAAAACTAATGCGGCTAAGCATGAGAGAGAAAGAAGTCCAGAAAAACACAAATACCGCCCCTTAGCTTATTTGTCTACCTCGGGAGAACCGCTGGGTTTGTGAAGTCCGTGTGACTATCGGTTTGTGGAACTCTGGCTAGTATAGGACCTCATATTTATCTTCCTTGTTTTTATCTCGATGTTTTCCCCACCTTTACTAGGCTCAGGAACGCACGAGAGAGAGAGAGAGAGAGAGAGAGAGAGAGCGAGAGCGAGAGAGAGAGAACAAACCAATATATATCGAAAGTTAATATAAAAGCGGATTTTTTTTACTCCCTTCGTTAATCAATGTGATCCCCGTTTTCTTTGAGAGTAAATATTGGGACAAGACAATGGCATGGCTATGAGACTAAACTGTTTGGTTTGGCTGGAATTTTTAGAGAGGGGAGGAGAAGAGAGAGAGGGGAAACTAAAGAAAGGAAGATAGATGGGGCGAAACAGATCTGTAGATAGATAGCTATATAGATAAATATAAAAGTGGTTAGACAGAAGAATAGTTAGACAGAGAAAATCTCTCTCTCTCTCTCTCTCTCTCTCTCTCTTGTATAAATTTAGTCCTCCTGTATGATGACCTTTTTATGGCCGGGTCAGTTGGCTTCGACACAAGATCAATAACAATCCGTCTCTTCTGTGTGTGTGTGTATGTGTGTGTGGTATAATGCCTCGTTATACACTTCAATTTAGGAATGGGTAATTTTTCTGGGTAGGACATTTTGTTCTATTAACCCTTTGACTACGTGGAAACTATTTTATATCCTCCCCACCCCCCCTCCCTCCTTCCCAACACAGATAAAACAACAGTAAATGATAATGTTCTACTAGTGTGAGTTTAGTGCACCACTTGCATTGTGTGTATTCAATCAGTATCAAGCGAGTTAAACGTGAATATTATTGCCTCATATGCTAATTCATAAATGAATGATATGGCTTATTAATTATTATACAGTATATGTTTAGTTGTGTAAACAGTGCCAAGTATAAGAGAGGTGGTCTATGTAAGCCTATTAGTATTTATCTACAGTTTCCTTGTGTATGGACATTGCTTGTGTATTATACCCTTCGGTGTCAAAGTGCACGGTACTGCGATCTATATCATATCAGATTGTCTTCCTTTTTGTAATGTACACGTAGTTCTTGAGCTATGTATGTTTATATTCCAGCCTCTCATATAGCTTGGCTCCGTAATGTCATATTTGGCATCGACACAGATTCAATATTCACTTTTTCGGAAAATAAATACGAGAGAGAGAGAGAGAGAGAGAGAGAGAGAGAGAGAGAGAGAGAGAGAGAGAGACAACAATAATCCGTAACAAAGAGCGGCAAAAATATCCGATTATGGAAAATGCGAGCCAAGATAATACTGACAGAAAGATAACAATAGAAACAGTGATAAACCAGGAGCTAACGAAGAGAGCAGAAGGGAGAGAGAACAATGCCGAGGAGAGAGACAAAGAGGAGGGATAGAGAGGGGAAGATAAAGATTAATATGAAGCAAAATACGAGTAATAAATTATGTTAGTGGCATCTGGAAAAAGTGTGCAAGATAATCCTTTACTGCGTTTAAGAATTCAATCATAAATAATACAGTAATATAGCTAATAAAAGTATATGAAACCAAATCAAAACAATTACATGACATTTAATATATGTACACTATAATCCTATCACCTAATAAACAAAAACATATGTGATCAGAATTATAAAAGTTTCCCCTCTCCCTACACTAGATAAAACCATGACCACAATAGCCCTAAAGAAAATGGGAGTCTCAATAGATACAGACAAAACCCTGCAGCAGCAAATTGGGTACAATGTCATGAGGAACGTAGAGCTTCAGTTTATATTATTCCAATCATATTAAATGCTTGGCAGTCTGAGTTCTTGTTTTATTATTTAGTTACGGTGTACATGTTAATATTATAATTGCTGGGTAAATATTGTACGTGTATGAATTATTTTGTGGATTTATGCATTGCTTGAATAATGCTGTAATTTTGCATGGCTTCGTTTTGTTTTATCAGTTTTTATATATACTCGCCTACGCTAAAATCGACACTTTTGTTTACTACATTAACGTCAATCAAAACATATATTTATTAGCTGTTTCTACTATCGCTTAAGGGGGGGTGACCTGCTTTTTGTTATTTCTGTCCTTTTCTCTCAATTCTCTGGCTTGTATCCATTCGGTCCCATTCAGCCAACTATTTTAAGACGTTTATCCCCATCTAGGTGTCGATTTCTTCCTGGCGAGCGATAGCGAGCCAGCATTATATGAAGAAATCCGGCTTCGCCGGAGACATTTTGTTATCGAAAAATTTACAAATTTAGCCTGCTGTCAAACAAAAATCAAAAATATGCTGGCTCGCTACCGCTCACCAGTAAAAAATTGACACCTGGAAGGGGATAAACGTCTTAAAACAGTAGGCTGAATGGGGCCAAATGGATACAAGCCAGAGAAAGATAGAACAGGACAGAACCAAAACAGGTCAGCCCCCTTAACGCTCATTCCCAGGTTTCTTTGTCTAAATAATTGTCGAATACTTTATATTATTTAAAAACAAAAATCTTAACTGCTTTAATTATTGATCTTAACCCTCTCAGTACCGGTGCCGTCCTTTTAACTATATTCTGGCTACTATTAGACGATTTTATTCGGTTTAATAAGGGCCTGCAGCAATTAAAACACTTCGAACTATCTCACTTAACCCTTTTTCCGACCACAGATCTTCTTAAACTGCACAAAATCGTCTAAATGTAGCTAGAATAAATGCAGATAATTAGAATTGCATAAAGAAAAACCTATATTATATAGGGGTCCACGAATGTTAATGAGTGGGCGAGAGACTATGGCTACCGAGTGTACATCTGGCCGTACTGGCAGACCAATCACAAACCACCATATAGCGCCATTAGGTAACACTCACACACTTTAGGTCACCCCATCAAACCGAGCCTCATTCAAAATTCCAGATAGGAGTCCGCACCGTTTCGACCTCCCCATCATGGAACCTCTACACTCCTACATTAAGGGGAGGTATTTAGTTTGTTTCCTAGACCTCCATCAACCTTAAAATTACACCCCCTCGAGTCCCTTTCAAGATAAATTTGTAAATTTTTCGGTAGAAAAATTTCCCGGCCAAAGGCCGGTTCCTCTTAAATTACAGGCTCGCTATCGGCCGCCAGGATAAAATAGACACCTGAATTGCACGAAAGGTCTTAATATGGGGTGAAAGTTCTTAAAATCGCTAAACTAATGGGGGCAAACGTTTTATAATATCAAAAGCAATGGGGCTAAACATGAGGGAGAAAGGGGTCAAGAAAACAATCCCTCAAGTGGAGACCTCCCCTATAATAGACCCACGCTAGTCACCAATACACCCTCTGTCGATGTGTTCTGCTTTTGAGGTCTACTTGTATAACCTTGCGTTTACTGTGTTGTATTTAAGATTCTCATGTTTGTATTATTAATTATTATTGCCGGCTTATATTATTATTATCACTATGCACTTTTGTTAGGACTCGCATAATGCCAATTTTTTTTTATATTTGTATTCAATTGACTCCCCCCAACTCAAAATAAAGAGAGCTAGTTTGTTTTTACTTTCGACTTCTTTTAATTTAGAATTAATTTCTGAATTTATGATTTTATAATTCTCGTATTTAGCACTTTGACTTATATATCAGAATAATGTTATCGAGTTATGAAGAAAAACAATATGCGAATATTAATTATAATTTTGTTTCTTTCTATTCTAGGTCTGATGAAGCACAATGCATAGTTGCAAAACGTTACCACAACAAAGAGGTTCGTTTACGCCTGGGTTTTACTGTTCGTCAATATATATATATATATATATATATATATATATATATATAGTGGGGGTGGGGCTTAGCGGGTAATGGAGGGGTTAGACAGGGGAGACATTTTGGGTGAAACTGAAATCAGAAGGAGAGAAGCAAGTCTGGTTTAGTATGTTAGTTGTGCACTCCTTTGGTATTTGTCTTATGAGTACAACCCCTCTCTCTCTCTCTCTCTCTCTCTCTTTGAGAGAGCCTTCATCTTTGCTATTCTTTCCTTCCACTTTCTCTTAGGGTTGCTATCTCTATTAGGATTAAGTCCTGGTCACCTCGCAGGGATCGTAAGATCTGTGTGGCCAGTGTATCTATGTAAATCTCTCTCTCTCTCTCTTTGAGAGAGCCTTCATCTTTGCTATTCTTTCCTTCCACTTTCTCTTAGGGTTGCTATCTCTATTAGGATTAAGTCCTGGTCACCTCGCAGGGATCGTAAGATCTGTGTGGCCAGTGTATCTATGTAAATCTATGTAAATCTCTCTCTCTCTCTCTCTCTCTCTCTCTCTCTCTCTCTCTCTCTCTCTCTCTCTCCCCACCGTAATTAGCCCTCACCTGACCCGTTAATGATCCCGAGGCCTAATTAGTGGTCTGGACAGGGGGAGGGGCCGGAGGGCTCTACGGATGTAATTACCAAACGTCTTCATAATCACACAAACATAATTGATGGATAGGCAGGAGGGCTAATAAGTATATGTCCATTTGAGCCGTTGAAACCTTTAAGACATTATTTTTCTAAAGCATCTGGGATATAATGAAGTGTTGTATTGTCTCGTTGAGTTTAATACAGATTCGGTATGTAAGAAAATACATCTGCTTGCGACTGTATTTTATCCGAAAACCAGTAAGTTTTACATCCCATGTTTATTCCATATTGATCGTTTTGCCAGCCGACATTCTTCAATGAGAGAGACACGTCTCAGAGCCAAAAATATAGATTAACTTCTTTTGTATCCGTATATTGAATTTGTTTTATTCCTTTCCGTACTATATGTGTACAGTATACACATCATTGCTTGCAAATGTCGAATATACAACCAAATAATACTATATTCAAACTCATAATTATACAGTTTGTTTCTATTCCGCCTTTTTTATAAACTCTGTTTTAATGTGTAAGCAGCATAGCCCCCCTCTCACACACACACACACACACACACACACACACACACACACACACACACACACACACACACACACACACACACACACACACACACACACACACACACACACACACACACACACACACACACACACACACACACACACACACACACACACACACACACACACACAGGAAAAGGATTGGTTTAATGAAAAATGTAGGAAAGCCAAGGAAAAGAGAGACCAAGCGTGGAAGGCAGCTAGAAAAAGGTGTAATAGAGAAACTTGGAACAGATACAAGAGATTAAGAAATGTATATGCTGCAATCAGGAGACAAGAAGCCAGAGAATATGAGAAGAACATTGTGAAAAAATGTAAGAGTGATCCTAAGCTGTTCTATAGGTTTATAAATAGTAAAATGAAGGTAAGGGATAGAATAGTCAGGTTGAAGGTTGAGGGGACCACTTATGATGACGACCAGAATATGTGTGAAATTATGAACAATACACTACACTCAGTATATACTAAAGGTGATAACTTTGAAGAAGTACCGGTAGGTGAAATTGGTGATAAACTGGGAGAGATTAATTTTCTCCCAGAGGAGCTAGTAGAAATAATGAAAGGACTAGATGTGAAAAAAGCAGTGGGACCTGACAATGTAGCGGGATGGATTTTGAAAGAATGTGCTGACGAACTAGTGAAACCCTTATATGAGATAATGAAATACTCTCTGGAAGTGGGAAAATTACCAATGGACTGGAAGAGAGCCAACATTGTACCGATTTATAAAGGTGGGAACAGGGAACATCCATTGAATTATCGACCTGTGTCACTTACTAGTATAGTGTGCAAAATCTGTGAGAAAATAATTAAGAAAAGATGGATGATTTACTTGGAAAAGAATAATCTACTATCTAACAGGCAATTTGGATTCAGGGAGGGTACCTCATGTGTTACAAATCTACTCAGTTTTTATGACAGAGTGGTTGACATATTACAAGAGAGAGATGGATGGGTGGATTGCGTATATATTGACATGAAGAAAGCTTTTGACAGAGTATCGCATAGCAGGCTGAAGTGGAAATTAAAAGAGTATGGAGGGATTCAGGGTAGTTTGTTAAATTGGATGGAGGACTATCTTTCAGGGAGACAGATGAGGACTACTATCAGAGATAAATTTTCTACGTGGAAAGATGTCACAAGTGGAGTTCCGCAGGGAGCGGTGCTGGCTCCCATAATGTTTCTAATATACATTAACGACATGCCAAAGGATATAAATGCATATATGAATATGTTTGCAGATGATGCCAAGATCATGAAGCGTATAGAAGATGAAAACAGTGGTAGGGAATTACAGAGGGATTTGGATAGGATAGATCAATGGAGCAAGAAGTGGAAAATGGAATTTAACACAAATAAATGTCATGTAGTGGAAATGGGAGTAAGTAAAAGAAGGCCACATATGGAATATAAGTTAGGAGAAAACACTATTAACCCATCAGAGAAAGAAAAGGACTTAGGGATAACTGTTAGGAGTGATCTTTCACCTGAGAATCATATTAATAAGATAGTGGGAGAAACATATGGACTGCTAAACAGAATAAAAATAGCCTTTAACTATATAAACGAGGAGATGCTGGAGAAAATAATAAAAACATTGGTGAGACCAAGACTGGAGTATGCGGCAGTGGTGTGGGCACCACATCTAAAAAAACATATAAAGAAGCTGGAGAAGGTTCAGAGAGCTGCAACTAGGATGATACCAGAACTGAGAGAATTACCATATGAGGAGAGATTAAAGAAATTAGATTTACCATCTCTAATGGATAGGAGGGAGAGAGGCGATATGATTATGATGTGCAAATGTGTGAGAGGACTAACAAAGGTGGACAAGAAGGGTTATATTGTGAAAGATAATGGTAGAACTAGGGGGCATAGATATAAGCTAATGAAAGGAAGATGTAAAGGAGATGTGAGAAAGTATAGTTTCCCTTACAGAAGTATAAGTAAGTGGAATCAGTTGGAAGAGGAAGTGGTGTGTGCCAAAAACATTCATATTTTTAAGGCAAAGTTAGATAATTGTAACTCAGGAAGCGGGACAATACGAGCCTAAAAAGCTCAACTCCTGTATACTACAAATAGGTAAATACAAATAGGTAAATACACACACACACACACACACACACACACACACACACACATACACAAACCCTTATAAATACAACACATAAATTGGAGAAAGAGAAAGAGAGAGAGAGAGAGAGAGAGAGAGAGAGAGAGAGAGAGAGAAAAAAAGAGAGGATTTTATATTAGGAAGGGTGTTTTGAAGTCAGAGGGTTAAATATGAAAATCTGCACCCTTAATGATTCCCACAGATCCTTACTAAGCTGTATAGAATCGTCTAATGAAAAAAGAGATAAATGTGAAACAGACAGAGGTAGAGATACATAGATGGACTGATAAACGACAGGCACATAGATAAACAGCAATATAAATTAGACATATACAGTAGATAGATAGTCATATAGATAGATTGATAGACATATAGATAAATAGCCATATACAGCAGATAGATTGATAGACATAAAGATAGATAGCCATATAGATAGATTGATAGACATACAGATAGATAGCCATATAGATAGATTGATAGACATACAGATAGATAGCCATATAGATAGATAGATAGCCATATAGATAGATAGAGAACCAATTAGATAGATAGAGAACCCACACCTATCGTTCACAAAACAACTACTCCCATTACTTCAAAAATATTCCTACATTTTTGTCCAGGTATTTTCCATTTTTCATGTTGTTTTTGTATTCATTTACTGTATGTGTTGTTTGGCCCATGAAGTAAAGTGCTCTAGCTCAATTATTGCCACTCGTGTGTTTATAATGCTTTTGTTTATATTTGTATAAGGTATTTATGTTGCAGGTTTGTTAGTGTGTTTGTAGGCCTATGTGTGTGTGTGTGTGTGTTTTTTTTTTTTTTTTTTTTGTTACGTGTGTGGTGTGTACGTTTGTGTAATAGATGAATATAGGATTATAAATCGTTTTGTTCAACCTTCGTGTTTGCCAGTGTGTGTGTGTATACGTGTGCATGTGTGTGTGTGTGTGTGTGTGGGTGGGTGTATGGGTGTGTGGGTGTGAGCGCACACGGCACCCGTGATCAAGGAATGGTGGATTTTAAAACATTTGTAGTTCAAGCTTCATGTGTGTGTGATGTGTGTGTGTGTGTGCGTATGTATGTATGTGTGTGTGCGCGAGAGAGAGAGAGAAATGTGATGTGATGTGATATATGTGTGGGTGATGTGCCTGTGTGTGTGTGTGTGTGCCTCCAACTCTGTGTGTAGGAGTAATTTGTGTTATATATATATATTTTTTTTTTTTTTTAACGGACCTGGTAAAAACTATTGCCAGTACAGAGTGAAATAACGAGAGCGAGAGTCCCTTCAGTAAACAGACACTAACCAACTGCCGACATTTGGTAACTATCTTATTATAAATGTTAGAGATATATTAAATTTGTGTATATACTGTATATTTACTGGTAAGAGAGAGAGAGAGCGAGAGCGAGCAAGAGAGAGCGAGAGCAAGAGAGAGCGAGAGCAAGAGAGAGAGAGAGTACAAAGGAGTACAAAGGAAATCAAGCAACAACAGATATAGTGACCCTTCTAGGTTGCTTGTCCTCCAAAACACTGAGGATCAAGTGTCCAAACAGTGGTTTAGAGTGGGTAAGGAAACATTGGAAAGGGAATTACTGCCCTGGAACTAATGTCCGTGGCAGGATTAGGAAGTTAGTAGGGGACAGATGGGTTAGTAACTGAGGGGGGGGGTAAAATAAAGTTATTCATTTACAAACGCAGTCAGTCGCGGGTTTGATGCGAGATATTTGTCTAGGCGGAGTTTAAATGAATCAACGGTGATGCAGTCTATAACGTTTCGGGGAAGCCCATTCCACAAGTTGACAACTCGATTGAAGAAGAAATTCTTAGATTCGTGTGAGTTAAAAGATTTACCAATAATTTTGCAACCGTTTCCCCGCGTGTAATTAGATTGGTCGATAGTGAAGTACTTACTACAGTTCATATTGTCGATGCCTTTGATGATTTTGAACACTTGAATTAAGTCACCTCTTAATCTGCGCTGGGTTAAATGAAATAGATTTAATTCTCTAAGACGCTCTTCGTATGGTTTGTTCTTTAGGCTAGGTATCATTTTGGTAACTCTACGTTGAACTCGTTCTAGCTTGTTTATATCTTGTTGGTAATAAGGGCACCAGGATTGAACGCAGTATTCCAGAAGAGGGCGGACTAAGGAATTGTAAAGGGTTAGGATAACGTCTTTGGATTTATGCTCAAATGACCTGCCTATAAAGCCAATTATTTTGTTTGCCTTCTTAACAACTTCTGAACATTGTTGACTCGGTTATAGGTTACTCGATATTGTTACTCCCAGATCGGTTTCTCTGTTTACATTCTTAAGCTGAGTGCCATTCATCGAATAGTTTGCTTTCTCATTTAGGTATCCGATATGTAGTACTTTACATTTATCCGCATTGAAACTCATTTGCCAAATTTGGGCCCAACATGACAATTTATCTAGATTGTGTTGCATATCGTCAACTTGTTCTTTTGAGAGTACGCTATTTGCAATTTTTGTATCGTCAGCAAATTTTGAGATTGTGCAGGTGAGACCCTCATCTATGTCGTTGATGTAAATTAGAAAGAGAATTGGTCCTAGTACCGATCCCTGGGGTACCCCGCTACTTACATTGGTCCATTTAGATGCCTTACCGTTTATGACTACTCTTTGCTTTCTGTCGCTGAGCCAATTTTCTATCCATTTCAACACACCGTCTTGTATTCCATGCGCTTTTAGTTTTAGCAGTAAACGTTTGTGGGGAACTTTGTCAAAGGCCTTTTGAAAATCAAGGTATATAATATCTACAGCTTTACTCTCATCGTAGAGGTTGAGGATATCGTGGAAGAAGTCAAAGAGGTTTGTTAAACAGGAACGTTTTTTACGAAAGCCGTGTTGAGTATCTTTAAGTATGTTATTTTCCTCTAAGTGATTTACGAGTCTGTCTCGTATGACCGTTTCTAGCATTTTACATACAACTGAGGTTAAGCTAATTGGACGATAGTTACTGGTTAGGGATTTGCTGCCTTTTTTGAATATCGGTGTTACGTTGGCTAGCTTCCACTGATCAGGCATAGTTCCAGACTGCAAGGATTTATTGAATATTAATGTCAGTGGTTTGGAGAGCTCATCCTTAGCTTCCTTTAGAACTCTAGGCGAGATTGTATCAGGTCCTGGCGTTTTATTTACCTTGAGTTTATCTAAACAATTCAATACTTCTCTCTCTGTAACGGTGATATTGCTTAAAACATCTGAATTATCAATCTGAATCGGCGATGGTGTAGGGATATCACTGAGGTCTTCTGTTGTAAAAACTGATGCAAAAAAGGTATTCAGGGCATTACTCATTTGTACTTCGTCTTTGGTGTAGTCTCCATTTTCATCGACTAACGGTCCAACAGTTGAAGTAACTACTTTTATCTTTCTGATATAACTATAGAATTCTTTCGGGTTTGTTTTACTTTGATTCGCAATATGTAACTCTAAGGTCTTTTTACTTTGCTTAATTAACTTTTTGGCTTTGCGTCGTAGCTCTACAAATTTCACCCGTTCTTCGTCATTTTGTGAAGATTTTAATCTATCATTAGCAAATTTTTTAGCAAGCAGGCAGTTTGAAATATCTTTATTCCACCATTTGGGCTTATTATTATGGCCTGGACGCCGTATTTTCCATGGTATGCAGTCTTGCACTGCTTTTAGGTAAGTGGTTTCGAATAGAGAGAGAGAGAGAGAGAGAGAGAGAGAGAGAGAAAGAGAGAGAGAGCGGAATGGCATATTTTACAATATTTATGTTGGTTGCATGTGTATACCTGTGTGGGTGGGTGCTTTCTTCTGTGCGTGTATTTATGTGTATAGCAATATATATATAATTTACCGGTATATATATATATATATATATATATATATATATATATATATTCGTGTGTGTGTGTTTTTTTTGTATACTCTCAGCCGGGCTCGAGCTACGGACGGTCAGGACGATTGTCCATATGCCTTAACCAACTCTACCACGGTGTGATAAAGGTTACTTAACCGTTTCCTATGTATATGAAAGCGAGAGAATGACTAAGAGGGTGTACGAGAGCGAGGTGGAAGGACAGAGAGGGAGAGGTGCACCGAGGGAGAGGTGGAAGGATGGAGTGAGGAAGTATATGAATGAAGGCGTTGCTGGTTGGGAGGATGGGCGTCGACTGACTGGGGACAAAGGTGCATGGGGGCGGTTCGTTCGTGGCCACCCCTTCGGGGATCACGGTGTCAGGCAATAGATAGATAGATAGGTGAAAGAGAAGTGAAATCCTACTTGGAGAATGTATTTCAATTCATACACAAGTCGAAGGATTCATATTTCAGGATATAATAAAGGGATTTTTACATATACGACTTGTGTATGAATTGAAATACATTCTCCAAGTAGGATTTCCCTTCTCCTCGCTTAATAAATGACTCTCCATAAAGTTTATGTTAGACGAAGTGCAGACTGAACAAAATACCAACATTGGTAGGAAAACAGGAAATACAATCAAAATAAAGATAACCAAATTGAATATAAAAGATCAAACGAGTAAAGTGAAGAGTTTAAGTGATAGGATTGGACAACAGAGAGAGAGAGAGAGAGAGAAGGAGAGGGAGAGAGAGAAAGAGCGTGTACTGTATTGAGTAGTGTATTCCACTACTCAATTACTGGTTCACTCACACAGGCGCATGTATGTTATTGATTTCTTCACATACAAACTCACACACACACACACACACACAAACACACACACACCTACACACACACACACACTCCACCCCTCGCCTGACTCACACAAACACACCCTTACTATAACTCAGTAACTTGCTCTGCACACACCGCTTCTAACCTTCTCTCTCTCTCTGTAGCTCTAAATTACGCTGCTGCATGCTAGTTCACGAACAATGTATAATGTAGGATTTCCTAGGTGGCAGTGATGTATATATATATTCTGTATATAATGAGAGAGTGAGCGTGTGTGTTTGTTTGAGAGAGAGAGAGAGAGAGAGAGAGAGAGAGAGAGAGAGAGAGAGAGAGAGAGAAATTGGTCCATTGAAAGAGAAGCACCAGACCTGAAGCCATTCCTTTCCGTCCTCCTCCTTCCTTTTTTCTTGTATCATCTCTCTCTCTCTCTCTCTCACACACATAATGAAAAGGAAAACAATTGTCAATTTATCTTTGTCAGGCATTTATTAGTCTAGAATTAAGGATTTTCAGCTTATATCAATACTCCGACACACACACACACACACACACACATATATATATATATATATATAATACTTTCATTAGGGTTTTGATTGAATATGTAAACACGATAAAAGAGGATATTTAACAAACACATTGCATTAGGACATCAATTAAACAAACGATTAAATTAAGTTAAAGAAAGTGAATCTTCAGTAAGTGTGTGTTTGACTGTGTGTGTGTGTGTGTGTGTGTGTAATGAGGCTAGCGTGTGATTACTCCTTAATTAAACCGCTTAATTAAAGGCGAATGGCTGTGGCTGGATAGGATGGCAGTTTTCGGTCGCTAATCGTTTGACCTGGTGTGTTTTTTTTTGTTTTTTTTTGTTTTTGTTTTTTTTATGCGGCATTTTGTACAGTCGCCTCCATAAGTAAAAAAGACGAAAATTATTATTATTATTATTATTATTATTATTATTATTATTATTATATGAATGTCTGTATGTCCGAGTTTGGTTTAGGTTTATATTGATTGTGTTAACCCTTTCAGTACCGAAGGCGTCTTTTTCTTTTGATTTCAACTACATTTAGACGATTTGATGAATCTTAGGAAGGT
>CM064575.1:6645988-6926406 GCA_032716605.1 Paralithodes platypus
GGAATAGTTTACCAAGGGAGGTGGTCGACAGTGATTCATAAGATACGTTTAAGAAAAGACTGGACAATCATCTGATGAAGATTGGATTAATATGAATTAATATGAATTTCCGTTTCAAACTCATTTCTTTCTATACTCTGCAAAACCTTTCCTTGTGGGCATTTCCTGACCCATAAGGTTACACTTCATCCTATTTTCCGGTACGGCTTTTAAGCCGGAGGGTGGGGAGAGAGCCTTCTACTTTGCTGTCTTATTCTTCTACTATAAACTGTCCCTGTCTAGGAGTATTAAAGCCGGACCACCTAGTAGGGACCGCAAGGTCTGTGTGGTCTGAGTACCGGTATCTGTGTAACTCTTATCCTTAGAATACCACTACGTTCGCTTTCCATATAAATGGAAGAACATTTATGAGCGTATAAGGAGAGAGAGAGAGAGAGAAGCAGAGCGAGATTCGTTTGATGTAGACCGCTCCGTTTTGGAAAGTCTTTGAAGAATCCAAGTTAAGGAATTCGATAACCGTGAGAGTGTGAGACAAATTAGGGCCACGTATAATTGTCCATGTCATTAGTGAAGAAAAGGGCCTGGCTTGGTCGGAGGAGGAATATTGGAAGTAGTATTATAATGGGGAGATAGTTGGATCTGTTTGTTTATGTTTATAATTCTTATTGTTCTTGTGTTTATTAGTAGTAGTTGTATTAGTATGTACACACACACACACACACACATATATACAGTGTATATATATATATATATATATATATATATATATATATATATATATATATATATATATATAGAGAGAGAGAGAGAGAGAGAGAGAGAGCGGATGTCAATTTTTCAATATTTGCGGAGGCGGATATCTGTAAATATAATAATGATGTCGGACAGTACGCAACGGAAGTATACAGTGATATGTTCGTCGAGAAATCCGAATGTTTACATGTTGACGTTATGGGTTTAAATTAGCCTATATTATAATTGTGTAGCCCTTCATATGGCAATATCACAGTATCCTGTTTTTGTATTACTTTTACGGTCTATATAAAAATTATGTGGATATCTGCATCATATTATTATAGAATGAAAGAATTATTGGGTGATTTTGTTAGGTGATTTTATGATTATATATTATATATATTGATTAGTCAAGGGTTAACAAATCCAATCAGACTATGGGTCCGTGTGGCTGTGTTAACTCCGAGGTGTGTGGCGCAGCCCACAGGACGACATGTAAATAATGGGCTCCGTTATGGCCTACTACGGTCCTAGAGGATACACCAGAGTATATGCATGAGAAAAATAATTAAATTGGGTTCTGTAATAACCGAGAAATGGCAATTTTCAATAAGCGTCGCTCTAACAGCAAGCACAAGAACAACAATAACAACAACGACATGAATAAGCCCTTGAGGCCCTTCGCTTCGCTTGCGGACCTACTAAATAGTCTTCAATTAATTACAAAACAGTTTTAAGGTAAGCTATTACATATTATGCTTTTAAATCTAACTACAATTTAACAAACTGTATAACATGTAATCAAACTTTCTATGACTGAAATGTTAGCTAAGTTTCAACATCCAGCAATATCCATTAATATCCTATAGCTATTGGTCATACATTAACAATACATATATGTTATTTAAGTTATAGTATATCCTACTATAGTCCATGCATTATAAGTAGACCAGAAATCGTGAATCCTAACTACAGTCAAATGGGCTAGAGCAAATGGGCTGTAAATTTCCCTGGTTGACTCTTCCCAAATGATAGAAATATGAGCTCAATTACTCTTGTAGATTTTTGAGTTTAGTGGTCAAGATTTGTGGCCTAATTATTATACACAGACTATACTGTATACAATCCAGAACCAACCCCAAACTCTCAAACAATAAACACAATCAATCCAGAACCAACCCCAAACTCTCAAACAATAAACACAATCAATCCAGAACCAACCCCAAACTCTCAAACAATAAACACAATCAATCCAGAACCAACCCCAAACTCTCAAACAATAAACACAATCAATCCAGAACCAACCCCAAACTCTCAAACAATAAACACAATCAATCCAGAACCAACCCCAAACTCTCAAACAATAAACACAATCAATCCAGAACCCACCCCCAAACTCTCAAACAATAAACACAATCAATCCAGAACCAACCCCAAACTCTCAAACAATAAACACAATCAATCCAGAACCAACCCCAAACTCTCAAACAATAAACACAATCAATCCAGAACCAACCCCAAACTCTCAAACAATAAACACAATCAATCCAGAACCAACCCCAAACTCTCAAACAATAAACACAATCAATCCAGAACCAACCCCAAACTCTCAAACAATAAACACAATCAATCCAGAACCAACCCCTAACTCTCAAACAATAAACACAATCAATCCAGAACCAACCCCAAACTCTCAAACAATAAACACAATCAATCCAGAACCAACCCCAAACTCTCAAACAATAAACACAATCAATCCAGAACCAACCCCAAACTCTCAAACAATAAACACAATCAATCCAGAACCAACCCCAAACTCTCAAACAATAAACACAATCAATCCAGAACCAACCCCAAACTCTCAAACAATAAACACAATCAATCCAGAACCAACCCCAAACTCTCAAACAATAAACACAATCAATCCAGAACCAACCCCAAACTCTCAAACAATAAACACAATCAATCCATAACCAACCCCCAAACTCTCAAACAATAAACACAATCAATCCAGAACCAACCCCAAACTCTCAAACAATAAACACAATCAATCCAGAACCAACCCCAAACTCTCAAACAATAAACACAATCAATCCAGAACCAACCCCAAACTCTCAAACAATAAACACAATCAATCCAGAACCAACCCCTAACTCTCAAACAATAAACACAATCAACCAACATTTGTTTATTAGGCTCTTATATAATGTTATCATGGATGTTAAGGGGAGATTTCCACTTGAAGGATTTTTTTCTGGACCCCTTTCTCTCTCATGTTTAGCCCCATTGCTTTTTAGAATAAGACGCTCGCCCCCTTTAGTTTGGCAATTTTAAGAACTTTCGCCCCATTTCTGTCAATGTTAAGAACTTTCGTGCCTTTTAGGTGTCGATTTTTTCCTGGCGAGCGATAGCAAGCCTGTAATTTGAGAGGAACCGGCCTTCGGCCGGGAAATTTTTTCTACCGAAATATGTACAAATTTATCTTGAAAGGGGGTCTAGGGGGTGTAATTTTAAGCTTGATGGAGTTCTAGGGAAGAAACTAAATACCTCCCCTTAACACGTGATTTATTCGTTTACTTAGTCCAAAGACTACCTTTGTTCTGGTTGATTCATTATTCCGTTTAGTTCTAACTAAAAACACTTACCCGTCGAGGTTGATAAGTGTTGTCAGATATTTCACAAAGTTTCGGACACTGACTAATACTCTGAGGGATAAGCACTTTTCTCAGTAACTATAAAGATACCAATAACACTTTTTGAGCGAAAACCACTGGAATCTATGACAACACTTAATACCCCCGATGGTACAATAGCAAACATAGCTATTATCTGAACCGCAGGTGGCGAAAAATACGGCTAATAGAATGACCAAAATGCGGCTAATAGAATGACCAAAATCGGGTTAAAAATACATAAGAATATATATAATGAAATTCATAATTTATATAATAGTCCTACCATTATATACCTGATCAAAATATAGCACACCGTGACTATACCTCCGACAACTATACCTCCGACAACTATACCTCCGACAACTATACCTCCGACAACTATACCTCCGACAACTATACCTCCGACAACTATACCTCCGACAACTATACCTCCGACAACTATACCTCCGACAACTGTATTCTCTTTTGCTTGCCATTAAAACCAGTAAGTAAACCAATAATTATGAATACAGGAAAGTTTGAGTATAGTACATAACCTTACTTAAGGGGGGTGACCTGTTTTTGTTCTGTCCTTTTCTATCTTTCTCTGGCTTGTATCCATTTGGCCCCATTCAGCCTACTGTTTTAAGACGTTTATCCCCATCCAGGTGTCATTTTTTTAATAGTGAGCGGTAGCGAGCCAGCATATTTTTTATTTTTGTTAGACAGCAGGCTAAATTTGTAAATTTTTCGATAGAAAAATTTCTCCGGCGAAGCCGGATTTCTTCATATAATGCTGGCTCGCTATCGCTCGCCAGGAAGAAATCGACACCTAAATGGGGATAAACGTCTTAAAATAGTTGGCTGAATGGGGCCGAATGGATACAAGCCAAAGAAAGAGAGAAAAGGACAGAAATAACAAAACGCAGGTCACCCCCCTTAAAGATGTTATCCCTTTGAAGATTATTACGCATTTTTTACAACTTATTCTGTCTAGCATGAGACAATTCTGTACAATTATACCCTTCCAAACCTGAATAAAATCTTGTAATTATAGCCAGCAAACAGAAAAGAAATGCGTTATCGGATCTTGAAAGGGTTGACACCATAAATGAACGCGTAAATCTTAAAGATGAAGTGATGCAGAAGACGAAGGAGAGGGAAGAAATTATGCAGAGCGAGAGGCGGGGCGAGGAAGTGAGATATGGAGAAGGGAGCTAGTGAGAGAGAGAGAGCGAGAGCGAGCGGGGGAGATGGAGAGATATTAAGGGGTGAGACAGAAAGGAGGAGAGGGGAGAGAGGGAAGGAGGAAGAGATAAACGAGAGAAGGTGGTTGGATGGAAGTGTGTGAGAGAGAGAGAGAGAGAGAGAGAGATTAGTAAAGTTACATAGATACACAGACTGCACAGACCTTGCGGTCATACTAGACAGTTCGGAGTTAATTCTTACATAGAATTTGCTACAAAGTAGAAGTTAATGACAGCAAAGCAGAAGAGTCTCTCCCCACCCACCAATCCTCCGAACTTGGATCGGCATTAAATTTAGTTGGGGAAACAAAGCAAAATTAGAAAGTTGATCTTGCCAATTTATAGTAAAAAGCAACAATATATGACAGTACACTATCTTCCCGGACCCCTGTAGAGCCCTTGGTGTCGGCAACGTATCTACGTCTGTCATAGTAGGTGCCACATTGACGTCATTGACGTCACCGATTGACGTCGGTAAGACGACGCCAAACGCCACTGGATTAGGATATAATTATAGTATTGCATATTTGTTGCCCCGCGGCGTTTGCCAGTGCATGGGCTACACTAGACCTATGTACGATGTCGGTCTAGCTCATACGCCATATAATAAAGCGCTGTATACATATACTTTGTGTTCACATAATATGCGTGGACATGCATATTACTATTTACGCATAAATACTTAAATGTACACATGGATAAATATTTGCACATGTCTACATACAGATCATGCACATAAATGACATATATAAGATTACGTACATGTGAAGACATGTATTGATTTAGTTACGTCTTTTAATCAGAGATCATTAAGAAATTGAGTAGAATCTCATGATGTCAACTTTAAAAGAAATAATTTACCATCGGATTGAAAGTTTTCCTTCACAATTCAGCCTAAGGAGCAAGGTTTATTTAATAGCCTATGACTGTTCGGGCTCTGTCTCAAGTCGGCCACCCCCAGTTATGGAGAATGTGCCTGGGTATGTACTGTATATACATAGGCCTACATACATGACTGTAAATATGTCCTGAAGCTTCATATACAGACCAGTAGATGGTGTCAGGCACCGCACACATTTACACACATGCCAACAAACAATCGTAGACTTGACACTGTTTTCACCCAGTATTTGTTTTTTTTTAACTTTGAAAGTACTTACATTATTGTGTTTATTATATGAAAGGAGTTTTAATTACCGAATTCAATCTTCTTGCGGTTGCCAGAATGTACAGTACAGAATGTAAGTACGAAGCGGCATTGTTGTGAAAAAGGTTAATTGAATAGGTTTAATTGTTTGAGTACGAGAAGTAATTCTAAAAGCTGGTAATGATTTGCTTATGCCAACTGGATATAAATTGTCATTCGAATCGGAATAAACGGGCTAAGTACTGGTAAGACACTTTGCCATTTTCTAGCAAACAAAGCAAGTAATTGGATTCACTGGGTTCATGTCTAGAAAGGATGCTATTAAAGCCGGTATCACACGAGAGCTTTTATAGTCAACATTCGATGATCAAAAAAATTCTGGCAACATTCCTAGAATATTTTGTACTGGTATCGGAAACTAGACTGATGGTAGATGAATTTAGGTAACAACAAAATATTAAATGTTTACCTTATGAGCTGCCAGACCAGTATTGAGGATAAATGTTGTGTGAAAAAGCGCTCGTGTGATACCGGCTTAAGGTAAGGTGTACTAGCTTTACTGCTTGATGGAAGAAATTATAGCTTATCTTTAAGATCAGGTAAGGTGTGGTAGTTCAAGATCAAGGTGGGAGGGTTTCTAGAATATCTATAAGATCAGGTAAGGTGTGGTAGTTCAATACTTCAAAGTGGGGTTTCTAGACAAGCTATAAGGTCAGGTAAGATGTTGTAGTTCAAGATCAAGGTGGGAGGGTTTCTAGAATAGCTATAGGATCAGGTAAGGTGTGGTAGTTCAAGATCAAGGTGGGAGGGTTTCTAGAATAGCTATAGGATCAGGTAAGGTGTGGTAGTTCAAGATCAAAGTGGGAGGTTTTCTGGGCTATCTATAAGATCAAGTGGTGGTTCTATTTCATGATGGGAGGGATCACAAGGGATCTGCCTGTAGCACGAGTCATTCACCTCATAATGACACCATACAGACTATTCTCGCTGTCATGAGCAGACCCTCTCCGCTCTGTCTGGTCCAGGGTGTAGTAGTTGTAGGACTCAGCAGAGGGGCAATGAGCAGTGGGGTCATGAGCAGGTGGGCCAGCAGAAGGGAGAGCAGAGGGGCAATGAGCAGGGGGGCAATGAGCATGGGGACCATGAGCAGGGGGGCCATGATCAGAGAGGCCATGAGCAGAGGGGCCTTGAGCAGGGGGGCCATTATCAGAGGGGCCATGAACAGGGGGGCAACGAGCAGGGACAGCAGGTGAGGGAGGATAGGGGGCTGACGGTGGTGCTGAAGGAGTGGACGAAGCAACAGGAGGGGTGAGTGTTGTTGTAGGAACCGATGCCGAGAGCTCTTCACGCTCTTGCAGTGCTGTTGGAAAGTTGAAGGAGAATAATATTGTGTAGTATAACAAAACTTAAAATATAAATAAATAAATAGATAAATTAATACAAACAGGGTGTGAACTAAGAAGGGAAGGTGGGGGGGGGGGGGGCTATGAAGGAGCAGGGGAAGGAGAGGAAGGAGCAGGGGGGGAAGAGGTAGGAGTAGGGGGAGGAGAGGAAGGGGAGTAAGAGAGGAAGGACTAAGGACTAAAGGGAGCAAGAGAGAGAAGAGAGGAGGGATGGTAAGAAGAAGCAGGGCGAAGAGAAAAAGGAGTGGAGGAAGGAGACGAAGGAGCACAATTATATACACGAATACATTATACACTTACATGTAGATATGCATACATGCTAATACATTGATGTGCACAAATGTATAATATTATACACTTACACGTACACACATGCATACATAATATCATAACCACATATACATTCATATATATTTATAACTGCATTCAATAATACACAAACGAGTATTAATTTACCCCCCCCCCATTTTTCAAGATAAAATTGTAACATTTTTCGGTAGAAAAATGTCCTGGCCTTCTTAAATTATAAGCTCTCTATCGCTCGCCTTGAAAAAAATCGGCATCTAAATGACACAAAAGATCTTTAAATTGACAGAAATGGAGCGAAAGTTCTTAAAATCAACAAACTAATGGGGTGAACGTCTTAAATCTCAAAAGCAATGGGGCTAAAGTTGAGGGAAAAAGAGGTCCAGAAAAAAAAAATCCTAAGTAGAAGTCTCCCCTTAAGCAACCATGGACTAATCCTATAATTGCCAACAAGCTATTTTGGATGAGCATTTATAGATCCAGCATGATATAGTCGTTTGTTAATGGTTATTGCTCCAATAATCTTTGTATGTGCTATTTCAATTAGAGTTAACTCTACTTTAGCACTAATTAAATGCCTAAATATCATGACAATCGTACATAAATCAGGATTCTGAAAACTAAATCAGGGTAAATATCGTGAAGTGGTAGCCAGATTTGGTGACAGGTTAGAAAAAAGAATCAGAACCAATCAGAACCAAATGCCTATGTGAGGCCTATTTTACACTGATAACAGAATACAATAACGACGTGTAAACTTTATCCTTGACCTAAACTTGGTATTATTATTTACATAACATTATCGTAGATGACAAAGATTAACCTCTTCTGTACCGACATCTTTTGGATTTTCCTCTAGCTATAATTAGACAATTATGTGCTGTTTAAGAAGGATTTGTGGTAGTAAAAAAAGGTTAAGTGAGAGAGTTCGAAGTCAGTTAATTGCTGGAGGCACTTTTTGAGATGAATAAAATCGTCTAATAGTAGCCATAATAGGATGAAAAGGGCTTCACCGGTACAAAAGCGGTTAATTTGACATGGAACCAGTCTCACCTTTCAGTTGGCGTGTGGTGTGGCAGAGACAGACGACCAGAGAACCAGAGACAAAGATTAAGAACTCAGCCACCGCCCAGCCTACAGCGGAGGGGGTTGGGAGTGGCGTTGTCGTTGGGAGTGGCGTTGTCGTGGTCGCTTTAACCCAAGAACTGCGAAGGTCCTCAATTGAGTCTGTAGTGAGATTTTTGTTTAACTTGTTTTCCCTATGTAAAAAAAATATATATCTCCATACAGACCTAATTGAGGACCTTCGCTGTTCCTGGGTTAACCCACTCTGTGCCGGAGACATCTTTTAAATATCTTATTCTAGCTCTATTTAGACGATTTTATTCAGCTTAAGAAGGGCCTCCAGCAATTAACAGGGTTCGAACTATCTTCATGAACCCTTTTTACTACCACAGACCCTTCTTAAGCTGCACAAAATTGTCTAAATATAGCTAAAATATAATACAAAAAAATGTCCCCGGTATAGAAGGGGTTAAGTAGCTTGTCTGCAATGTGTAAACTAAGCAAAGTATTTGTTTTCACCTCTACAAATTCAAATAGAAAGGTTCTACGTTAAATGGAAATTCCTAAACAGAAATAACTTAGAAATATTATATATACAGTATATACTGTATATATATACAGTATATACGGCTATGTTCAGTAAAAAAAAAAAAAAAAAAAAAAAAAAAAAAATATATATATATATATATATATATATATATATATATATATATATATATATATATATATATATATATATATATATATATATATATATATATATATACTAACCCATATTTGTTTACGTTTAATCCAATATTTTAGTAGATTGATCAATGATTATATATTATTAGAGTAGAGTATAGCTATAACTTCCACTATTGGTAAAGTCTTTGAAATTATATTAAATAATCACATAATTAAGCATCTTGAGAATAATAAATTAATCAGTGATAGGCAATATGGTTTTAGACGATGTCGATCAACTGCAGACATTCTTTGCCTTCTTACGCATCAAATCAACCAAGCTACAGACCAACATGGTGAAACACATACAATAGCACTGGATATATCAAAGGCATTTGATAGAGTCTGGCATCAATCCTTATTGTCGAAGATGTCACACTACGGCCTTGCATCATTAGTTCCACTAATTTCTTCTTATCTTCATAACAGAAAAATACGTGTAATGGTAGATGGCCTTTATTCTCAATTTCACTCAATAAATGCTGGTGTTCCCCAGGGATCCGTTTTGGCCCCAACTCTGTTCCTCATTCATATCAATGATCTCATATCTACCACTCATAATCCAATACATTCCTACGCAGATGACTCAACACTACACAGTTCCTTCACATTTACCAATTCTTTCACCCAACCCGATCTTATAAATTCAAAAATAAGCACTGCAATTTCTCTGAACCAGGACCTTTCTAGAATTGAAGAATGGGGACAAAAGAATCTAGTTTCCTTTAATGCACAGAAAACCAAGTACATTCAATTTTCTAACCGACAGAATCTCACTGACTCCCATATATTTTTTAATGATGTAAATATTCCCACTTCCCCTAGTATTGACATTCTCGGTGTAACATTAACTACTAACTTGAGCTGGACACATTATGTTAGAAGCATTGCTAAGAATGCCTCTAAAAAACTGGGACTCCTGTACAGAGTTCGAGAATTCTTCGCTGACGAGCAGTTGGCCGTAATATATAAAAGTCATGTGCGTTCTCAGATGGATTACTGTTCACCTCTGTGGAGTGGTTGCATTGAGGCAGTTGGACAAAATTCAAAATAAAGCTATTAGATTAATCAATAACCCTGCAATCACACAGGACCTTCCTACATTATCCATACGAAGAAACGTTGCATCCCTTGCATTATTCTACAGATATTTTCACAGCAATTGTTCCGAGGAACTTGCTTCAATTGTGCCGCCTCTCCACATCTTTCCCCGTAGAACTAGGGCAGCTGAGAGCGCCCATGAATTTACACTTTCTCCTCCACAATGCAGAACTTCTGCTTATCAAAATTAATTTATCCCTAGAACTACTATTTGGAATTCACTTCCCTCGAATTGCTTTCCACAAACTTACAATCTACAAATGTTTAAATCCAGTTGTTACAAACATTTTATGAATGGAGGATGCCTTTAGGCACATGGACCTTTTTGTTTTATCTGTGTTTTCCTTCCTCCGTTCATTGTCTTTAAAAAAAAAAAAAAAAAAAATCTTTAGTCCTATTGTATTTTTTATTTTTTATGGATTAAACTTTTCAGTATGGATATTGTCCTCTTAATTATATTCTTGCTACTATCAGAGAATTTTTTTCAGCTTCGGAAGGAAAACTAGCAATTGAAAGGTTACACAAAATTTCAATTGACGCCTTTAGCTTCTCCAGATCCTACCCAATGTGCATAAAATAGCCTAATATAGCTAGGATAAAATAGAATTATAACACCGGTACTCAAAGGGGTAAGCGACAATATGTAAATTATTCTGATGTCTTTATTTATTCAGAGGTCTTAACAAATGTATTTATATATTTAGTATGTAACTCCTGGAAGAGAACCATCATATACTTACCATACTCTGAACGATTATGACAGATGAACCAGATGACGGTGCTCTTGCTCCAGATTACCAGAACATAACTTGACACCTCAGGTCCATCCATACTCCCTCCCTCCACAAGACTGGAGATGATCTTAAATCCTACTCCCTGAGAGAGAGAGAGAGAGAGAGAGATAATTAACAATTAACAATTAACCCTCTCTGGTTCACGGTTGCCAGTTACTATCTAGCAAACTTTTCTCTGTATGTAAGTAAAACAATAGTTAAGTTAGCCTTTTTAAATCATTTTCTTTCAGTGAACAGTCCATAGAAAACTTCAGTAAGTTAAGGTTAACTAAATAAACTTTTCCAATTTTCCTGGAGGTAATTATTTCAGTTTTATAATAGCCTATGCCAGTGAATTCACGATTCACGTCGTATGTGATTTTTAACAAGTATGAATGAAAACGTCAAGAATGAAAAGTTGGCTTTATTTTGTATAATTCCATGTGAATATTCAGCCACACTAAATTCTTGGCAAATATAATTACCACTATCATGTTACTAGAATCATTTGAGATAATGTGTTTAATTGCTATAAACCATGTACCTATATAAACTGTTCTTTATTGGAATTCGGTGTGTTTTAAGCTTTGGTAGTGTTCCAGGAGTGTGACAATGTTGATCACTTAAGTATTCGCTTTAAAACTATATATGTTTTTAAAAAAATATATAAATTAAATTTAGCGGTAGATATTCTGCATATGAAATATCTTATATATAATTATACATACTAATAATAAGCAACATAGGCCTACATTACTTGGCATATCTATCCAACAGCAATATAAATTAATATGCGTGATTTGACGCTACAGTTTTAAAATAGTGATAATAAAATAACAATAGATCTTGCTATAGCCAGTCTGAACTTAACCATTTGCTATTTGTTGAGCAGAACCTAGAAGAATCAATGACACCCCCAGCATCCCCTACACTTCTGGCGGTAAAGATTAGGCAGCTGTCATCGACACGACCCTCCGGCGATTCCCCTTCCACGCCCTCGTTTAACCAGGTATTCTGGACACAAACCTCTTGGTCTTCGTTCCCCGTGTCACCGGTAGAATCCCGGGCAAAATCTGCTTCGGCTTGGCCCCCCCTCATACAAAGTATGGAAGCCCTCACCGCCCAGGAGCCTATACCCAACTCATGTCCCTCCAGCTAGAAGTCCATACCCCTTTAAGCGGCTCGCTTGGTGTAGTGACTAGCGTCTCGGACTTCCACCCAGAAGGCCCGGGTTCGCGCCCACGCTCGGCACATTAAAGATTTTTCACAAGCACTGAGTCGTTACCATCCCTCATGAGCAAAGGGATGGGGTAGTAGTACAGGACCCCAATGGAAATACGCCTAATCGGCCTTATTGAGCTATCCTTAGCTAGCTTAGCATGCGCTAGCTTTAAGAACTATTATTATTATTATTATTATTACTGTCCAGACAAACGCACTCCCACACCGCCCATACCGAACCAAGGGACAAAACGGGAAGAAAAGGAGCCCTCACCCAGCTCTACCACTACCTTGCTAACACCATAGGAATATCCCCTTTCTCCGACATTGGGCCTGACACTGTGGACACTTTTGAAAAAGAAAGTTTATAGACACTCATCCCCGCTAGCCCAAGAATCGTAAGGCAAACAGCCCCCCGGAGTGTCGAGAATTACAGGAGTTGAAGATATTTCATCTCCTTTGGCTCAGACAATTATTTCACACAACTGAGTGACCAGTGGAAAGCTGAATTGCCAGAGGACTCTGTGAGAGTGAAAGAGATGTTGCATCCCTTGCATTACTCTACAGATATTTTCGCGGTAAATGTTCTGAAGAACTTGCTTCAATTGCACCATATCTCCGCATCTTTCCCCGCAGAACTATGACAGCTGGAAATGCCCATGAATGCACACTCTCTCCTCCACAATCTAGAACTTCCTCTTATCAAAATTAATTTATCCAAAGAACTTCTACTCCTTGGAATTCACTTCCTTGAAGTTGCTTTCCACAAATTTACAACCTAATGTTGCTGAAGTCTGCCTGATATGTGGTGGACCAATGCATGTGCTACTAGAAGTATTCTGAAGTCTGCCTGAAATGCGGTAGGGCAACGTATGTGTTGCTGAAATCTGTTTGAAGTGTGGTGGACTAGCACATGTGCTGCCCGAGGAATCCTGAAGTCTGTCTTAAGTGTGGAAGACCGACCCTCAGCTGTCCTAGGTATCCTAAAGTTCGGCTGAAGTGAGGTGGACCCCCCCCCCCCCCGTGTATATTTTAATTAACGAAAGCTTGTATTCGTTAAACCAGTATATCTTTTCTCCTTCCCTTTGTGTTCAATCAAGCATATGCACCATCACCCTCTGAGTGTTCATTTGGTTAAAGAGGGGTCGCATTGAGTTGAAATCAATAATCCTGTTTCCCCTTGTGCTCCTGTAGGCCTAAATGTAAATTGTATGACCAAGATCCCCCCAGCCCCTTTAGTGTTCTTGCTAAATTCATGCGGGGTGTGCTTTCCTATGAAGCTATAGTTACGCACCACATGTGTTCATAAAAGTGTATATTATATGAAGTTGTAGAAGCACTTAATACGCGTTCATATAGTCATTGAAAAAGGTAGAACCATTCCTTGATATAATAAGTGTTTATCAGCTTTGAAGGTAGGCCTATCTATCTATCTATAGGTTTAATTAGGAAGGATATGTACATTCTTTTTAAGGTATAGATTATAGTAACGAAGGTTAGTGCGACACCTAGCGTGTTTCCCAACTTCCTTAAAATAGATTCGCCCAGCCGCTCATTCATTTATGTACAAATATCGCTTGCTTCCCACCCCACCACCCCACCTTACTCCCCCTATCCCCATTGTTCCTTTGATACTCCTCATCTTCCCGCCTCCTTGGTAAGTCGTCTCCCACCCCGTTCTACCTCAATCTCCCTCCCCCCTTTTCAGCGTTTCAATACCCGCCACCTGTCCTGCCGCCTATGTGTTTCCCCCCCTTCGCTAGTGACGCTACCTTCCGCATGCCCGCATTTTTAATACAATGCGAAATAGTGTTATATGTACGGTACTCAAGACGTTGTTGTTGTTGTTGTTGTTGTTGTAATTTCCCAGACTGTCTGGCTGAACAGTCCCGAGTCCGGTAGACAGAAACCGCTCTAGATGTTCGGGCCCTCAAAGGGGCCAGGATGAGATGAGATATGTCTCTGAGAGGGCAGCAGGGGAGGGGATCATCAGCCCACGGGCTTGCACACCCAGGGCAATGCCTACACCGCTCGCAGACGTTAACTGTACTGGTTTTTAACATGATAAATATAACAGTCAGACCAAATGACAAATATACATACCATACACAATGTCACTTACTGTGTCCTTTTTGTGTATTTGTACATCATAAAAGTTATCCCGGTCGGCGAGAGTCAAGTCGTGTCTGTCGTAGCGTTCCTGGTACCACATTTCAATGTAGGCCTGGGTATTTGGTTGGAGAGCACGGCACACGATGAATGTATCAGTATCAATATAATTCTGGACCAATTTTCTGGACCCATTATACGTAACCACTGTGGACAGTAAAAATACATGTGATACTTACAGTTTTGGTTCGGGTGACATACTTTTCATTTAATTCTAGCTATACTTAGACGAATTTATAAAGCTTATGAGAGATCCGAGTTAGTTAAAAGGGCTAATTAACAGAAGCTGTAGTACTTTAATTATTAGAGGATAACACAATTGCTTTCAGAAAAATTGCTGTTATGTACACTTGGTCAAAGAATTATCTGCACCCCTACGCTGATCATCTGCCGTGTACAACTCGGTAGGGTTGGCACCTCTGCCTGCAGCTATATCCATGTGTTAGAGACGATCGTCTCTGATACATGGATATAGCTGCAGGCAGAGGTGCCAACCCTACCGAGCTGTACACACTAAATGATCAGCGTAGGGGTGCAAATAATTCTTTGACCTAGTGTACATAAGGTGGCATATACCAGGCTGGTTCGTTGCGCATGTCTTTGCAATTCTTGGTGTGTTCATATCGATTTCTGCCATGTCCTAGGTTGTTCGTAGCTTATTATAGCCGATATGTCACCTGTGTGTCGTAGGTGAACGGCGGCCATTTCTTTGTTTTGGTCGTACATGCGCTATGAACTATCACGAACGTCATAGGTTGTGACGTAGGCATGTTGTAGGATTCGTAGCTGTTCTTGGAATATCATAACATGTAGTAACGATTTTTGCCTGCAAAGAACTACTATGACAAGCTACGACCTAAGAACAGCAAAGAATCATCTACGAATCACCTGCAACACTGTTTTAGATCGTCGCCCACCAAGAACTTTATTTTTTATTTTTCTAATATGCTCAAAAATATTGCCACGCCATACGAACCGCTACAACATTTTATGACACTACGACAATTCATGAATATTCTTGAGCGGTCTTATGAATTATCCAAGCGGTCTCACGAACATCAGATCGTGGAATGTCAGCGTCCAGTTCTTGGAAGTGGGAAAGGGGCTTTCCGTGCAATTTATGGAAAGTATATTGTTTTCAGTAAAGCTCTAAAAGGAATAATAATTAACGTGTACTCAGGATACGATGAACTCACGATAATGAAAAGATGTACAGTACATATAATATACAACCAGAATAATTTATAACCAGAAAATGTATAGCCAAAAAATATTAATAAGCTTAGCACAATGATAAGATAAATGCGAACTAACATTCTAAGAGTATTTATACACTTGTACTGATAAATTACATGTAGATATTTCTTACCTGTTTCGATTGCTATTGTTGTCTTCATGTGAATCCCCATCATGAATATTATCGCCAGTGTTAGCTTATTCCCAATAATCATATTCTCTCTCTCTCTCTCTCTCTCTCTCGTCTCTCTCTCTTCTAAATGTGTGTGATGGCCTTTTGTTATTTTCTAGGTTGATGGTGCTGTACGTACTACTGCCTGCCTTTGTCCACTCTCTCTCACTGACAGATTAATGACGCACACACGGAACACACTTTTAGTTTGCCAACATCCGGTGTTACGATAAGTCTGTAAATATAGTGTCGAAAAATATGCGTGTGTGTGTGTGTGTGTTTATGTATGTGTGCGTGTAGGTTTGTCCCTTTATGTATGCGTGCGTGCGTGTGTGTGTGTGTATGTAGGTTCGTTCCTTCATATGTGTGTGTGTAGGTTCGTCCATTCATGTGTGTGTGTACGTATGCGTGTGTGTGTTTGTGTGTAGGTTCGTCCATTCATGTGCTTACTCTAGTTGTACTTACTCTAGTTGTATTGCGGGAGTGAGCATGCTCGTTATTTCCCGCCTCCTACATGTGTAGGTGTTATATGTATCGTTGGAATGGCTGTGGATGTGTGTGTAGTCTGTATTTTTAGCCAATTGGCGACATCGGAAACGAAGGCTTAGGGTGGATCTGTATGGTACCATTCTCACTATAGACGGTACCGTCTCGCCCGAAGGCTTAGGTAGCCATCAGCTTAGGTGAACCATATGATACCCATCTCGCCTTGTACCATTTTTGCCAACCCCACACACACACATGTGTGTGTGTGTGTGTGTACGTTTGCGTATGTGTGTAGGTTCGTTCATTCTTGTGTGTGCGTTTGCGTGTGTGTGGGTTCGTCCATTCATGTGTGTGTGTGTGCGTTTGCGTGTGTGTAGGTTCGTCCATTCATGTGTGTGTGTGTGTACGTTTGCATGTGTGTAGGTTGGTCCATGCATGTGTATGTGTGTGTGTGTGTGTGTGTAGGTTCGTTAATTTGTGTGTGTGTGTAGGTTCGTTTATTCATGTGTGTGTGTGTGGGGGGGGGGGGGGGTGTTAGGTTCATCCATTCATGGTGTGTGTGTAGGTTCGTTCATGTATATGTGTGTGTGCGTTTGCGTGTGTGTGTAGGTTTGTTCATTCATATGTGTGTGTGTGGGTGTTAAGGTTCATCCATTCATGTGTGTGTGTGTGTGTAGGTTCGTTCATTTATGTGTGTGTGTGTGTAGGTTTGTTAATTAATATGTGTGTGTGTGTGTGTGGGTGTTTAGGTTTATCAATTCATGTGTGTATGTGTGTGCTCATATGCATCTACATATGTATATATAGTATTTAGGCACTTCAAGAGGCCCATCTGTTACACACAGCTACTTCGTTTTATGCTACAGTCGTTTAACTCCTTCCCCACGATGACGCCTTTTTGTACCTTTTTTTGTTTTGGCTAACATTATACGATTGAGAAAAACCTGTTAGTCAGATGTATTATTGAGGTAGTAGCTGGCCCTATATGTACCCCTTTGAGTCCTAGAGGTAGATAGTAGGCCTAAGCTTAAGGGGAGATATCCACTTGAGGGATTTTGTTCTTGACCCCTTTCTCCCTCATGTTTAGCCCCATTACTTTTGATATTATAAAACGTTTGCCCCATTAGTTTAGCGATTTTAAGAACTTTCACCCCATATTAAGACCTTTCGTGCAATTCAGGTGTCTATTTTATCCTGGCGAGCGATAGCGAGCCTGTAATTTAAGAGGAACCGGCCTTTGGCCGGGACATTTTTCTACCGAAAAATGTACAAATTTATCTTGAAAGGTACTCGAGGGGGTGTAATTTTAAGGTTGATGGAGGTCTAGGGATCAAACTAAATACCTCCCCTTAAAATAGACCGCCTAATGGTAACCAGAATAAGGTGAACGTTACGACATCGTGCTGAAGTGGTTAACTGTTCTTAAGATTTATTCTGGTTACTATGAGACGATTATATTCAGTTAATAAAAAGGCCTCCAGCAAATGAACAGGCTTCGTATTCTCACTGGTGTACAGTTGTCCACATAAGTCCTGTTTCTCATCGTGATCTTATGTGTGAAAGTAAAGTTAGTAAGGATGAATTGCGAGGGTGGTTTCTTTTAATTTTCAGTTGACTAATCAGACGAGCTTAACCTGACAAGCGCGATATAGACCTAGGTGCTAGGGTAGTTATTTGTGCATTTCTAGCCCTGGATTCTGACAGAAATCGTTATATTTACAATATAAACCATTATTTGTTTTCGGTATGCTTTTATTTTACATATATGATGTATATATGAACCTTCAAGAGTGCTAAAATAAGTGGGAAAAGCATTTGGGTGGTGAAAAACGAAGATATTGGCCACCCGGTCATAATCTCAGGCGAGAGAGAGACACAGGCAGCCCTCCCCTCTCGCTGTCTGGGAGTCAACTGAGACGAGCGGGGCGGTGTGTGCCGGTGTCTGGGTGTTGCATAACGATCTTTTATGCAACCCACTTGTGCTACATTATCGCGGGAGAGAAAAATAACCGATAAATGATGATAATAAGAGGAAAAATAGGTGATAATTGAGGAGGGGAGGGAGGGGGGAATAAGGAGGGGAGGGGGGTGGGTGAGATTTACATGGATGAGTACTGGAGGGGAATTATCTCACCTAGAGACAAATTCCTTTGTTTTGATAGGCCCTTTTTTTTATGGAAGGCTTTTTTTATGGTCCTGCTTCCGTGAGGCCTATCGCGTTCCCTATAGGAAGCCTTCCGTGAGGCCTATCGCGCTTGCCGGGTTAACCACTGCAAAATAAACTACACTGACAATGCAACCATGCGCATTAGGCTATAATTCTATGGATAAGATCACGAAGATGAACAGAACTTATGTGGGCAACTGTAGCCTACATGTGTGTTTGTGTGTGAGAGAGAGAGAGAGAGAGAGAATCAGTGTACAGAATAGCCTAGGCCTAATATGTTAAATCTCATTATTTATGCAGCCTTTAATGCAAGCCCCAACACTAGAGAGTTTTGTTAGCTGAAGGAGGTGGGGGGGGGGGGTGCAATTTGAGTTTAAGTAGGCCAGAGTTTATGTATGACCTTATAATTATAGGCCTACATGTGAATGTCGAAACAAAAAACATATTACGATGGTTTTGTGGTCGCATACATTTACAATACTTTACGCTTTACCGTTTTCTGTGAATCAGCATATTTCTAACTGAACTCTTATTATGTATTATTATGTTACCTCCACCAACCGACTTTACTCCTAAACTCAATTAATGAAATCAACTTATTAGTTATTTTATTGCATTAATTAGTAAGCTTCTACGGTTCAATACAATTATAAAATATGTATTAGATATCTTTAGTAAAAAAATACCAGTAGTAAAATAAATGAGAAAATCGACTTTATATATTATATTATATTAAGAGTCGTTTTAATGTTTTATAAGTCAAAGCGATCTCTAACTTATTACTGTGGCCGGAAAAAGAAGAAGGCGTCGTCTACAAATAAAACAAAACAAGGAGAAAATGGGGATAAATCAACTTATACACGAATTGGAACTGGTAGATATGTTGTTCAGAGCTTTATATGTATCCTTCCTTACAGAATTCTGGATAAATCTACAGTTATACTACCCCTATTTTGTCGCTATTCTGTTGGTACTAATGGGTTAATATTATTAGTAGTAGCCAGTAGGCCTAGACTTAGTATGGTTTGATGATGCGCGGAAATGTATATTTGACTTGAAATAGATACATTGAAGTACAGTATTACAAACCTTTGCGAACCCATAAACAGGGAACGTGAGCTGGGTTTAGACCAGTCGCGAGACAGGTTAGTTTTCGGTTTGGTTAGGTTAGGTTAGGCTAATGTTAAAAATACTAAAATGCGACGGTCCTCGGTATTAAACAACACTGTAGGCTATATAAAAAATAAAATAAAAAACAACAAATTACCGGTAGCCTACCTGAGAAACTCATAGGCCTATCTGGTTGGTGATAAATGTTTATCAAAATAAGTTTTTTCCCAGTTTCCACGTCTGCTGAACCATCCAAAAACACGCTAAATTCGGCTAAAAGGCGTGTTTTGAAGGGGGGAGGGGTAGTATAACTAGATTTACCGGCGGATAGAAACTAAATTGCACCATTTTTGTTTTTATCTAAAAAAAAACATGAAATTATTTAATTAGCCTAGCCTAGGCCTATGCCTAGCCTAACTTTTTATTTTTTTTTCTAGGCTAGGCCTATGTGGATGAGAGAGCCAAAGGCAAAAGGATAATCTTCAAGGACACTACATCCGCCCTATTAGAAACAATTTATTAGGGAAAATAGGGACCAATAGACTCGCCATATTTTTCTCATTATAGTCCGCATGGAGGAATTTCATTATCGACACTTGAAAAAACCTGATTAGGCCTACACCGAAAAATAACACGAAAATCATGTCCCGACTGTAAACAAATAATTGCGCACAATGAATCCTTCGACTTTACCTCCTTGTTTTGAAAGATGCGGTGAGTGCGATTCACCCAATAATTGGCGTGAGCTACGTTACTTACAAAAACGATATACCGGCAACCTGTTTTTGCCCCCTACAGATCTACATATATGATGATGACAATAAATCAAGGGATGGTGAGGGGGGGCAACGCCCCCCCTCAACCCATCGTGTATCCAATGTACCCCACAATTTCACTTACCTACTGTAAAAGCGCGGTTCACCCAATAAATGGCACAATTTGGTGTATCTTCAGATTGATAGATAATGGGTGAGTTTATGCAAATCCTCCACTCAAACCATGCAAAACACTATATTCCTTGAAGAAAAAAACAAAAAACATGGTAAATAAGGGATAAGGCCGATGTAGTCGTGTTGAACGTTACCGGCAAAAGTGCCTGTGGGCTGTGACGAGTGCCTCCCCCAGAGTTAAAACAGTGACGGCCAAAATCAAGGAATAGGATAGCCTATAGGCTAAGCCGCCTGAAAACTCTTTTATATTGGACTTTGGACATTCAGATGTAAACAAAACGACGCATCTCAAGCGATCTTGAACGGAGCAAGCTGGTTTGCTTAGATGCGTTTAGTATGATCAATACGTATATTATTTTGTATGATCAATACGTATATTATAAACACAGACTTAAATTGGAATTTAAATCAATTTAATTGTATTTAGGCTATGTAAGATAATTCCAAAGTTATTACCAGATATACAGACAGTAGAGAGTTCCGAATATCCAATAGGATCCTGAACACTGTTGGATATTGGACTTTGGACTTTGGACATTCAATAGAGAGTTGAATATCCAATAGAATCCTGAAAACTGTTGGATATTGGACTTTGGAGATTGGACATTCAAACAGACTTTGAACCTTGGACATTCAAACATTACCGGATATTGAGTAGCCTAAAGTTGAATATCCAATAGAATCCTGAAAACTGTTGGATATTGGACTTTGGACATTCAAACATTACTGGATATTGAGTAGCCTAGAGTTAAGTATCCAATAGAATGCTGAAACCTGTTGGATATTGGACTTTGGACATTCAAACATTAGGCTACTGGATATTGAGTATACGCCTAGAGTTGACTATCCAATAGAATCCTGAAAGCTGTTGGATATTGGACTTTGGACATTCAATAGAGAGTTGAATATCCAATAGAATCCTGAAAACTGTTGGATATTGGACTTTGGACATTCAAACATTATTGGATATTGAGTAGCCTAGAGTTGAATATCCAATAGAATCCTGAAAACTGTTGGATATTTGACTTTGGACATTCAATAGAGAGTTGAATATCTAATAGAATGCTGAAACCTGTTGGATATTGGACTTTGGACATTCAAACAGAGTTTGGACTTTGGACATTCAAACATTACCGGATAGGCCTATTGGGTAGGCTAGAGTTGAATATCCAATAAAATCCTGAAAACTGTTGGATATTGGACTTTGGACTTTGGACTTTGGACATTCAAACAGACTTTGGACATTGTTACTGTATGTTTCTTGCCAAGGATGGGGGCAAAGAAAACAGCAAAGTGGTGAAACTGTCATCCGGGTGAGGGAATGCTTTTGGTCTACCACTTAGTAGAAGTGGTACTGTGGAGTGGGTCATGGCGTCTGATTTATCTATGTAGAGTTTTTAGTGAAAGTTTGAGCAAAAGAAAAAGTGACGGTGTTGCCTTCGGAGTGGAAAAGTGGATGGAAAGACGAGGACATTAAATTGTTAGGAGAGGTTTTTGGCTAGATGCCAGAAAGATTGGGCAGAGCTAGAGTAAAGAGGATAATGTTTTTATGTTTATTCATTATGTGTATTGTTTAGTGTTTGTATCTATATAATGTACTGTTTATCAGGTGGTTGGCATGCATCAACGGAGAACACGAACAAGGTGGAGCGTCTGGATCCTCGCAACAAGAAGTGGCAACAGGTGGCCAGCATGTGTGAACGTCGATACCGTCCAGGTATTAGTCTTACTAACTCCCAACATTGTGTGAAAAACAGAATCTGAAGGTGAATGCGGGGAAGAGCAAGGTTATGGTCTCTGAAAGCGATGCAGCCACAGAGTGTGAGGTGAAGTTGAACGGTCAGATTATGGAGATTGTCAGCTCATTTAAGTATCTGGGCAGTGTGTTGAGTAAAGATGGGACTATGAATGAAGTAGTGCGGGAGAGGGTACAACAGGGGAAGAGGGTTGTAGGAATGCTGACAGCAGTAACAAGAAATAGAGTGCTCAGTATGGAAGTAAAGAAGTCCTTGCATGACAGTGTGGTAATCCCGACATTGACTTATGGGAGCGAAGCATGGACGTTTGTGGAGAGACTCATAGAGTGAGAGGGGTGGAAATGAGTTACTCGAGAAGTGCGTGCGGAGTTACATGGAGGGAAGACAGACGAATGAGGAAGTACGAGAGAGGTGTGGTGTGGAGGTAGATGTGCTGGAAAGTGTGAAAAGGAACACCTTGAGATGGTTCGGCCATGTGGAACGTATGGGAAGCGAGAGAATGACTAAGAGGGTGTACGAGAGCGAGGTGGAGGGACAGAAAGGGAGAGGTGAACCGAGTTAGAGATGAAAGGATGGAGTTAAGAAGTACAGTAGGGTCTCACATAAAACGAGTATATGGTCGATAAACGAGGTCGCTTTATGTGAACACGCTTTATGTGAAACACGTAACCTATGGGGAAAATGGATATTGGTCGATGGGTCACTTGTTTCCGTGTTTTTTTTTTTTTTTAATGCATACCAAAACATATATAAGTGATAAGTTATAAATAAAAATGATAAAATAGGCATATTGTAGCTTACCTTAAATCTAATGGGGATTATGTACAGGGGGCGAGGGGTTCCGAGGCATCTGGGAGGTCACTCATCGCCGTCGGAAGACGACGCCGTGTGACCCAGAGCTCTGAGGGTGGCGAGTGAACGTGTGCCAGACATCTCCTGCACGTCCCTCATAAAGCCCTCAAACTCGTCATTTGAAGGGCCAGGCTGGGGCTCGTTTGATGGGCCAGGCTGGGGCTCGTTTGATGGGCCAGGCTGGGGCTCGTTTGATAGGCCAGGCTGGGGCTCGTTTGATGGGCCAGGCTGGGGCTCGTTTGATGGGCCAGGCTGGGGCTCGTTTGATGGGCCAGGCTGGGGCTCGTCGGCAGGGGCAGGCTGTGGCGCATTGGCAGGGAGAATGTACCGAGTCATGAGGGTCTGCCTTCGCTCATTAACTCTCTGGTTGTGTTGGTCTGCGTAGCCACGAAAGAGAAATTTTAACTGTTGACAGAATTCCTCCCTTTTAAATGTGTTGGGTTCAAACTCAAGAATAAGCTCTTTTATGGACTCAGCCCCAGCCAAAAGTCTGCTCAGCCCCTAATTTGAAATGGTCCCTTCCCTTTGCACTCGAACCTCAGCTGGCTGCCTGTTTTCCCCTAGCTCGTCCTCAATGTTTAATTCTGCTACAATCCCGTCAGGTAACTGTTCATTACCTTCAGCATTAATCTCTAATATTTCCTCTGCGCCAGTGACGTCACAATGCGCACCTACGTCACGGCCAATCACGCTTTGTACGATATTCCGGCGCGCTAATTGAAAACTCCTCGGATTTGCCCCACTTTGGCGGCGGACTCGTTTTATGTGATCACATTCGTTCTGATCGAAAATTAAATATTAATATTTTAGGTCGCTCGTTTTAATCGAGACTCGTTTTATGCGAACACGTTTTATGCGGGACCCTACTGTATATGCGTGAAAGCAGTGCTGGATGGGAGCAGGAACATCAACTGACTGGGGATAGAGGTGCATGGGAGCGTTTCGTTCGTGGCCATCCCTTCGGGGATCACGGCATCCGGCAATAGATAGATAGATAGTACTGTATTGATTTAGGTAGTGTGACTCTGGAATGTATGAATGAGTTCTGTTACTTCTATCTATCTATTCTATATGCTCAGGCCCAATCCCCACTTTTCTGTTACTTGGGTTATACTATTTGGGATGGATGTAGTTACCGGGTGTACCACTACCGACATACAACATAAATCATCTATAAATACTTATAATAAAATAAATACTTATAAATCTATAATACTAGGTTAGGTTAGGTTAGGTTGTTTGGTTAGGGTAAAGTATTTTTGTAACCAGAGGCAGTCAAAATAGACGGGAACATGATGGTGAGCGTCCGCGTAGTGTAAACAAGACAGGCGGTACACCCGGTAACTACATTCTTGCCTACTATTTCTGCAATGACTCTACAATACTGTTATTTGATAAATTCACACATAGACTACAGTAGATCTGGACTTGACACGAAAATGGAACTTTGCAATAACGGACCCTAAATCGGAGAACGAACCCCTGAGTTCGAACCTTGAAATCGCGAAAATATAAAATTTTCGCGGTTTCGAGGTTCGAACTTGGGGGTTCGTTTTCCGATTTTGGGTCCCTTACTGCAAAGTTCCATTTCCATGTCAAGTCCAGGTCTACTGTAGTCTATGGTTCATACAATACTGTTACTTGGTAAGTTCATATGTCTTTTTATTATACAGTTCCTGTTTTGGTTTATTTGTTTTGCAAGTTTTACATTTTACTTTGTGTGTGTGTAGGTGTAGCGGTGGTGGACGGTAAGATCTACGCCCTGGGAGGGGAGGATGGGTGGGAGCACTTCCACGACACCATAGAGAGTTACGACCCTACCACCGACACATGGACGCTCATCGGAGAGATGCTCACAGGTCATTCATGGCTTGCCTGTGCTCCTCTATGGGTCAGTCTACGTACCAATTCTTTAATCCTTTCAGCACGATGATGTATATATACCGTTGAGTCTACCTAAAACACCCCTTTGAGTGCTTAACCCATTAATAGCGAGGCCCGACTTAAGTCCGTATCTAAAAACCTGGACTATGTGGCGGGGACCGACTTAAGTCTGTGTGCAATTTTTGAGCAAGAATGGCTGTGAGAGAGAGACGAGCGACGGGAGGAGCGTAGGTTGCCTCATGACCGCTCGGCACGGACCCCGCGCGCCTACTGACATCTACTCCACCCTCCCTACCTCGCCACACAGGGAATTATATAAGGAAATTACTGTATTTTAGGGTTTTTGCACTCGTGTTGCACTATGGTTGCAAGAGAACGCGTGGTCGTAGAAGGATGGTTCTGGTGTCATTGGAAAGCTCAATTTATGCCCTTTCAGGGATACATAATTGTATTACGCTCTGGCTCTTGTTTATGCATGAAAAAGAGCACGGAAACAAGGCCATTTAGGGTAAAAAAAAAAACCCGCTGGGCGCGTAGTGGAAAAAAAATGACGGGCCCGCTCGTAAGGTGTTAACCCGGGAACTGCCGGAAGACTTAAGAGTTCCCCCGGCGGACTGCGGCAATACTCTTAACCCGTTGAGACCCAGCGTCGCACGTGTTGCGTCGGCAGTCTTTGATCACCAACTCCCAGCGACGCATCACGTGCGTCCGACATATAAAAAACACTTACGTGGCTCGTAAGGTAGGAAATGGCGGGAGAATAGGAGGGGGCGGTACCGTAGTGTGTGGGGGAGCCGGGCCAGTAGGTGTGAGCGGGCCGAGACAGCCGCGCGGCTGGTGGTGGTGGGCTTAGTGGGGATAGTTTACACCCCTAGTTTACCGCCACTTTGAACCTTCATTACTCCGGTCGTATGAGAGCTAGAGGCTTGAGATTTATGTGAGATACTCCTTAGGATGTATGCCGTACAATGCCATACTCAGTTTTTACCCTAGTGCTCCCGGGCGGGTGGTCATGCGGGGGAGACGAACTATTGAAACCCCCCGCCCCCCAAATGACCGAAATGAGTTTTTTTTTATTTGTGTGTTCATTTCTCACCATTCTCTTCCATTTTGGCTCAACAAATTTTTTTGAAGCTCCCCCCCCCCCCCCCCCCAAAAAAAATGTCAGAGGTGATTTTTTTTTGTTTTTTTTTCATTTCTCATCCTTGTCTTCCATTTTAGCAAACAAAAAAAATAAGTGAAAATGGCTTGGGACTGGGGTGAACAAAATATTATAACTAGCCGGGGCTCAACGGGTTAAGAGTCAGAGAAAAAAAAATCAACTTTAAACATAGAAAAAAAAAACACGTTTTTTTTGTGTGTTTTTTTTTTTGGCCCCTGGGCCATGCAAAATATCACTCCTCTACCTCCCCTCCTTCCCCACTTTCCTCTCCTCCTTCAGTTATCACCTATTTTCCCTGTTATTCCCTTATTCTGAGGTATATTTTCGTGCTAACATTAGCGAGTTGCAAGCAGGGCATTGTCATCTCTGTTAGCAAGAGAGAGAAAGAGAGTATCGATCGACTGTGTCTCAGTGGCCTTGGGGGAAATTGGCGGGAAAGCAGGTTGCCTCACCCATACATTATATAACTCGCGGCCTGTATCTTCGATTTTGACCATCCAAACGCTGTTTTCACTCGGTTTATTGTTGTTTCAGGTTAATACCTTTATAATCAACCCGTAATAGGCGCGTATGGATAAGTATTAATGCTATTTATGGTAAAATGAATATTTTAGTGATGGAAACAGCTCAAATACGTCGGCACAGGGGGACGTTTCTAATTACCCCCATGCGCACTTCTTAGGTTAATGTGCGTCAAATAGAAAAACAAAAATTGTATGATACGTATAGAAAAATATGTGCAATAATTGAATAAAATAAACAATAAAGCAATACAAAAATAATGATATAAATAATAAATATTGATTTACTGTATGTATGAATGTATATACCAGTATATACTCAGGCACATACCCCATAGCTGGGGGTGGCCAACTCGAGACAGAGCCCGAACAGAAACAACATTGAAAGTTCCAAATTCTTAGGGTCTGGGACCACTTTCGCGTTCCCCCACCCTTAACTCTGTCTCGTCTAGTAGGTGAATTGGAAAATATTAAGGAAACCACCCACCAATTATTTTCATTATTTTTTTTTTTAGTTTTAGATTATTTGCATCAATGCAGTATATAGTGATTGACATTAGTTTCAACCTCCGCAAAAATTGTTTTCCCCTTTATCCAACGATCTTAAGACACGGCGCCCGATAGTGGGGAGGGCTATGAAGATCAGGGAAAATGTGGGGTTAAAGACATAAAAAGGCGATATAATGGCTTTTATGATGAAAGTTGGCTCGGGTTTTGTTGTTTTTCAACTTGAGAAAACCCCAAAATGAAAAAAAACCCCGAGCCAACCTAACCTAACAATACCGTGACGTATGGTGACGTATACAAAAAATATAACCAATAAAGGGTGGCGTCTGTGGGAAACCCTGGACAAATATCGTTACAGGTTACAGGTTCTGTATCTCCCTTAACCCGCTGGGTACCAGCTAAATATTAATAAATGTACCACCCAGGACCGGCTGATTCTAAAAAAAAAATTATTCCAGAAACAATAGCAAATGGGTTAGGAATGAAGGAAAAAAAAATCAAAAAGTGCAAAAAATGGTCCTACAGAGCCCCAGAAAACGGATTTTACAAGAGTAAAAAATTGAAGGCAATTTCCCCCCAAAAACATGTTTTTGCGCGCTCACGCGCACGCGGTTGGACTTTGAGAGTTGGGTGCGTGGGATACTTACACAGTTCCCATACAAATCTGAGCCCTCGGGGTGCCATAGGACCGAAGTAATTAGGACCGGACCGGCCAGGACACAAACCATGCGTCGCTGGGGTTTATCGTTACATACATTGTGGACGCAAACCCTGCGTCGCTGGGGCTCAGTGGGTTAATAGAATTTTTCGAGGGTTGACACTTATTTTAACATGGAGTACAGTACTGTATAGGTTATTACATCCTAAATGAAATTTTAAAAATCTGTGAAAATTCTTGGGATGTTTATATATTAGAAGTTACTGTGGGACACGTAATATGTTGAAGGGGGAGCTCTGCCCCCTCTAAACACCCGTCACTTATGTCATCATAATCTGTTGTACTTCATAGGGGGTCCAATTAAGGAGACAGTGAATTAACAGACAAAATTAGGCCGCAAATTAAAATAACATAGCGGGCCGCCGTTTATGGGAGACTTTACACATAATTTTCAATGTTAATTTTCTCCCTTAATCGATTTTTCCAAATGATCAAACTTACATAAAAAATTAAGTACAGTTTATAGGGATTCCAACATGCATTTCAAAATTGTCATGAAAATTGGTGGGTGGTTTGCTTAATATATACCGGTGAATCTTACAAGGGGAGGAGGATTCCTAGCCCCCTGCCCTCGAAGTAGGAAAAGTTATACAGGAAAAGAGACGGACGGAAACGGCTAAGGTTGGGTAGAGGATGCCAAACCTCACTCTGAACAGGACCAGCCCTCACCCAAAATAATAGATAATAAATAATGATAATAAAGAATAATACAAATCTCAGTCAACCTTCTATTCAACTGCTGAGCTCTGGAACTCTCTCCCAGAATCAGTCTTTCCCTCTTCCTATGACTTAAATTGCTTCAAACTCAGTGTGTCCAGGTATTTTGGCTCAAACGTCCCTTGATTTTGGCCCTGTCGCTCTTTCAACTCTGGGGGAGGCACTCCATACAGTCAGTTCTGTCGTGTGTCTCCCTTACTCACATAGAAAGAAAAAAAAATCAAATAAATACTGTACTAGAATATGATGATTAACTCTTTCTCAAATTAAGAAGGAGGTGTTGGGTGACCTGGCGACTCCGGTGTCATGACACGAGCGAGCTGCCACCAACCAGGCGCGTCACAGCTGGAGCGGACCGCCTCTATAATTCATCCTACGACCTTAACCCCACACCTACCATCATCACGTCATCATAATGTGGATAGCCCTATAGGTCGTAGTGACCATGCCTGTATAAGCTTTAGTTGTAACATTAAATCAGAGAGGGATAATAGAAGCAATAGAAAAAATATACATGTATGATAGAGCAGATTATGAGCTGCTGAGACGGTGTTTGGACATTGACGGGGGGGAATACTTGAACGGTGAAGACGCTGAAGGAATGTGGAGGAAAATTAGAGTCAAACTGGAGAATGCTGTATCCAAAAGTGTACCAGTAAGGGAATATAAGGATAAAACAAAATTGAGGAAAAGAACTAACCCGGAATTGCCAATGAAAAGAAAGCTTTGGATATTGATTATAAGAAAGAAACGATTGTGGGAAAGATTAAAATTGTTAAAAAATAACAGGGGGTCTAGTATAGAGGCTAAGGAAGTGGATCTGGAACGCAGACAAATAAACAATAAAATAAGGTGGGAAACAAGGAGGGGGGTGAAGGAGAGGGAGAGAGAGAGAGATAGCTAGAAATGTGAAGGATAATCCAAAAATATTCTGGAAGTACATTCAGGAAAAGTTAACAAGAAGAGTAGGGATCCCAGAGCTGGGGGGGTTGAATGATGGGAGTAGAGCGGAGACTGATAAGGAGAAAGCAGAGGTGCTGGGGAAATACTTTGGGGGGGTACTAACAGTGGAGTCGGAGGATGCAGTGCCTACTATTCCCATCAAACAGGCACCGGCACTGGAACTAATAGAGTTTTCCCATGCTAGAATAAGAAGGGCTATAGAAAAAATGAACAGAAGTAAGTCACCGGGACCGGATGGGATACATCCAAGAATCATAAAGGAAGGAGGGGAGATGTTAGTAGAGCCATTGAAAATGTTATTTGAGGTATCGTTTAATACAGGACAAATCCCGATGGACTGGAGAGAGGCGAACATAACAGCTATATTTAAGAAGGGAAAGAGAAATGACCCAGGGAATTATAGACCAGTCAGTTTGACAAGTGTTGTGTGTAAACTAATGGAAACGGTAATTAGAGAAGGAATAATGGATCATATGAAGTCAAACCAACTTTTCAGTGGGAGACAGTTCGGATTCTTGCCGGGGAGGTCGACGGTACTACAGCTAATTAAGGTGGTAGATGATTGGATGCAAATTCTAGAAGATTGTGATGTAATAGACGTGTTATATTGCGATTTTATGAAGGCCTTCGATAAGGTCCCACATAAAATGTTAATAGAGAAAGTTAGAAGCTATAATATAGGGGAGAAATGTGTGAAATGGATAGAAGCCTTCCTGAAAGATCGGAGACAGAGGGTACTGGTGAATGGAATAGGCTCGGGGTGGAGGGATATTACAAGTGGGGTACCTCAGGGATCTGTGTTGGGACCACTGCTGTTCGTTATATTTATCAACGACTTGCCTGAAGTTATAACTAATGGAAGTGAGGTATACCTGTATGCGGATGACACTAAGCTGTATAGAAGAGTGAGGAGTAAGGAAGATATGGGTTTGCTTCAAGGAGATGTGGAGGGCATGAAGGGATGGTCTGAACATTGGTTAATGCCTTTTCATCCAAAAAAATGCAAGTACATGCGGATTGGGACCAGCAAGATAGACAAGGTAGGATACAGTATGTATGAAGCGATGGAGGAAGTGAATGCAGAAAAGGATATAGGAGTAGTGATAGACAATAAGTTAAATTTCTCAGAACATTTAGCGGAAAAGATAAACAAAGCCAATAGAATTGTAGGGCTGATAAGGAGGACATTTGTGTCACTTGACGAAGAAATCTTCAGGAATCTCTATACAGCGCTGGTTAGGCCGCACCTGGAATATGCGAACCAGGTGTGGGCTCCATATATGGTAAAGGATATAGAAGCAGAGGAGAGCTAGCAAGCTGGTACCAACGTTGAAGAACGCGGACTATGAGCAGAGGTTGAGGACACTGGGGCTTCCGACACTGGCATATAGGAGAAAGAGAGGGGATATGATAGAGACTTTTAAGATAGTGTCAGGAAAGTACGATGAGGATGTGTGTGAAGGTATCTTCTTGATGCGGGAGGGAACAAGAACGAGAGGACACTCGAAGAAAATTTACAAAGAAAGAAATAGGCTTGAGAAGGCAAAGAACTCATTTTGTGATAGAGTGGTAAATGAGTGGAACGCACTGCCCCAGTATGTAGTCGATTCCGAATCAAGGGAGTTTGAAAGTAATCTTGATAAAGCATGGGGAAGACAAGATTTGAAGTTTGATTATAAAACAAAAATACAGAATAGTAAAAATATTGCGTCTGCTACCGCCGCCGCCAACACCGTGAACGACCGCAGCAGTGCAAGTACTGGTACTGAGCTGGATACACAGGCATAGTTTGCCTTTTTTCAGAGGATCTACTCTAAGAAACTGTAAATCACCACCAACAACAACAACTTATGCACCACTTTTCCTCCTAGTGTGGGGGTATTTTTTATTGATATTATTATTATTAGGTTTAGTTTTAGTTATATATGGATTTTATAAAGTATATGTATATTTTGTTTTTATCGGTAATTATTATTATTAGTAGTAAGCTAGGGTAGTAGTAGTAATTTGTATATATATTTTTTTCATATTAGGTTTCGTTTTAGTTATATACTGTATATTTATATATTTTTGTTCTTACCGGTAATTATTATTATTAATATTATTATTATTATTATTATTATTATCATTATCATCATTATCATTATTATTATTATTATTATTATTGTAGTACTGTACTTATTTTCTTATTCCAAATATACTACTACGGTGGGGGATAATTCGACAGTCATTTAGAAGTTTGTATACTTTATTTAACAAACTTACTACTAACCTAGTAACTATTTCTCTGTTCGGGCCGAAATGAGTTCAAGACACAGATTGAATATTTCGTTGACCCACCATAGGTGGTACATTGGAACTCTAGAGCTCCCGTTACAACCTACAGTATTTGGATTCCCGCTATTCAGGTATTGACTCACTTCGACTTCGATCCAAAGTCACGTTACTAGTCTCTAAAATAATATAGTTTTACCGGGCCCTGCTGTGTCTACTCCAGAGACCAGGGCATTAATAAATCTAACCTTTATTTCCCTATATAGAACAAGATATTTATTCCTAACTAACTCCAAAATAAGATAACTTTACCGGGCCCTACCGTGTCTACTCAGAGACCAGGGCGTTACTACCTCTGACACTTTTAGATTATATATTCTCTCAACCCTATACAATATATTTACTCACAAGACCAGGACATTACTACACTTGACCTCGATTGCCCTATCTATAACACTCTTAGATTCTATGTTCTCTTAACCCTATACAATATATTTACTCACAAGACCAGGGCGTTACTACACTTGACCTCGATTGCTCTATCTATAGCACTCTTAGTTTATATGTTCTCTTAACCCTGTTACCAATAAGTCATATGTTACATATACAACCTATTCAATAATAAAACTCGGTAAATGGCATAATATGATCAGTACCTCAAAATCCCTACGAGAACAAGATTCACCACTTTAATCCTCTACATAGATTCTGTGATTACATTATTATCCTGGACTTAATGCTTGTAACGCTTACCACGAAACTGACCGAATATTCCTTCAAACAATATAATTGATAATGTTTCCTTTATAACAAAAGATTTCGTAGATCATACGGACTAGTGTCCTCCCTACCTGTTTCTCAAACTAAAGCTGATCTAATTGCAACTATTCTTTATTTCCCCTGAGCCTTCTAGTTACTTATCTATTTAAGTATTATCCCCTCTTACTTTAACTTTAATATCTATTTGCTGTCCTACCAGATCCTATACTATTGATAGCTAATCGGCATGGAGCCTTCTCTATCAAGAATAACTATTATTCTATTATCATAATTTTATTTATGTACATAAGTCTAGTATCTTTCTCTTTAGTTTGTCTTATAAGAACGCATCAATTATTATTTATGGGAACCACTTGGTTAGTCAAGCATTTTCTCTCTTTCTTTCACCACCTCAGAGCTGGCCAATAGCTCAACTGGAAATCTTCGCTCCCCTCTACTTTCTGTCGTCCCTCTGGAACTGCTTGGCTGTAGGTATGCAAGCCAGCGACCGGATACTAAAGGTGTATCCGCCTAGTAGGGGAGAGCGATGCTAGGCCCGAGGTGGACTTTACTGGAACAAGTGATGAGGGCTGGGAGGCTGGAATAAGTGGATCCGAGTTCCCTTGAGTGCCCAAGCGAGAGAGAGAATGTGGGTTGCAAGAAGTTAGCTCAGTGAAGCCCGAGAGGTGAATGACCCCGGCAGCCTCTCCCGCCTCCCGCTCTCCGGCGCTGTGATTGGCTGAGCCATCCGCTCGGCCGTGCAACGTTCTGGCCGCGCGACATGAATATTCCTACCCTTCGCCTCCACTCTTCTCTCTCCCTAATACGTTCCTGGAAGCTGGTTGCAAATGTCTTTTAGTGGCTTACGGGAGTATAGGGCTGGCACTAATGCATTAGACCCATTGCAACCAGAGGAAACGGCCTGTGAAGAGAGCGAGAGCGAGTTTAAATGCGAGGCGGTACACGTAGCCGTCAGCTTCAAAAACGGAGGCTTCTGATTGGTCGGCCGGGAGGGCGTGGCATGTTTACCTGGCGAGCCCGGAATGGCAAACTCAGCTGGTTTAAAGGGAATGTTAAAGGGAGCGCGTTGATTGGCTGGTGGCCTTCATACCTTAATTAATATTATTATTATTATTATTATTATTTTTATACTTTTTTTCTCTCTCCACGACCCTAACCTCAACCCGACCCTTTTCACTCTCGCCAACTTCCGTACCATTGTCCTTTTTTAGCTCTCAAATGCCGGGTTGTTTGGAATTGTCCGTGTCCTGTGAGGAGGCCCTTTTTTCTTTTTTTTTTACCAAAGGACCTGTGCTCTTATGGTGTTCATGACAAGGTACTTTTGCACCTTAAGTCATATCTATTGGACGTATTTCAGCGCATGGTGGTGAGCCGGACCATCTCAGACCCAGTTCCCCTGTTGTTTGGAGTCCCTCAGGGTTCAGTTCTGGGACCGATTCTCTTCATAGTCTACACAAGCAGCTTATCATCCTTGCTCAACACTTCTAATGTTGCCTCGGTAGTGTAGTGGAGAACGTCTCGGCCTTCCACCACGGGTGACCAGAGTTCAATACCGGTACCACGCTCAGGCATGAAGGTTTTTCGCATACACTGGTAACCGGTACTGTTTCCCTTGAGCAAGGATATGGGTAATAGTGTCTGGTAATAAACTTTGGTCGAGCGCTATTGAATCTCGGAGCGAGGGCTAGAGAGAAAGGGCGCTATATAAGTAACCTGAACATTATTATTATTATCACTTCTATGCTGATGGCACTCAGCTGTATGTTAAGATTAAAATGTAAAACTTGCAAACTAAGCAAACCAAAATTGGTACAAAGACAATATAAAGTCAAATTAACTTATCAAAATCGCTATGGGGAAACAACGCTTACTAAAATAACATTTATGAAATAAAAGAACACGATAACAAATCTTAATAATACAAAGATTAAAATGGAATGTCTATTGTCCGATACTGTCTTGATAGTGTAATGCATAAATCCGCAGAATTTTGGTGTGAGTATCCTAGGTTCGAGTCCTTGGAGTGCCACATGTATTTGTTGATTTAATTAATTGAGTTTAGAAGTAAATTTGGTTGGTGAATAAATATTAATTAATATACAAAGATACAATAGGAATCTATTATTCGATATCAAGATCTGGATGGCAGCAAGGAAACTTAAGTTGGAATGAGGGAAAACTGAGATTGTTTATTTTGCAAGTTTTACAATTTAATTACCATCATCCAAGGAAACAGAAAGGGTATTGATGCTGAGAATGTACTGACCCTGGATATGACCGAAGCTCAACTTTGCCCAGTTAGCCCAGTCCCAAATATAGGAGTACAGTAGTTCAACTCAAAAGTAAATTATAAGGATCATATCAACCAGGTCGTCAGAAGTTGTTATCTGCATATTATATACTTATACTCCGTGAGACAGTTTTTGCTTGGTATGCTTCCAGCCAGGGCCCCACTGGGGTAAATAAAATAGCAAAACAGTGGTGGAACTGCCATCCGGGTGAGGGACTGCTCTGGGTCTGCTCCTTCAGTGCTAAAGGTCATAATCCACCCACTTATTGGAAATGGCACTGTGGAGTGGGTCAGTCGGGGCCTGTCTGGGAGCCTGGAGGCAGCTTCTGCCATGGCCATCCCTTTTGGGGCGCTTCCTCTGGAAGCGGGGCGTCAGATTGATGATGATGATGATGATGATGACAGTTTGTAAACAGACGCTGCTTCATAATCGTGGTTCTTTCAATCATCCTATTTCTCACAGATTATTGTAAGGCTTTATGGGTTGGTCTCCCTAATATTTTACAGTACTACAAAAAGTTCAATCGGTGTTAAATAGAAGTTAGAACAGCGAAGGATATATTTGGTCTTCCACCGAGAACCTCTACTACTCTGGCTGCACTGGCTGATCGTTAGAGCCAGGTTAGAATATGAATATGACTTAGATGTGTGTGAATTTGTGTTTTTATCTGTGTTTGTTCGTTGTTTTTGTTGTTTTTTGTGTTTTCCCTGTTCTTGCTCTGTCTTGAGTCGGCCACCCCCAAGAAAAAAGGAAAAAAATAAAAATAATAAAATAGAATGAAATAGAAAATAGAAATAAAAATGGAGATTGGGCCTGAGCATATAGATAGATAGATAGATAGATAGATAGAATATGAAAATGTACTTTATGACCTTTAAGGCTCTTGAATTTGATGAACCCAAGTACAGTATCTGGGTCTTCTAGGTGACATAGATGTGTGTCAATTCTGAGAATTCTCCCTACCAGGAATTCACCGGAGACCTCTGGTGGATGCTTCCGAACTAGCGCCAGAGCTACGTCTGTCGCCATAAACAATGCTCAACACCTAGGCTATGCAAAGTTTATCACAATTTCTTACGATTCTGCACGTTTTTACTATATACTAGATGGCTACACTAAGTGCTTATATAGTATGGTAGTTGTGGGGGTAATGTGTCAGCTATATAAAGTATGATTGTGGTGTGATGCGTTCCAAGCGCTAGGGAATTCCTCTGGAGAAATTGGTGCTTTTTTTCTCATTGTCACTTGTTTTCTATTATTTGTTTGATTTTATTTTGTCTCCCTCCCTCTCTCACTCCCCCTCCCCCCCATCCCCCTCCCCCTCCCCCTCCCCCTCCCTCTCCCTCTCCCTTTCTCGACTCCCGACTCCCTCTTAACCCGGGAACTGCGGGAAGACTCTTAAGAGTTCCCCCGGCGGACTGCGGGAAGACTCTTAAGAGTCAGGGAAAAAAAGAATCCATTTAAAACACCCCAAAAAAAAAATTGTTTTTGTTTTTATTTTTTATTGCCCCTGGGCCATGCCAAATATCACTCCTCCACCTCCCCTCCTTCAGTTATCACCTATTTTCCCTGTTATTCCCTTATTCTGTGGTATATTTTCGTGCTAACATTAGCGAGTTGCAAGCAGGGCATTGTCATCACTGTTAGCAAGCGAGTGCAAGAGAGAGAGAGAGAGAGAGAGTATCGATTGACAGTCTCTCTCCAGACGTGGAGAAAAGTGGTGGGAAGTGAGGTTGCCTCAGCCATACATTATGTAACTCCCGGCCTGTATCGCCGATTTTGACCATCCAAACGCTGTTTCCACTTGTTTTATTGTTGTAACAGGTTAATACCTTTATAATCAACCTATAATAGGTGCATATGGATAAGTATTAATGCTATTTATGGTAAAATAATGATGTTAGTGATGGGAACAGCTCAAATATGTCAGCACAGGAGTGTGGTGTCTCATACCCTCCATGCGCACTTCAGAGGTTAATGCCAAATACAATGGTAGGGATAGATTTATTATGTTTTTAGCTTTACATTTGAATGGCCCATATGGTTTTGTAATCAATCCATGTAAAATTGACCACTTGCGAGTCTCAGGCTATAAGGAAGTTGGAGCCGTGAACATCGATATTAAACAGAAATACAAACATATATTTAAGTTTCTGATGGATAAATGGTATGTTGAATTTGGTTTTATGTATTTATATATGTACTACAACCGTATTTTAGCTGTAAATTATGTTAAATATCGTAGTCTACAGCTCCAACTTCCTTATAGAACGAAACTAGCAAGTCGGCAATTGCATTTACAAGTCAGTTTCCTTCATATGTACAGTTGGCCGCGAGAATTCGTGTCCATACCATGACTTTATGTACCGGATGGAAAGAAACATAGTACTGTATGAATAACTTGCAAGAATAGTTTGCTATAAGCCCATTATTTGGTCATATTATTTAACTACCGAGTTGTGAAATCTCTCGTATGATACCGGCTTTAGAGTGTGTATGTACAGTCGCGCTAATAAGTCATGTCCCAGCTGTCATTACGTTTGTCTTGCTCTGTGCTGTATTAATATCTGTCAGATGTTGAATAGGGTGGGTAAGTGTAGGAACATGTTTGTATATTTCACTCGATATGAAGAAATGAAGCTTAGATATTGCTGATACCAATTATTGATCAAAACATACTTGGTGCCGAGACATCACTTATTAGCGCGACTGTACAGTTGCCCACATAAGTTCTGTTCCTTGTCGTTATCTGATGTATGAAATTATAATGTAAAACTTGCAATATAAACAAACCAAAACTTATACGAACACAGTAAAAAGACAGAACAACTAATCAAAATTGCTATGTGTGTTCCTCGTCGTTATCTGATATATGAAATTTTAATGTAAAACTTGCAAAATATACAAACCAAGACTTATACGAACACCGTAAAAAGACAGAACAACTAATCAAAATCGTTATGTGGAAACAACGCTTAACCCTTCCTACCCGGTCTGCCTTAGGTAAGGACAGCTCGAAAGAAGGGCCGCTACCTGGTATGCCTTACCTAAGGCAGCAGCTTAATAGCCTAATTAAGCTTGGTCTGAACGCTGTGCGTACGACGTATGTCAACAAACCCAAGCGTTGCGTCACCGCACCTCCGAAAACAAGAAGGAGAAGACTCTTCAATGTTATTGTTCTGACGTCAGACGAAATTAGTGTCTGAAAAGCCCCCATATTGGCAACATCTCTGCAATATTGGCTCCACTGAAATCGTCATCACAACTGAACCAGTTGACTTACAGAGCTCTACTTAACGCCAAAATACAGATTGAAAACCGCACTACGATTATAGATGAGTGGGAAAGTTCTAGCAGTGAAAATAAACATAAATACGGTAGCCTAGGCCTAGACGTTTTTCAGCCATTTCGCCCGGGTAGGGGCGACCGTCATTGGGTAAGACAGCCCGGGTAGGAAGGGTTAAGTAAAATAATAATTTATAAATAAAAGAACACAATCCACCACCTAGGGGGTACATTTCTACATGAGCAAGTTAATCTGGTTAAATATTATAATGTAAAACTTGCAAAATAAACAAACCAAAACGTATACGAACACAGTAAAAAGACAAAACAACTAATCAAAATCGCTATGTGAGAATAAGTTGCGAGTGTGGTTTCTTTTAAATATAATTTGACTATACAGTACTCGGTTTCATTTCACCTGACGGTAAATTGGATCCCTTAGCAGCTTATTTTTCGATAACTAATAGAAAAATATGAAACTACAGATCTCCCTCGATTTACGATTGGGTTACGTTCATGAAAACCCGATTTTAAATAGAAAAATCGCATAGCAAACCCTGAAATTAATGGGGTAAATGGGAGGTGTTGTGGGACCAGCCAAAACCCACACTCCTAAAAACCTATAATAATATTGTAAATCTGGGGAATAGGATAGTGAGGGAGACCTGTGCTGTGTCTCCGAGTCATATTAATGCCTAGTTTTCATAATTAACATCATATTTTGGCCGACTGTACTGTACCGTATGATATTAATGCATAATCTCCCTCTGTGAATTATACTTTTAAGTACAATAATTATTTTATAGCTTTACTCTTGTGTGTGTTTGTGAGTTAAGCCGCTGTCACACGAGCGATTTTTTCGTCAATTTTCCATGAGCAAGTTTTTTCTCATTATATTTTGGGACTTTTTTGCACTGGTATTGTTAACTAGACTGAAAGTAGAGTATGTTAGTCGGTTGAATTCTGATAAAGGGTAATTTTTGAAGCTGCCAGACCATAATTGCCCGAAAAAATTGCTTGAAAAACGGCTCGTGTGACTCCGGCTTTACTGTTGTATAATATGAAGTCTGTGTCTTGGTTTTGGTCTATTTTATGGGATCACACTTGCGAGCTTCAGGCCGCTGTATAAGGAAGTTGGAGCCGTAAACATGGACATAGAATGGAAATGCAATAATAAATTTAGGTTTCTGATGGATAAAAAGTAGGTTGAATTAGGGTTTATGTATTTATAGATGCACCACAAGCATATTTTAGCTTGAAAATCTGCTAAATATCGATGTTTATGGCTCCAACTTCCTTACAGCTTGGAACTCGCAAGTAGTCAAAATTTTATGTATGTATAGGCCTACTGTATACTTAGGCTCATACCCCATAGCTGGGGTGGCCGACTCAAGACAGAGCCCGAACAGAAACAACATTTAAAGTTCCAATTCTTAGGGTCCGGGACCACTTTTGCGTTCTCTCGCCCCTTACTCTGTCTTATCTAGTACAGTAGGTGCATTTTACAAGAGGAGGAGGATTCCTAGCCTCCTGCCCCCAGAAGGAAAAGTAGGACAGTGAAAGAGACAGACAGGAACAGCTAAGGTTGGGTAGAGGATGCCAAACCTCACTGTGGATAGGACCAGCCCTCACACTAATATTTGTTGTACCGCTAATGTTTTGGTCTCGTGTTTGTGTTATCTTCAGTTAGCATGCATTTTATATTATGTGTCAAGACTAGTTCTGCTATGCTAATTGAGAGAGGACTGTAGATATAAGTTTGGTCAGAAATCCTAAGCTCTAACCTCTGTAACTCAAAAAGGGCTAGAGCAAATGAGCTGTCAATTTATACACATAGTCCCACGTGACTATACTGTAAACTAACGCTTGTAATCTTTAAAAAAAATACAAGTTAAAGTATCCAAAATGTGTGACATGGAGGTGGATGTAACATTCTCACAACAAACTAAGATCATGTGGAGAGGTTGGTGTCAGGAATAATAATAATAATAAAACAATAATAATAATAATATGGTCTTTCCGCCATATTATCGGGGTCTTTCCACCCCGATAAATGTAAACTTCTCCGCTTTACCCGCTCCCGATCACCCATCACTTTCAATTACACATTACACAACCAACCACTAGAATCAGTTCCTTCATACAAATATCTTGGCGTCCACCTCTCCACCAACTTAAGATTCAACACCCACATTCATCACATACAAAGTCAGACAAACCACACACTAGGGTTCTTGAGGAGGAATTTACACAATTGTACACGAGACATCAAACATAGCTTATAACACCCTTGTTCGCCCAACACTGGAGTACTGCGCCGCAGTATGGGATCCATACACTCAATCTAACATTAACACACTTGAAAAAATTATCACAAAAGCAGTCAGGTTCATCACACACAATTACACGCAAACCCCAGGCATCACAACCCGTATCAAAAATCAAATAAGCATGGAAACCCTTAACACACGAAGACTCAGGCACAGACTCACAGTAATGTATAAAATCACACACAATTATATTGACATTAAAAAACATGAATACCTACACAACTCAAACACCCGCAACACTCGTAACACACATTCTCATAAGTACCAAACATACCACACTAATACTGACTTCTACAAACACTCATTCTTTCCACGAACCATACGGGATTGGAACAATCTCCCAGAAGATACAATAAATAGCCCTACACTAGACACATTCAAACACAGAATAAACTAACATTTCGCCCACATCACACACACACCATAAACCCTCCACTTAGCTCCCCCCATCCTATATCCTGACCCCCATCCTCCACCCTAATACCCTTATATGTGTGATATGCGCAAGTCCAGCGCCCTACACATTATCAATCGAGATCGAGAAAAGCCCCAGTTCTTACAGAGGAATTCATTAGCGCTGGAAAAGCATCACATCACAATTAAGGAATTGTGGCATTGTTCGTATAAAGTATGAGCTACAACTTTGGAAATGGCAACTAAATTATAATGTAAAAGTTGCAAAATAAATCCTGTAATAATTTGTCACCGTGCCACTACTTGTGACTTGCAAGATCATAATTTTGTTGGAAAAAGGTCTTGAATTGTCCCTGTCAACTGTCTCATCGATAGCGGCAACTGATTATTCAACTTAGAAGCCACGTAGGAAAAGGACTGATCAAAGAAAGGATTGCTGGATGGCTTACATTTGGAAACCCATTAACGCCATCAGACAGTACACTAGGACTATACGGCTGGGAGAGTGTAGATAGCCGAGAAGGCGTGTTGTAGATAGAGGAAGCTGTTGGAATGGCTTTGTTATGTGTGTTAATAGTCTGTATGCGTCGTTGAGGTGTTCCCCGACTGGGTGCGAACATCATACAGTATACAGTACATGCTAGGACGTACTACCACACCCACTAAATGTCCGCCTTGGCTGGGATCGAACCCAGGTCAAGCAGATTCACACGTGAGCGTGCTCTCCACTCGACCGCCGCGGCTCTGAGGCTTCGTTAACTCCCTAGTTTGGATTAGGATGACTGAAAAATGCCTAGTGTGGCATTTAAATTATGTCCATTTAAAGTAGATGGGCCAAGATGGCATAGCTACAAAGCGTGTAAAAAATGCCTAGTGTGGCATATAAATTACGTCCATTTAAAGTTGTTGTTGTTGTTCCCCAGGCTGTCTGGCCGAACAGCCCCAAGGTCTCGAGCAAGGCCAAGGCCATAAACGAGCGCCCCCACAAAATCCTCCCTGCTTACCACTAACAAAGCCCGGGCGACCGAAGCCACTCCAAGGCAGGGAGCTGAGGAGGGTGCGGAAACGCCCGGGAAACCAAAGCCCCACCGAAGGCCCTGTGCCCATCAGCAATTATGAAGGGAAAGTTGAGGGGTAAGTGGAAAATGTGACACTTTGGCTCCCAATCTGCCAACTTCTAGGTTGGCAGTAGGGAGGTCAATCCACGGAAAAGACGCCGCCACTTGAGATCTAGAAGATATATAAGTACTGTAAAAGGAACAGTCAGAGTAAGCAATGGGTATGGCAGAGATCGCTCAGTTCTCACTCGGATAGACCAGCCCATCACCACATGAAGTAGATGGCATAGCTACAAAGCATGAAAACAGTTAAATTCAGTTGAAATTAATTTATTTTAAGCTGGTACTGAATTTTTTATATAGCATGGTCTACCCTAAAATGTAGGGTTTCTCTTACAATACGCACAGGCCTCAGAGTATTTTGATTATATAACCAAGTGGATAACAAAGCCACTCCAACAGCTTCCTCTCTCTCCAACACCCCTTCTCCCCTCTCTATACACTTCAGAAAAAAATAGGAAAAGTAGAATGTAAATACGAGGTGCCATTGTAAAGGCTTATCCCTCAATACTTCATCTGATTTTGGAGGTTAAGAGAAAATTACACCAACAACTTAAAGAACCAGCAAACAAAAGAAGACTTAGAAGAATGAAGAAACGTAAAACAAAAAAACCCCGAACATAAATCAAAGTAAAAAGAGCACGACAAAAGGGAGGCGCCATTGTAAAGGCCAAGCTTCCCGTCCAACTCCAACAAGGCAACAACTCAACTCATCTGATCTGAGGCACGTCAGGACGTGTGCTTTCATGATGGGTTTTTTTTTTTTGTACTTTTGAGGCATTTTAGACGTTCTAAGCATAAATTACTCCAGGCTGAGTGTGCTTTGAAATATAGAGAGGCCTAGGAAGCGGAAAAAAGTGAGAAGACGGGGGAACTGGGCAAAACAACGTGGTTTCTGGGGGGTGGCTTGACCTTCCTGTTTCCTCGGTGGCGTCCCTGTTTTGGTTTGTATGTTTTGAAAGTTTTACATTAGGCCTATAATAAGAAAAGACGGAAATTTTTTATTTTAATACCACGAATTTTCCGAGTGTTTTTTATAAACAAAATTGGTAATTTGCATCATTATATAGTGTTTAAAATTAATTAGAAATCTCGGGAAAACCTATTTTCCCCATTAGGCCTATCGATCGTTATTTGAAAAGACATTAGCCTAACCTAAAAACCTTACCTAACCTAACCTAGTATTATGAGTGGGGGCTGCCGCCCCCACACCCCCGCTGGTTGAGTACTAATCTCTTAATAAAAAATAAAAAATTGGCTGTCGATTATACGAAGGTGAAAGAAAAGTCGATGAAGTCTATGGTGTTTACTCTGCAATCTTCAGCTTGATTGTACATTGATAACGGGAAAGTACCGTATTGACAACCTTGTTACGAAAATTAAATTTTAGTACCATACTTTTATATTAGTTTTTTCCGAGGGTTTAACACATTTTCATATGATCTTTAGAGCTATCGATGACTGAAAGTACCGTATTGACAACCTTGTTACGATTTTTTTTGTTTAGTACCATACTTTTTTATTAGGTTTTGCCGAGGGTTAAAACAAATTCTCTTATGATCTTTAGAGCATATAGATTCAATATTTATAGGCCTATTCAAATATATCACAAAAATTTGTGGTATTAAAATAACATTGAACCGAAAAGACCATAGGGACAAATAAAGGGACATTGTTGACTCGTGAACGGCTATTACAGGACCATTTTACTGAAAGTGACTGACCTAGTGATAGTGAAAGAAATGGTAGTGGGGGTGGGAGATGAGTGACAATCATCAATCAAGGATGCTGAGTTGCAGATACTTCAGTAGGCTAATGTTTAAGGGGAATGTGTTGAATGTTGGGGCTGGGACAGACTTGCTATAGATTTACAAACTAAGTCAGCTGACTGAGCTGATGTAAATGTAAGGGTCATTTGTAAATTGTAACATTTGTAGCCTAGCCTAAATTTGTAAATTGTAACATGAGCTAAGATACCTTACACGAATGGTCAGTAAAATGGCAGATGAAGTTTAACATTGACAAATGCAAGGTAGGCTATTAAAGATAGGGAAGATGCATACAAATTTTAAATATAAACTAGCCTAGCCTAGCTAGGCCTAATATGGAATTAGAAAACTCAGACTGTGAGAAAGTTCTAGGTGTGTTTGTTAGCAATGATTTGAAGCCTAGAAAACAATGTATAAGCGTTCCTAACAAGGCAAACAGGATTCTCGGGTTCATATCTAGGAGTGTGAGTAGGCCTAACAGAACTACTGATGTTATCTTAAAACTTTACTTGTCATTAGTGAGACCCCATATGGATTATGCTGTTCAATTTTGGTGTCCTTATTACAGAATGGACATAGATTCATTGGAGAGAGTACAACGTAGACTATGGACTAGGCTACCAAGTGCTATAGTGGGATCTAAAACTGTAGGGAGCTTTAAGATAAAATTGGATAAGCATATGGACGAGAAGGGTTGGGTATGAAGGGGGATCAGCAGGGTTGGGCCAATCAGCACTCTGCAGACCCCCATAATCCTGCGTTAATCTCTAACCGTTTTGGTAAGATGATCCTCAGAGTGTTAAGCCTATAATTGGGCATTGTAATTGAATTGGGGTTGTGTGGGACAGGGATCTGCCTTGCTTAGGCCAATCGTCTTTCTGCAGACTCCCATTTTCTTATGTTCTTATGTAGAATGACAAAAATGATCCATAATATTAGAAATCTTCCGTATGAAGAAAGGTTGAAGAAATTAGGCTTACATTCGTTTGAGAGACGCAGAGTTAGAGGTGACATGATAGAGGTATTCAAGTGGGTTAGTGGAATTAATAAAGGAGACATGAAAAATGTACTAAAGCTCAGTGATAGCGAAATAACTCGTACAAATGGTTTCAAATTAGATAAATTTAGTTTCAGAAAAGATATAGGCAAATATTGGTTTGGTAACAGAGTTGTAGATGGGTGGAATAGGCTACCAAGTGATATAGTGGGATCAACAACGATAGGGAGCTTTAAGATAAAATTAGATAGGCATATGAACGAGATGGGTTTGGGTGTGAGGGGGATCTACCAGGTGTGGGCCAATCGGCGCTCAGCAGACCCCCGTAATCTTGTGTTAATCTCTGACCGTTTTGGTGGGGTCAGTACTCAAGGTATTAGTGAGATGGGTCTATAATTGGGCCTTGTAATTGGGGTTGGGTGTGACAGGGATCTGCCTTGTATGGGCCGATCGGCTTTTTGCAGACTCCCATTTTCTTATGTTCTTACCGGTATGTTCTTATGTAACCAGTGTAAAGCATTAGTAGACCTAGGCTAGACTATACAAATTATAAATATATTTCCGAGTGTTTACATGATAAGCTAGCTATGGGTAAGGGTTGAGACAAAGATGGACTGCAGATTCAGTGCTGAATGTGATGTTTTTTTATGATAGCCTAGCTAAGCTCATGGATGAGGAGAGCTGGAGATAAATCTACAGTTATACTACCCCTATTTTGTGGCTACTCTGTTGGTACTAATGGGTTAATATTATTAGTAGTAGACTTAGTATGGTTTGATGATGCGCAGAAATGTATATTTGACTTGAAATAGATACATTGAAGTATTACAAACCTTCGCGAACCCATAAACAGGGAACGTGAGCTGGGTTTAGACCGTCGCGCACCCATAAACAGGGAACGTGAGCTGGGTTTAGACCGTCGCGCACCCATAAACAGGGAACGTGAGCTGGGTTTAGACCGGTCGCGAGACAGGTTAGTTTTCGGTTAGGTTAAGTTAGGTTAGGTTTGGCTAATGTTAAAAATACTAAAATGCGACGGTCCTCGGTATTAAACAACACTGTATATCAAATACAAAATAAAAAACAACAACAAATTAACTGAAAAACTCTTATCTGGTTGGTGATAAATTTATATCAAAAATTCAAAATACGTTTTTTTCCAGTTTCCGCGTCTGCTGAACCATCCAAAATCACGCTAAAAGGCGTGTTTTGAAGGGGGGAGGTGGTGGGGTGTATTGGGGGAGGGGTAGTATAACTGTAGATTTACCGAGCTGGAGCCTGGAGAGTAGCCTAGTGTATAGGCTAGGCCTATAGCCTATACAGTATACTTTGTTTGATAGTATTTATCATACGGAATAAGCTAAGAAGTATATGCGTGAAAGCGGTGCTGGTTGGGTCCTGGGAGGAGGGGCGCGTGGGGCGTCGACTGACTGGGGACACAGGTGCATGGCGATTATTGGCGGCGTTTCGTTTGTGGCCACCCCTTCGGGGATCACGGCGTCCAGCAATAGATAGATAGAATAGGCGCCAGCACAGATCGTACATTTTTTTTCGGGATGGATGTAGATGGATGTAGTCGGGCGTACGGTCGTCATGTGCGCTCGCAGTTACGTTCCCGTCTATTTCGACGCTATATTTTCTGCTATTTGCCCCCTGTCATTATTACATGAATACTAGGTTAGGTTGTTTGGTTAGGCTAATGTATTTTTATATCCAAAGGCAGTCAAAATAGACGGGAACATGATGGGAAAGGTCCGACGCCACTACGTGTAGTGTAAACAAGGCTGGCGGTATGCCCGCACTTAACATTCTTGCCTTTTTTTTCAGCAAAATTAACGCTTATCTTTTGCCTGTATGAATTAACTCTATCTTTTGCTTGTATGAATTTTTCATCTCAATCATCTATATAATCACGTATGCTATGGTAAATTATCGTTATCATTATCATCATCCATTAGCCTATATATTTCTTCAATTTCTTGGGACTTTTTATGACTAGATTGTGCAGATTTTTTAAGGTTTAAAATGATACCAAGCACTTTACAGTTCTTTCCAAAATATTCCTACCAAGAAAACTAAGTTTTGCTGTTCCATCTATAAAATACAGATCACAGAATGGTTCCTTGTAGCCTAAGAAAAAAATAAAAATAAATAAATACATGAATATAATAAATTAATATAATAAAGCCCCAATAGATAAAGACGAGGTTTAGAGGTGGGAAAATATCATCGTTCTCCAGTCATCCTAATACATAGCCTAGGCTATGTACAAACTACGAATCATAAGATAGATAGGCATATGGACGAGATGGGTTGGGTGCGAGGGGGATCTACCAGGTGTGGGTCAATCGGCGCTCAGCAGACCCCGTAATCTTGTGTTAATCCCTGAACATTTTGGTGGGGGCAGTACTCAAGGTACTGTATTAGTGAGTTGGGCCTTGTAATTGGGGTTGAGTGTGACAGGGATCTGCCTTGTATGGGCCGATCGGCATTTTCAGACTCGCATTTTCTTATGTTCTTATGTTCTTATAAATGCAATGGATTAATAATCCCCGAAGTACCGGTAACCGGTAATAAACACTAGCTATAGACTACACAATATACATCTTTTATTTAAACTGATAGTAATCTCGCATCTCTTTCCAACTGATTTCTTAATAATTAATTAAAATTATTAAATTACTATGTCACAGTCTCGGTGCCATAAGTAGCCTATGTCAAGTTTTCATAATTAACATCGTACTGTACTTCGCTACAAAATGTTCATAATAGTGGAATAAACAAGATAAGAACATGACTACCGTACTGTCAGCTGAAATGAAACCGACCATAGGACACAAGTTCTAGCCCTTCATCTGACTTCTCAAATAGCTGTTATGAACCTTTGAACTGCATGTACCGTACTAAGTAAAGAATTAATAAGTAGAATAAATTAATTTCAAGATAGCTATGAAAATTTAAGGCCATATTTTATGTATCAGATGACCGCGAACTACCGCGACTACCGCGAATGACCGCGACTACCGCGAAATGCCCTAGCTTCGGACGGGGGCTATACTTCGGACACTTCTGGATAAAAGTATATAAGAACATAAGAACATAAGAAAATGGGAGTCTGCAAAAAGCCGATCGGCCCATACAAGGCAGATCCCTGTCACACCCAACCCCAATTATTGGCCCAACTCACTAATACCTTGAGTACTGACCCCACCAAAACGGTCAGAGATTAACACAAGATAACGGGGGTCTGCTGAGCGCCGATTGGCCCACACCTGGTAGATCCCCCTCACACCCAACCCATCTCGTCCATATGCCTATCTAATTTTATCTTAAAGCTCCCTATCGTTCTTGATCCCACTATATCACTTGGTAGCCTATTCCACCCATCTACAACTCTGTTACCAAACCAATATTTGCCTATATCTTTTCTGAAACTAAATTTATCTAATTTATAACCATTTGTTCGAGTTCTTTCGCTATCACTGAGCTTCAGTACATTTTTCATGTCTCCTTTATTTACCCCACTGAACCACTTGAACACTTCTATCATATCCCCTCTAACTCTGCGTCTTTCTAACGAATGTAAGCCTAATTTGTTCAACCTTTCTTCATATGGTAGATTTCTAATAAACTGTCTTCGTGGTGCGATGTATAAGGTGTTGATTTTCGGTGTGAGCATCCTGGGTTCGAGTCCACGGACTGCCACATGTGTTTGTAAATTTCATTAATCGATTTTAGGAGTATGGTTGGTTGTTGGAAGGAACATAATAATTATGAATCATTTTTTCATTCTTCGCTGTACTCTCTCCAAGGAATCTATATCCATTCTGTAATTTAAGGACACCAAAATTGGACAGCATAATCCATATGAGGTCTTACTAATGACAAGTGAGGTTTCAAGATAACATCGGCAGTTCTGTTACTCACACTCCTTGAGATGAACCCCAGAATCCTGTTTGCCTTGTTGTTGCTTTGTTGTTGCTGTTCCCCAAGCTGCCTGGCCGAACAGCCCCAAGGCCCCGAGCAAGGCCAAGGCCATAACCGAGCGCCTCCACAGAACCCTCCCTGCCGACCACAATAAAGCCTGGGTGACCGAAGCCACTCCATGGCGGGGAGCTGGGGAGGGTGAGGAAACGCCCGGGAAACCAAAGCCCCACCCAGGGCCCTGTGCCCCTCAGCAATTATGAAGAGAAAGTTGAGGGGCAAAGGAAAAATGTGACGCTTTGGCTTCCAATCTTGGTAGATTGGGAGGTCAATCACGGAAGAGACGCCGTCACTTGAGATCTAGAAAATATATAAGTAAAAGGAACAGTCAGAGTAAGCTATGGGTATGGCAGAGATCGCTCAGTTCTCACTCTGATAGACCAGCCCATCACCAGTGTTTGCCTTGTTACGTACGCTTATACACTGTTTTCTAGGTTTCAAATCGTTGCTAACAAACACACCCAAATCTTTCTCGCAGGTTGAGTTTTCTAATTCATCATTAGCTAGTTTATATTTTGCATTAGTATTCGTCTTCCCTATCTTTAATACCTTGCATTTGTCAATGTTAAAATTCATCTGCCACTTTACTGACCATTCGTGTAAGGTATCTAGATCCCTTTGGAGGCACTCTATGTCACTATCTGACTCTATTGGTCTCCCTATTTTGGTATCGTCTGCGAATTTACTTATCCTACTAGTTATACCTAAATCAAGGTCATTTATGTACAGTAAACTTCCGTTAATCCGAAGGGCAGCGGACCGGCCCTCGTTCGGATTAGTGGATTTTTTGGATTATCGGACTTTACCCCTATGAACCTGTGTATGACGAAAACATTGAGGCATTAGGCCACCCAAATGACACAATGGTGCACACACACACATATCATATGTTCATGAAATCACTTCAAAAGTTTACCATTGTCATTGTAGCCTATTACCTACTTCAAAACATTCAGATTAATGGTCAAAGGAATCTGCTGATCAATATAAACATAAACACCATATGTCCGCATCGTCGTCGTCTTCTTCTTCCGTCTACTAGCGAGTTTGTCTTGCTCTTGAAGATCAGATCAGATGTGGTTCGGGAAGTAATGCCTTAACAACGACACTTCCCTGAGAGGTTCTTGTAATTTTCCTTTTGTGATTTTCCTTTTGTGACGTGCTCTGTTATATTATATTGTATTGAAAGCACCCTTGTCTTGAAAGCACCCTTGGGACGCTCCGATCACTGAACTATAAATAGTAGCGTATCGGAACGTCCAAAGGTGCATTTTCAAGCTCAAGACTGAATGCGCTTGCAGAAAATGCGGTGCAAGCCAGTAGCGCATCGGAGCGTCCCAAGGATGCGTTCAAGAGCAAAACAAACTCTCTAGCAGATGATGTGGAAGAAGAAGAAGAAGAAGGTGTTTACGTTTATATCAGTAGCTTCCTTTGACCATTAATCTGAATGTTTTGAAGTAGGTAATAGGCTACAATGACAATGGTAAACTTTTAAAGTGAATTCATGAACATATGATATGTGTGTGCTCCATTATGTGTCATTTGACTGGACTAATGCCTCAAAAAGGGGACTTTGGGACTTCTTGAAATTCGGACCATCGGGTGAATTCGGATTTGGCCTCAAATTGAAAAATTCGGGCTATTGGGAGATTCGAATCATCGGTCGTCGGATTAACGGACTTTTACTGTATATGATAAATAACAGAGGACCCAATACAGATCCCTGGGGGACACCACTCTTGACTGATCCCCACTCTGACTTAGTACCATTTATGCTGACTCTCTGCTTCCTACCAATTAGCCATGACCTAATCCATCCTAACAACGCCCCACCTATTCCATGCGCCTCAACCTTTCTCATCAATCTCTCATGAGGGACTCTGTTGTTGTTGTTCCCCAAGCTGCCTGGCCGAACAGCCCCAAGGCCCCGAGCATGGCCAAGGCCATAACTGTGCGCCACCACAGAACCCTCCCTGCCGACCACAATAAAGCCTGGGTGACCGAAGCCACTCCATGGCAGGGAGCTGAGGAGGGTGCGGAAACGCCCAGGAAACCAAAGCCCAACCCAGGGCCCTGTGCCCCTCAGCAATTATGAAGAGAAAGTTGAGGGGCAAAGGAAAAAATGTGACGCTTTGGCTTCCAACCTAGGTAGACTGGGAGGTCAATCCACGGAAGAGACGCCGTCACTTGATATCTAGAAAATATAAAAGTAAAAGGAACAGTCAGAGTAAGCTATGGGTATGGCGGAGATCGCTCAGTTCTCATTCTGATAGACCAGCCCATCACCAGTTAGACCAGCCCATCACCATGAGGGACTCTGTCGAAAGCTTTACTGAAATCTAAATATATAATATCATATGATTTGTCATTATCTACTGCTTCATATACCTCTGAGAAAAAGCTAAGCAAATTAGTAAGGCAAGAACGTCCCTGAGTGAATCCATGTTGAGAAGAATTGATTAAGTTAAATGTTTCCAAGTGGTTTCTCATTTTCCTAGCAATAATTGACTCTAGTAGCTTTCCTATGATTGAAGTGAGACTAATGGGACGATAATTTGATGCTATGGATTTATCACCTTTTTTGAAGATCGGAACTACATTTGCAAGCTTCCAAGCTTCTGGAACTATACCTGTTTCTAATGACTTGTTAAAAAGAAATGTTAATGGGTAACTTAACTCATCTCTGCATTCTTTTAATACTCTAGCATATACCTCATCAGGACCAGGTGATTTCTGAGGCTTCAATCTGTCAATTTCCTTAAGCACATCATTTCTACTTATAGTAATCGTACTTAACCTATTTTCTATACTATCGCTATATACCTTACTGACTTCTGGAATCTGTGCCAAATTTTCATTAGTGAAAACGGATAGAAACTGACTATTTAATGTACTGCACATTTCTAAATAATTTTCTGTCATTTCTCCTATTGAAGTTTTAAGGGGCCTATTACATTTCTAACTTTAGATTTATATAGTTGGTAAAAAGCTTTAGGGTTATTTTTTGAGTCGTTGGCTATCCTTATTTCATAATTTCTTTTTGCTGTCCTAATTTCCATTTTGACCTGTCTTGATAGAGTCTGATAGTAAATAAGTAGGTGAGTTTCGCCTTTCTTAATTTTCCTATATATTCCTTTCCTTTTTCCTATAAGATCTATTAGTTTATTATTCATCCATTTTGGTTGGTTCTGTATCGATCTAAATCTTCTTTTGGGGATATATTTATTTTGCGCATTGTGAAGTGAAGAAATAAACTGTTCATATGTAGCTGTCGAGCTTAACTCTGGCTTATCCTGACTTAATTGTTTAACAATAGGGTCCACCCTTAAGGCTCCTCTTATCCCACCATAATCGTCTTTTTTTAAATCTGGGATAAGTGACGGATTCTCTTTAGCATTTCCTGTCCATTGTACAGTATATTAAAATAAATAGAATTGTGATCACTATTTCCTAGTTGGTCCCCTATCTCAACATTATTTATCATATGTTCATTATTACTGAGAACTAAATCAAGGATATTATTACCTCTAGTCGGCGAGTCAATGAATTGAAATAAAAAACTATCTTGTACTGCCTCAATAAACTCCTCAGAATCTGAGTCGCCGATCTGATGCTGCCAATCTATCTTCGGAAAATTAAAATCCCCCATAATGCACACATTGCTAAACCTTGATGCTATTTTCACTTCCTGCCATAAAGATTTACCTTCATTTCTACTCATATTTGGTGGTCTATAAATTACTCCAATAACTATGGTCTCGCTACCTTCGCTAACCTCTACCCAAACACTTTCGTTATCATTATTTAGCCTAATACCTGATTAGGTATATACCTTATACCTGATATAAGGTACAGTTATGGAAAAATGATTCTGCATTATGGTAGAACACCGAAGACATACTTTTTTTTCCATAACATCATGTATTTATCCCATGACTCTGGTTCATTGTACAGTAGTTTTTCTAGAGTGTCCGAAGTTATCTCCCCGTCCGAAGTTACGTCATGTTACCGGTACCTGTTACCAAAGTAAAATGTTGCGGGTGAAAATCTATTGGTTTAAGTTGTGAAAGACCCCTAGCAGTGGTACGGTAGGCTATGTACAGAAGAATGAATGAATACATAGGATATTAACCATTAATATAGAAGGGTACTTATCATTTATTCACTATAAATAGGCCATAGCTCTAGATCTCTAATCTCTTATAGCTCAACAAGGGTGAGAGCAATCGAGCTGACATTTACTGTTTGGGAAGACTCAACCAAGAAATAGGTGTGGACAGTGGATGTTTACAGCCCGTTTTCTCTAGCCCTTTTTAAAGTTACAATAGTTTGGGGGGCAAGATTTTTGGCCTACCTTTAGTGAATAGACTTTAGATGTATGGTAACCAGTTGCCATGTTTTTCCACTTTTGCCACTTGTCTTGGGGTCCTTGTGTTGAGACAGCTTTGCATGAATATAACCACAATAGTCCAGGGTATCAAACGAAAGCCGAGTCCAATAATTTTAGTCTTTATTGTTATATACCGGTACGTAGAGAGAAAATTATGGTTTATAGTTCAAATTTAGTCTTCGGAAGTGATAAACAGGACAAAACTACGCTCTTTCATGTTTGTTTTCTTGTATTTCTTCACATATTCGTTCAAATCTTCAACCAAAATTGCTCCGGTTTGACATCCTGCACAATATACGTGCTGAAAATACCTTACAGTGAAGAGAGTGGACAACAAATACTGTATCTTTTGTATGCCAATATTATGTCATTACTGTTATATGAACTATTGAAGTGATTATCATGTTATCATAAATGTATTTATCTTTAGTGGCATACCGGTAAACAGTTGATCAATCTCATTGTTGTAATGGATATATAATAAGCTCTTATACAGTAGATAGATTTAGTTTCTTCATTGCCATAGGGAACCCTTCAGCCTATAGGAACTCTGCAAATTCCATAAATTACCGTATGTGTAAGAGAAGTGGTAATTGATAGGAATGAATGGAGAATGCTTGTGAATAGATGAGTGATAACGCGGTCATTGGAAGAGGGGGTCGGGCGCCAGTTGGACTAGATAATACTCCGTCGGCGCCTGGCCCGGGGAGCCGGTGTATATGAAAGGCCCTGTCTGAATATGAGGTGGGCGGGAATTGTGGTGGTAAAGCTTTACTGCGTGTCTGCCTGATGAGACCGGAACCTCTCTGGGAGGTCTGGGTCCTGGGAATCTTTTGCTGGAGACCCCAAATGGGCCTGGGTCTCTGGGTCTTCTGGGCGATCTAGTTGTGTGTGTGTGTGTGTTTTATTTTACCTTGAAATTGTAGGTGTTTTGTATCATCCTTGGTTCTCCTGAATTGTGCCTGTACCCTGTTACCCAGAATATATCATCACTAAAACAAAATTGTGATACCAGTACCTATTTTTCATTTATGCAATAGTAGGCCTATACCTAAAGGAAGGGTATATATATTTATTAATAGATTTTATATGTTTAACTGGATAGTGTACTGTATCTCAAATATATACATACCGTACCGTACCGTACCGTACCGTACATACACTTTAATGACTGATCCATAAAAATTATGGTTTCAGTCCATGCCCTAATGGTGAGACTCCAGGCAGCCCTGTTCTGGGGTGCCTCAATCTAGTTGTCAAATTTAAGATCAGATCCCACATCTTTCTAGGTCTGCCTCTCTACATAGCTCCCTCCGTGTTCACAAACTTGTACGGTAGCTCTTCTAACTTTGATCATCCATCCTCTATGTATTATAATGTAAAACCAACCAACCTGCTTGTTTGCATCTCTTCATTACTGATCCTAAATACCGGTACTCAACCCCCGCCTTAGCTCCTCGTAAGTTTCTGTACCTTGTTTTTCATATTAACTTCACATATCTACCGGTATCTCACCATTCTTATTTGATGATTTATTATAAGTTTAAAAAGGTCCTCAGTGAGTAGTGTCCAGAGAGGAGAATGCTAATGCTGTACTGTACTGTGCAATTACTGCAACCCCTCAACTTTCACTTCATAATTGCCGAGGGGCACAAGGCCTTGGGTGGGGCTCTGGTTTCCCGGGCGTTTCCGCACCCTCCTCAGCTCCCCGCCTTGGAGTGGCTTCGGTCACCTGGGCTTTATTAGTGGTAAGCAGGGAGGTTTTTGTGGGGGCGCTTGGTTATGGCCTTGGCCTTGCTCAGGACCTTGGGGCTGCTCAGCCAGACAGCCTGTTTTGTTAAATGGTTACAAAACATGGACACTCAACAGTGACTTGAAAACTGAAAAGACACATCAACTCCGCAGGATTAGCATCATTTGTGTGTAAATAAATTTGTCTTGTACAGTACTAGGCTAATTGTATAACTCACCTAGGACCCACCCAAAGAAAGATCTTGTATTTGCCTCTGGGTGACAACCACCCGGGGCAGCCTGGAGCTGGATAGGCCTACCTGGGGATAGTGACTTCCAACATTGGCAACCTATACTGAACATCACCAAAACTTATAAGAGCCATCGCAAGTCTGTTGATACAAAATCGCATAAGGACATTAGGCCTACTGCGGATCCTTCCCCCAAGTTCAGGCTCGGAAATGTGAATGTTGGTACAATGAGAGGTAGAACAGGTGAGATTGCAGAAATGTTAGAGAGATGCAGAGTGGATGTAGGACATTGTAGGTTGTGCCCAGGAGACCCGGTGGAGAAGGAGTGCAAAGGGGATTATTGGAAAAAAATTATGTTTCAATTTCATACGAAAGGGAAATGAACACGGCACAGGAGGGGTTGGTTTCCTGGTGGCAAAGAGATGGGCAGATTGTTTGGTAGGAGTTCAAAGGTTTACAGATTGTGTGATAGGAGTCAAAAGGTTTACTAAAAGACTAATTTTGCTAAGACTGAAAGTTGGGGTGAGCGTCATAGATGTTATATCAGCAAGTAGGCTTAGGTAGAGTTGTCAAAGAGCAGTTCTGGAATGAATTAATAGGGTTGGTTGCCGGATGCAAGGAAAGGGAGGTAGTATTTATTGTGGGAGAAGACTGGGCATGTTGGGGCATATTCCGACAGATATGAGGGCGTGCACGGAGGACAGGGATATAGCCAAAGGAACCTGGGAGGTGAATACATACTGGAGCACTGTGCTGCCACAGGGATGGTGATGTGTAACACCATGTTCAGGAAGAGGAAGAGCCATCTGATAACATATGAATCAGGTGGCTCCAGTAGCCAGATAGATCATATACTACTTCCTGATTAGCAAATCTGACAGGAAATGGGTTAGAGATACTAAGATCATACCAGGTGAAGAGTGCATCCCCCAACACAAGCTCTTTAGTGTGTGATATGTGCCTAAGCAAAGTTCCTGTGAGAAAGAAAGCACATTTGCCAAAAAGGAAAATATGGTTGTTGGAAAAAGTGGAGTACAAAGACAGATTCCACAACAAAATTATGGAAATTGAAAGAAGTGTGGGTGCTAGGCCAGCTGATGTTGATAGCAAATAGAACTTTATAGAATGCAGCCTCCTTGATGCCACAGACAAAGTCTGTGGCAAAACAAAGGGGCCACCCAGACATAAGTTCTCCTGGTGGTGGAACAAAAATGTAGAAGTTGCAGTCAGAGAGAAGATGAGATGTTTCATAGTATGGAAGGAAGGACGTGGCAGAAAGGAAGAATACCTATCCGCCAAATGTAATGCTAGAAAAGAGGTCTACAGGGCAAAGAAAACCATACAGGATAGTGTGATATAACTACAGTAGTTTGTAGCACTAATAATACCAATGGGATATACTGTATATTATGTTCTCTCCACTAACCAACTTTACTCCTAAACTCGATTAATGATATTAACAAACACATGTGGCAGTCCGGGGATTCGAACCTAGGATGCTCACACCGAAAATCAACACACTTATGCATTGCACCACGAAGACAGTTAAAGAATGTTGCACAAGCCTACGATTTATTATGCAGTTTCGAATCCTGCATACCAATCTAAGCATGTACAATATCCCAACTGCACTATTATATTAACTAAGAATATGAGAGACTAGCAAGGATGTCGTGGGTGTAAGATGCATGAATAATGGCAGTGGCATGACTGTTTACTCAGAAAACTAAATTAGAGAGGCATGGAAGAAGCATTATGAAAAACTGCTGAATGTGGAGTTTGAATGGAACAGGCCACCCCTTCGGCGATCACGGCGTCAGGCAATAGATAGATAGATAGAATGGAACAGGGAACAGCTCAGCACTGCAGTCCCTGTACAAGGCCCTCAGCCTTTGATAGGGTACGACTGTTAAAAGTGCTATAGATAGAATGAAGTCCGGTATAGCTGCTGGGAGCTCCGGCATTGTCACTGAGATGCTAAAAGCAGCTGGAGATATTGAGGTAAAATTGGTCAAACAGCTGATTAATGCTATCATAAAGGGCATTAGGAGTGTCAGTGAAGTGATGCACACAAGCCGACTTGGTTGGTTTGGACACGAGGAGAGAATGGATTATCAGAATTGGGTGAAGACATTCCGGACAGTGAACGTAGGGGGAGCTGCGGCTAGGGGTAGACCTAGAATGACGTGGGATCAGGTACTCCTGTCCGATCTCGAAATATAGAACTTGACAACAAAGGCAGCCCTTGGCAGGGCTGCCTGGAAAGCTGCCATTTAGGACGTGAGACTGTAACCATATTCTCTGGATAAAACCGTTTTTAAACATGTACCTGTATGTATGTATAAAGGAGGAACAAATCCTGATGCATGGCAGAAAACTGTGATGGCAATTTTGTTTTAATTTGTTTTCTATGTGAGTGAGGGAGACAAGAAGCAGAACTGCCTGTAGAGAGTGCCTCCCCCCAGAGTTAGAAGAGTGACAGGGCCAACATCAAGGGACATTCAAGCCAAAATGCCTGGACACACAGAGTTTGAAGCAATTTGAGTCATAAGAAGGGGGAAAGACTGATTCTGAGAGATAGTTCCAGAACTCAGCTGTTGAATAGAAGAATGACAGAATAACATTTCGCTCTTGGGTTGGAGAGTTGCACAGAGTAGGGCTGGGATTGTGTTGCAAGATGGGTGCTACGTGCTCTACGAGGAGGGGGTGGTATACACTGAGTAACACTGATTATTGTAATAGCGGTAGAGAGAGACTGCAGAGAATTAGTGAGTGGACATGAGTTAATGAAACGGAAGGCTTTGTTTTCTACTTTGTCTAGAAGTGCTGTGTGTGAGGATCCTCCCCACACGCATGAGCCTATTATTATTTTTAATTTCTTAATTAAATAAGTGTAATCATAAGTCTATACTTTTACCCAGATTTTAGACACTAATGATGGAGACTAATTATAAACTAATGGACTTTTAACCCGGGAGTGACGAAGGTCCTCAATTGAGTCTAGTGAGATTTATTTTATTTTTATTTATTTTTTTCACATAGGAAAAATAAAACTGGTGAAATCTTGCTTGGCTTCACCCTAGACTTTTATAACAGTTAAAAAACTAAACAAATCTTTTCCTATTTAAAATTATAATAGGCTCCCTTTTTCACATAAATGTGTTTATATAAAAATGGTTTGCAACATTGGATTCAGCACGTCGTGAGGATTCCAAAAGTATCCCCACATGTCCAAATCTATTTTTTCAAAAAATGCGAGATAATTTAACTTCTGACCATATCGTTGGAATCCTCTCGGAGCGGAGAGTTCCCTAAAATTAATTCAGGTGATTCCGACCTATTATAACCCCACAAAACAAAAAACAGTTTTGGAAAATCTTAAAACGGCTCTCAAGGATGAAATTAAAATCGGTTAGTGCCATTGTATTCAGCGCGTCGAGAAAATTAAGAATAGTGTATTAACTCAATTTTTTTTTTTTTTTTTTTGCCAAAATCCTAAGGCCTTCGCTTTTTTTGGAAGTTGACGGGACATTTTCGATTTTCATATTTTTAGCGGTATATTCGGATTCTTCGCGACGCTACGATTCCAACGGCACAAACAGATTTTAATTTCACCGACTTTTGTGGCCTTGAGAGCCATTTTAAAATTTTACAATACTTTACAAGGAAATGGGCAAAACTGTTTTTTGTGTTTTGTGGGGTTATAATAGGTCGGAATCACTTGAATTAATTGTTGGGAACTCTGCTCCGAGAGGATTCCAACGATATGGTCACAAGTTAAATTATCTCACACTTTTGGGAAAAAATTGATTTGGACATGTGGGGATACTTTTGGAATCCAATGGCGCAAACCGTTTTTAATTTTATCCATTTTTGTGGAAATGGGAGCATATTATATTAACCCTCCAGCCCCGGCTATGTATTATATATATATTCCTCGAAACCCGGGTGTTTTGGCCAAAAAACGTCTAGGCTAGGCTACCGTATATTCGTTAATCAGACTGCTTCCCGCATCCCCAAGCGTAGCTGTGTTATTTACCTGTAGAATGGCATTAACCTGACAAGCGCGATATAGACCTAGGTGCTAGGGTAGTTATTTGTGCATTTCTAGCCCTAGATTCTGACAGAATTCGTTATATTTACAATATAAAGCATTATTTGTTTTCGGTATGCTTTTATTTTACATATATGATGTATATATGAACCTTCAAGAGTGCTAAAATAAGTGGGAAAAGCATTTGGGTGGTGAAAAACAAAGATATTGGCCACCCGGTCATAATCTCAGGCGAGAGAGAGCCACAGGCAGCCCTCCCCTCTCGCTGTCTGGGAGTCAACTGAGACGAGCGGGGCGGTGTGTGCCGGTGTCTGGGTGTTGCATAACGATCTTTTATGCAACCCACTTGTGCTACATTATCGCGGGAGAGAAAAATAACCGATAAATAATGATAATAAGAGGATAAATAGGTGATAATTGAGGAGGGGGGGGAGGGGGAATAAGGAGGGGAGGGGGAGGGGTGAGAAACACATGGATGAGTACTAGAGGGGAATTATCTCACCTAGAGACAAAATCCTTTGTTTTGATAGGCCCTTTTTTTTTTTGGAAGGCTTTTTTTATGGTCTTGCTTCCGTGAGGCCTATCGCGTTCCCTATAGGAAGCCTTCCGTGAGGCCTATCGCGCTTGCCGGGTTAAGTAGAGCTCTCTAAGTCAACTGGTTGAGCTGTGATGATGATTTCATTGGAGATAACTTTATGGCCAAAACAGCCACTTTACACCACTTTTCGATACTTAACAACAACATACAGGCACACACGAACAAGCGACGCTCTCCTTCTTGTGGCCGGAGATGCGGGGCGTCGGTCCAGCCGGCTGTTGTTTACATGCATCGGACCGACGCCTCGCACACGAAGCTCACAGGCTTTCAACCACTGGGCGTTCAAGAGGCCTTCCGGGTACCTGTTATATGCTTTTTTATGGGCGTTGAAGAGCCCTTCCGTGGTGAGAGGGTTAAAGTTTGGCAAAAAGAAAAAAAATTGAGTTAAGACACTATTCTGAATCTTCTCGACGCCCTGAATCCAATGGCGCTAACCGATTTTAATTCCATCAATTTTTGCGGCCTGGAGAGCCGTTTTATGATTTTTACCTTGGTACAAAAAAAAAAAAAAAAAAAATCTGGCTTGGCTTCACCCTAGACTTATACTAATTATAAACTAATGGACCTTTAACCCTTTGGCGCACGATGACTCGTTCAGAGTCATTAGGTATTTTTTTCCTAGGCGCACGATGACTCGTTAAGAGTCATTAAACTTAAAAATATTCGCCAAAAATTAAGTTTTCGTCTGACGCGCGTCATATTTGGCACATATATTAAGTATTACGTCTAGTTCAATGGGTACAATTGGCAACCCCCTCAGTTTAACCGTTTACTCACGGCTGGCTGGGAAGTGAGCAGAGTACAGCTCAGTCTGTGTTTCGATACTTTCACGTTTATTCGTGTATCTCAGTAACTATTTGGTGTATAGTAATTCTGAAGTTACCAGTGGAATCCTCATTAAATTCCGCTTCCATATATGTATGTAAATCAAAAATGTTGCGGGCAAAATTTTGAGCTAGCGCGAGTTGGAGATAAGGTATTTACTTTTTTTTTTTACAATTCTTATTTCGGAGTACCCCAATGTGGTTGTTTTGTATTTATTCTATGTTTTTATTCGCTTATCTTCAAGTTCAATCAATAACGAAGCCGATGGTACCTCATTAATCCAAATACAAGGATTTTTTGGTGGATAAAAACGTCACAGAAACAAATTATCGCCGGGCACAAAACTGGCTCTGAGTGAGCTGAGATATAATTTGGGAGTGGGAAAAACTTTGATTGGAAACTATAGGTGCGCCAAAGGGTTAATATTAATTACTATTGTTGAAATATGGGTTTGCTTTACCCTAGACTTATATAGCACACATAATATAATAGCTTCCCATTTATAATAGGCTCCCAGTCTCCCATTCTTTAATTTATATTTTTCCTTCTCCCTTCCTCATTTATTCTCTCATCCTGATCCTTCCTTCCTCAATTTCTTACATCTTTGTTCATTATTTATCTCTTTCTCTTCATTTTTCTTCTCTTCCTTCTTTTTCCCTTATCATGCTTCCTCTATTACTGTTATTCTTCATCATTTCATTTAGGTTCTTTATTAATCTTTTTTATATTTGTCTTCCTCCTTTATAATTTTATAGTTTTTTTTTGGTCTTCCTCTATATTCTATTTTTATAGGATCATAGGAATTCAATATATGTATAAAGTATGTTTTCTTTGCAAGTTTTACATATAGGCCTACTGTATTTCTTTGTTTCTGTACCTTATCTAGTTTATCATATTTTGTAATTATTATTACATTATGCTTTCCATTTATTATAGTATACCAGTATAAACTTATGAAAATATATATAGTATTTAGTTTTTAATATTTTCTCTACTATAGTTTCTCATTATTCCACCAGTTATTATATTCTACCAATATGTTTCACAGGAAAATAAAATATTGAATACATTTATATTTGTTTTATTGTCAAAATATGTGCTCCCCCAAGTAAAATAAAGTTGCATTCAGGAATTATAAAGAGGCAATATATTTACCTTGAAATAAACATACTTGTACTCCATCTGAAAATTAAACACATATTGATTAGTAAAAAGAGGGGGTAGACGCACACATACAGTCACACTGTGATGTGAGGGGGATGATGGTACCCAGGCAGCAGGTGTTCGTGGTGACGACTGGGCTGTAGTTGAATGTACACCTAAATGCAAGCTAGTGCAAAAAGGTGGCCTGCAGCTGCGGTTCTCCCAAGAGACACCGAGACATTAGCCACTTCTTATCACCAACAGTCGTCAACCAACTCGTAATGGGACATTTATGTGTGATGACCGTGTGGTACTATGCATCACACAAGAACATTAGTCATGAAATGTACCACCTCAGCTAGCTTTTCATTTGTGTGCTCTGGTGTGATATGGTTATTAGCCATATCACATTCAGAAAAAGAAAACCCAAATGAGTCGCCACAGCTGATCAGTAACTCAGTTGTGAATTTATGATGAGTGGTGCCAAGAAGTCCTTGGCATCATCACCACATGGTCAACACAACTCAGTTTAGAGAAATGACTAAGTGGGTAATTAGTGTGTAGTTGTGTTGCCACAACCACACCCTCACCACTACCATCACAGACAAATCTATCACACTACTGACTGGGTGAAGGAGAGAAATAGTCAAGCTTAAGACTTAGATTGAAAGATGACAGTTGCAGGGTACTGGAAACAGGATGCCGGCCCCTACACTGCCCCGCCTGGTCTTCCACTCGGAGAATGGAAGGGGCACTTTTGGGGTGGTTTTCTAAGCTGTAGCATTCAGGACACCATTGCGTTGCTATTGGTCACAGTCACATAATCCAAAAATTTCTACGCTACACCTCGAAGATTACTATGATCACAGTAACCTCTAACCAGAATACAAACTTCCGCTTGGGTTAGGTTAGGGCGAGTTAAAGCATTCATAGTAAAGTCGAGAGAATGTGTAACTATGCGTATACGTTTCAGGAATAAGCCGACCCGTGGTCTTGTTCTCTTGTCAGTTAAAGGCTTGACTACCTTATGCACCCGACAGAAAGCCCCAAGACCTAGACCAGCACAAAATTTAACCACTGATGTCAACCAATGTACAACAGCTTACAGACAACACCCCCCCCCAACACACCATAAATCACTCCCACCAACACCACCCTCACATCACAACAAACACGGGGGGGGGGGGGGGGGGGAAATAATTAAAGAAAGGGAAAATATAAAAAGGATCAGGTAAGGAAAGGGACCAGGATAAGGTAAGGATATAGAAAATAAGCAAGAGAGAAAGGATAAAACAAAAATGTAAAGAGATTAAGAGAAAGAAGTTTAAAGAAGAAAGAATAGAAATTAGAGAAAGCAGAGGCAAAAAAAAAAAAAATCAAGGAAGGGGAAATAGAGATAAATAGAGAAAGGTAGGGAAAGAGGAGCCTAGTTGAGAGAAAAAGAGAAATTAAAAAAAAAAAAAAAAAAAAACAAGGCTGGGGAAATGGAAAAGTAAAAAAGAGAAAGATAGAAATCAAGAAAGGTAGAGAAAGCAGATAATAAAAAGATGAGGACAATTGAAAAACAAGAAAAGTAAAAAGAAAAATAGAGGAAAGACGACCCTCGAATCCCAAAGACGACGATTCTTCCTTCTTCTTGCCTAGACCATCGATCATCGCCACAACTGCAAAGAATGGAAAAATTTGTCACGTATTTTCAATCATATAAATTTATTTAAATATACTGTACAACTGCCAGGTGATTTTATTCAGATTAGAAAGGACCTTGTCAAAAAAGCCTAATCCAATCCCAGTACAGTAACTTCTCACTAAAAAGTTGCAGAACGTTTGTGAAAATCAACTTTAAATGAAGCTATGTTTCTACAATTTCTCATGTTATCAGACATTACTATATAATTTGCAACTTATGAAGTATGGTTTAGCAGCTTTAACACCTTACGAGCGGCCTAGGCGGTAATTTATATGTACCGCCCAGCGGGGTGTTTTTACCCTAAATAGGGTTGTTTACGTGATCATTTTCATGCCTAAATAAGACCCAGAGCGTAAAACAAGTATCTATCCCTGAAAGGGCATAAACAGAGCTTTCCAATGACACCCCAACCATCCTTGTACGACCACTGGTTTTCTTGCAACGATCGCGCAACACGAGTGCAAAAACCATGTAATTAGGTACTTTCCCTACATAATTCCCTGTGTAGCGAGTGTGAGGGTGGATGGAAGGGTGGTTTTCACTTCAGTTGGCCCACCGCGGTGGTGCGCGGCGGTCATAGCCTTACTACGCTCCTCACACCGCTCAGCTCTCTCTCTCTCTGCAACATTACGTACTGAAAATGGCACATGACATAAGTTGTGAACCGCCACTTAGTCCAAATTTCTTTCACACGACATAAGTTGCGCGCCGCCAATAAAGGGTTAAGTGAACCGTTCCCCTAATTACTGAAGGTTTTCTTGGGGGGAAAAAAAAAAAAAAAACTTTCACGCCAAAATTATCCTACCCAAAATTTAAATGATTATAAAATGTGCACGTCAAATTCTTTTTGCCTATGCCTAATCAATTTTATACAGCCCAGGAAAAAAATGTTGGCGTCTATTACAGATCCTTCCTGATCTGAATAATATCATCAACTGTTAGCAGTCACACCGGCTTCTAGTAAATAAAATATCATAGTAATCAAAGGGATACAAAACCATCTCAATTATCCAGAAGAATATCAGACTATTGAAAATTAGTTGACCAAAATATCTTCATCAGAGTTAGAACAAGAGACTAAAACTGCACTTGTGTGGAGCACTCAGTCTTAAAATTTTATGTATGTATGTATGTTTGGGAAAAACAAAAGATAACCCTTAGAGATAAATGTGTATTGTACATTTTTTGGGTAGAAAAATGGCTGGTGCCTCCTAAATTAAAGACCCGCTTTAGCTAGCCAAGAAAACATTGACACCTAAATAGCTCAAAAAGGTCATATTATTGGCAAATAGGGCAAAAGGTCTTAACATCGCCAAACTAATGAGGTGATCCATCTTAGAATCTCAAAACTATGGAGCTAAACATGGAGAGAAGAGTCCAGAAAAAATACCCCTTAAATGAAAATATAATCTTAATATATTATAGGCCATTTTTTCAGATATAATGTAAAACTTGCAAAATAAACAAACCAAAACTGGGACGACAAAATAAATTAAAATGTAAAACTTGCAAACTAAACAAACCAAAATTCGGACAGACAAAATAACTAATCAAAATCGCTATGTGGAAACAACGGTTACTAATATAAAATTTAATTTAAGCAAAAGAACTCCTAAAATCACTAACGGTATGTGGAAATAACGCATAAATTAAAATGTAAAACTTGCAAACTAAACAAACCAAAACTGGGACAAAGACAATATAAAGTCAAATTAACTTATCAAAATCGCTATGTGGAAACAACGCTTACTAAAATGAAATTAATAAAATAAAGTTTCCAGTACAGTAATATTGTTTTAGTAATACTGTATATTAATCAGTTATTTCGTGTATTGGGAGGTTACTGGATTAAGTCAAAATTATATTGATCTAGGACAGGAAGAATCTGATTGAGTAAATGGAGATTTTTAAAAGCCTTTTTTTTTTAAACTAGACACCCTTCCCAAGCTGCTAAACTTATCTAATTGTAGCGAGAATGAAAATAAAAAGATATCAATACAGAATGGGTTAAAGTACTAATAATGTAAAACTTGTAAAATAAACAAACCAAAACTGGGACAAGATAAATGTAAACGAACTAATCAAAATCACTATGTACGAACGAACTAATCAAAATCACTATGTGGGAATAACACTTTATAAAATACAATTTTGAAAAAACAAAAAAAACATTATGCAACACTATGTAATAAATTAATGTAAAAGGCAGAATTTGATGCATTAGAGCAATACCAAAAAATATACTGAAAAAATGGCCCATAATTATAGAATCTAAATTTTCTACTGAACAAAATATAGGTTGTAACTCACCGAATGCAACTCTATTTAAAACAAAAGAGAAAAAGTATATATATATTATATATGTAGAGGGGGAGCACATTAACAAATTAAAAACATATGAGTAAATTTTACCAGTGCTAGATATTGGAGTAACTCTTTGATGATAGTTTAAAATCAAGGCTATTGAATAGTAGTAGTGGTAGCAATGATTCATAGCAATTTAAAAGTAATAATAGTAATAATTTATAGCTATGTAGTAAATGTGTTCACCTACTCCATGAGATCAGTAATTAATTAAAATATAAAACTTGAAAACGAACTCAAAATGTGCTGTTCAAATTAATATAACGAACGCATTAAAATAAAAAACTATCGAAACCACAACACACTAAACAAAATCTGTGTGGAAAAATGCATTTAAATTTAAGTAATAATAATAGTAATTGATGGCAAAGCAGTAAAAGTGTTAACCTACTTTAAGAGGTCATGCAAGTAACAGTACCAGTATTTAAAATTAACTAAAATGTAAAATAATCTGTTAATTTTGTACAGTAAATAAGGTGCTTAATAAACATACGGTACTATATTAACCCTTTCAGGATACTGGGACGCATTTTACAGTCTGGAGACCATTTTATTAAGGTTAAGAAGGGTATATGGAAATCAAGAGTAAATTGTGTCTACTCTTAATTCCCAGATTCTTCCTAAGCTGCATGAAATCGCCAGAATAAACTGTCAAACGCGTCATAATCCTCAAGGGGGTAATTATTGGTCTAGGAAACCACTATTGTTCAAACTATGCAACCGATATATAGCACTGCGGTTTACAAGCAATTAGGTCATATAATCCAAGGGGCCAGTCATTGGAATAATTTAAGAGGACTAAAATCTATCGTCATAATGTATTTCTTACGTTGTTTTTACTTTGTGGTATATAAACTCAGTAATTCCTCACTTCAATTTGTAGTTACGTTCCAGAAAATCAAAACTTTAAGGGGGTAATGCTTGTTTTTTGGTCTATATACTGTACTGATTTTATAATGTTTAAGTTTCCTCACTAGACCTCCACACTTCAAAAACACCTCCTAGAACCCCTTTCAATATCGTTTAATTAAAATTAAAACTTGCAAACTAAACAAATGCACAATAATCAGTGGTTGTACAGACATAATTCTAGCATCATAGGAAAGGTCTATTCCTCTACTTTCAGGTATATATAATTGAATTATATTCTAGCTCTTGTTTATACATAAAAATTTGCAGGGAATGAAGGATACTTTTAGTCCAAAACCCCCGTATGGTAGTGGTGACCAAGCAAGGTAATTAAAATGTAAAACTTGCAAACTAAACAAACCAAAACTTGACAAAGACAATATAAAGGCAAAATAACTTCAAAATCGCTATGTGGAAATAACGCTTACTAATTATTTGTTTTGTTATGAAATAATAGAAGAAAAAAGTGAAGAATTACTGTACGAAATATACTGATTCCTGAAATTTTGGTATCTTGGCATCTGGCCCCTGGATAAAAATTCAGTGGCAGGAAGTCGGCGATGGAGAGTCCACTATTTTGGGGGGCGCGCCACTCGGAGTTGTACGTGTAGAACCCTTCAACCCTGGATGGTGGTCTCTCGGTCACCGCTCACTATCAATCTGTGAACAAAAATTATATTATAAATACTAACACCAAAAAGATGAAAGGCTGGCTACAATTAAGATGGACCCTACTAGAAATAAATGTTAACTCGTTCGAAATCTAATTACGCATTTCTTGTCTGTTTTCTGGCTATTATTATACAGTTTTATTCAGATTAGGAAGGGTATATACCAGTCAGATGGTTGATACAGTCTTTGCCCTAAAAATTCTCCAAGATCTTTCCTTAACTGTATAACATTTTCTAATGATAGCCAGAATAAACTGTCGAAAATGCATAATCATCTTCAAAGGGTTAAAGTTTAGGGGGGTTTGCCTTGTGGGAGTTATGCATTTAATAATCTAGTGGATACTTTGTATGTACAGTCGGATACCATAGTCTCTAGCCCACTCATAAATATTCCTGGACTTCACCCATTTCTAACTATGGAAGTATATCTCTGGAAACTAATTTATGAATACAATTTTCTATAAATCAACTACAGAACTATGCACAATCGGGGGTATTAAATGTTGTCATAGCTTCCAGTGGCTTTCGCTCAAAAAGTGTAAAAGTGTTCTAGTTACTGGGAAAAGTGCTTATCCCTCGGAGTATTAGTCAATGTCCGAAACTTTGTGAAATATATGACAACACTTATTAACCTCGACCATACCCTTATTTTTTATAAGGAATTTATATAAACAAATAATCTAAGTACAGTACTTACAATTGCATAAAGAAAAACATAGGGATCCATGAATTCATTTAAGTGGGCTAGAGATTATGGTATCCGAGTGTACAGTAGTTATAGCACATATGTTCAATACCCCAGTAAATTCCTAATTTTGGCAGCACCCAACCCAGCTCCTCAGGGTGTCAAACAAAAGACGAGTCCATTCTTCCTACCGGTAGTCTTTAATATTGTATATGTAAAAATCAAATAGTGGTTTAAAGTTCATAATTTTTCTTTGGAAGTGATAGAATGGCCAAAACAATGCTATTTCTGTTGATATGGGTATATATATCGGGTTCTTAATGAGACACACTGGATAGGGGTTCACATATATTGGGGGAGTCTGGTTACATGCTTCTTGTCGTCAAGGGAGGTTTAGGAAGCCATGCCTTGATATCGGCTCGCCTGTAGATTATATATTTAGCTTACAATATTATTACCAATATTGTAACATCCTCTCTCTTTTGAGAAGATAGCTACCAGTGAAATTGGTATTATAAGAATAATTATATTTTGACATTTTGAGGTCCCCTAGGATTATTAAGTAATGCTTATTCTATTATGGCACATGAGCTAGAGTAATAATAGTACCAATATGATTTATAAAATTGTACAGTACTATGATTTGTTAAGTTACTGGTACTGTACTGTATACAGTATGTTACAGGTACAGTAATTAGTATTTTAGTACAGTATGGAATGTGATTAATTTTGTTAGAATATTAATTTATTAGTATGTAAATATGAGATATGAAGTAGATGAGGTATATTAGTCAAATCTATTGATATGGTATTACAAGACTAGGTGAGGTAGGTTAATTATTAGTTGATAATACTGTTCTACATGAGAATATCCACAAATAGTGAATATATATGATACAAAAATATATTGTATACCCTTGTGCCAACTAAAACATAAAGAATCTATTTTATGAGATTATATGGGATTAGTAATTGTTGGTATATTAGTAAAGTTAGTACATTAGAACATTAATATTCAATGTTCTGAAAATTACAAAATGATTCATGCAAAGTTATTGGTTATATCATGCAGGATTAGTAAATTAGTAACAAAGGTTATATGATTGACTTAAATTTATAGATCCTGATACCCAGTACTGTACTCAAAATCATCCAATCTCTTTCCTTTCGCATTACAATTTCTTTGCATACCAATCTGCATTATAATATCCTTACACTCCCATTCACATTACAAAACCTTTATCATTCAGACTGTAATGTTAGGTTACTCCTCATTCAGTGGCTTCAGTCGTATTCTCACTCACTTACTCCATTTAGATAATCTTTCTCATCCTGTAACATTCTCATCCAGCATTTACATTTCTGCCAGTGCCTCATCTCATACCAGTATTGGACTGTTAGTCAGACATGCAATCAGTCATACCGGTACTGTACTCTTACCTGGTCATGTCAAACTCTCGGTACCTGGTAGGTAATACATTCCTATTCCGTCTCACGCTCGTCCTGTTCTCATGTGTAGTGACAGGTTCATCAAGTCTACCGTGTATGTCTCGCACGTGTCTGTTGTTTGTGTAGACTGGAACACATATGTCTGTAGAATTCCTATCTGTAGATCTAATGGTTGTGGTGTTGTCTGTATTAGTGACTTTTCCATTATTTCTTATGTCAGCGTTTTCACTTGTCATCCGTAAATGACCTCGATTTCGTCTTATCGCTCCATTTTCTGTCTCCACTTCATACGATCGCTCGTCTAATCTCCTGGTTACAACTCCTCGTTCCCACTTCTTCTTGCCTAGTGATGTTGGCTTGATTCGCACCACGTCTCCTTCAACCAATGGTTCCAAAACTCTCGAACCTTTGTCGTAGTACTTCTTGCTTTTGAGATCTTTCAGCATCTTCTTCCGCTTCACTCGCTCCAACATAATTCCTTTCGGCTCCAACAACTTGCTAGTAGTCGGCAGTAACGTCCTCGTACGTCGACCAAAGTTGAGTTGCGCTGGACTCTCTTCCAAATCTTGCATCGGCGTATTTCTGTAGTCTAGAATCGCCAAAAACGGATCTTCACCACTCTCGACAGCTTTCTTGATTAGTTTCTTCGCCGTCTTGACTGCTGATTCTGCTTTACCGTTAGACTGGGGATGATGTGGGCTACTCGTTCGATGTTCAAAGTCATACTTCTCCGCGAATTCTTGAAATTCTTCACTGCTGAACTGCGGACCATTGTCACTAACTAGTACATTTGGCAGTCCATATCTTGCAAAGTGCGCCTTCAACTTCCTGATAACAGCGCTTGACTTAGTGTTTTCCAGGTAGTCAACTTCCCAGAAATTACTGAAATAGTCCACTGTAACAAGATAGTTGTGACTCTTGATTGTCATAAGGTCTACACCTACTTTCTCCCATGGTCGGCTGGTTTGCTCATGAGTCATCAGAGGTTCTTTTTGTTGAGCTGTAGAGTATGTGTTACAAATTTCACACTCTGAAATGAATTGCTTCATCTCTGCATTCATTCCTGGCCAAAACAAACATTCTCTTGTGCGTCGTAGACAACCTTCAACTCCCATATGTGACGAATGTATAGCGGACTTCATCTTCTGACGTAGACTGGTAGGAATTACAACACGTTCTCCCTTGAAGATCAATCCATCTTGAAATGACAGTTCTGCTCGTACATTAAAGTATGGTTTCAGTATGGTCTCTACTTCACTCTTGTCTTCTGGCCATCCTTTGAGAATTATCTCCTTCAATAGTTGCAATGCTTCATCTTCCTCAGTTGCTCGACGGATTTCTTGCAATCGTTCACTTCGGATGGGTACGTAGTCTGTCATGTTGATCTGTTCAAACACCTCTTCCTGCATATCTCTTGTGTTTTGCAGATAAGCTCTTGATAGAGTGTCGGCTAGATACATTTCTTTGCCCTTCTTGTGAACAATCTCGACATCATACTGTAGTATCTTCATCAACATCCCTTGCAGTCGTCTTGGTACACTTGACAACGGCTTATTTTGGATAGCTTCTAGAGGTTTATGGTTGCTCTGGATTGTCGTCTTCCTCCCAAAACAATACTGATGAAGCTTGTTCAGTGCAAAGACGATTGCCAAAGTCTCCTTCTCTATCTGCGCATATCGTGTCTCCGTGTCAGTCAGTGCTCGACTTGCAAATGCGATTGGTTTACCCTCTTGAAGTAACGCTGCTCCTAAACCTTTTTGAGATGCATCACATTGAATCTCCAACTTTTGCTCTGGGTTGTAGTACTGTAAGATGGGTGTTTGGGTCATCATCTTCTTGATCCTCTTGAACGCCTCATCGTGTTCTCTTGTCCACTTCCACTCGGTGTCCTTATGGGTCAGCTTCTTCATAGGCTCCATGACATCCGATAGACTGGGTACAAATTTACTCAAGTAGTTCACCATTCCAGACAGTCGTCGTACTGCAGTCACATCCTCTGGTGCTTGCATCTTCACGATTGCTTCAATCTTCTTTGGGTCAGCCATCAGACCATCCCGCGAGTCTTGTGACCTAGAAATGTGATTTCTGTACTACCAAGCTCAGTCTTTGCTCTGTTCAGCCTCAGACCCTTTGCTCGGCATCTGTCCAGTAGGTTTCTCAGCTTTGAGTCATGATCCCTTGCAGCTTCTTCATCAGTGTCACCAACTCCAAAGACCAAAATGTCATCAGCAACACAAATTACGCCTTGTAGATCATCCAGAACCAGTTGTAGCTTCTTCTGAAAAATTTCGCTGCTTACAGCCAGACCAAAAGGAAGTCTGTTCCACCTGTATCTCCCATACGGTGTTTGAAATGTTGTCAGCTTGCGTGATTCTTCATCCAACACACAGTGCCAGTAGCCATTCTTGAGGTCAAGCTTGGAGAAAACTTTAGCTTTTGCAAGGTCAGGCAGAATGTCGTCGATTACCGGTAGAGGGTGCATCTCTCTTATGAGTGCTTTGTTCAGAGCTTGAGGGTCAATGCAAATTCTCAGATCCCCCGACTTCTTGGTTCCTGCTACCATTCGACTTACCCATTCTGTAGGCTCGTCGACCTTAGTAATGACATTTTCCTGCTCCAACTGCTCCAGTTTTTCTTTAACCTTCGACTTGATGCTCAATGGTACTCTACATGAAGGAATTGCAATAGGTTTCACAGACTCATCCACTGTTAAGATGAACATTTCCTGGTATCTTGCCAACTTCATCAGCAAATACGTCTTCGTAGTCTGTTAGGATGTCATTCATTGCACAGATGTTTTCATAGTTAACTGTGATGAATCCCATCTTCTCAGACGCTCGCTTACCAAGAATTGGTGTAACAACCTGTTTTACAACAACAAACTCAACAGAATAGTACCTTTGTGGTTGCTTGCAGTTGCGGACATCAATCCTACACTTTCCCAACGGCTGAATTGTAGTAGAGTTCCACATTTGAAGAGTTGACTCACACGGCTGTAGCTCTGCGTCCGGTACCAGATGACTTGGAATGGCATTCACACTTGCCCCGCTGTCGATCTGGAACTTCACTTTATTACCGTTGACCATGAGATTAGCCATTATGTGTTTTCCTCTGGATCCGGTCGATACGTTCATGATGTATTCCCGTCCTCTTGAGTTATCTTCTGAGTCGTCGCTTTCTTCTGTGTCTCCATCTTCTACCGCATGGACTCTGCGCGATGTCTTCTTTTTGCGTCCTGTCGCTGCGCTTCTTGGTGCTCCGCCGGTCGTTGCATTACTTGGACATTTCTTGGCATAGTGTCCCGTTTTCTTGCATTTATGACATTTGGCATCAGTTGCAGGACAGTTCTTCTTACACCAATAATGTGCTAAACCACACCAGTCGCACTGCGTGAGGTTAGGCTTAGTCTTTGTTGTTTGTGGATTACTCTTCTTCTTGGGTTTTGCACTGAGTTTGTGTAGAGACTCCTGCTTGTCACTTCGAAATGCTGTCATTGATCTCCTTGAGTTTCATAGGCAGTACACATCTTAAGTACAACATCTAGAGTTAGGCTATCCTCCCTAAAGAATTTTTCCCGAAGTGTATCCTCTTGGCAACCAAAAACAATTTTATCCCTCAGAAGTTCATCTTGAAGTTCTCCATATCCACAGTGTCTTACCAAAGTCTTCAGCCTAGTGATAAAAGATTCCAAGGATTCATCTTTCCTTTGCATGCTATCATGAAAGTTGTACCTCGCCATCAGCTGCTCATCTCTTGGTGAAAAATGCTTGTCAAATTTCCCAATTAATGTTGCATAAGTCAGGGCAGATTCATCTTCTATGCCAAAAGATTCGTAGATATCTAGCAGAATGTCACCTCCAGTCAACAATTTCGCTATTTTAATATCATCACACTTACCCTTCAGACCGTTGCCAATGATATAAAGATCGAGTTTCTTCTTGTAACGCCTCCACGCCACTGCTTGCTCAATCTCAGACTTGCAGACGAATAAAGGCTGTGAAGTAGATGCCATGACGTCACTCATATCTTTCGACTTTTTGAGGTTAAATCCAAGGATAACTCACTATTTCAGCTGTAGAACTTAGTCAGCAGTACTTCATTCACACGTACACTGCTTACCCAGCTGCCACCATGTTGATATGGGTATATATATCGGGTTCTTAATGAGACACACTGGATAGGGGTTCACATATATTGGGGGAGTCTGGTTACATGCTTCTTGTCGTCAAGGGAGGTTTAGGAAGCCATGCCTTGATATCGGCTCGCCTGTAGATTATATATTTAGCTTACAATATTATTACCAATATTGTAACAATTTCATGATCATTTTCTTGTGTTACTTCTCATATTCACTCAAGTCTTCAAAAAAAACAAAAAACAAAAAAATTACTCTGGTTTGACACCCTGCACCTCCCTCACTTCACCAGCTACCTTCCAGGAGGTGGTGTGAGGGAGGGGGGTCGGGGAAGTGGCTGCGGCGCTGCCAAAATTACCAACTTGCTGTGATATTGAACGGAATATGTGCAGCAAATTATACCTATGATGAAGCATATACTCTTACTATGTATGTATGTATTGTATGTATATAATTACTCTGACACCCCTGTTTTCCTCTTTTTTTTTTTTTTTTTGTGGCCGACTCTTACTAAGTCGATCAATCAACTATGAGAGTAAAAGAGGGTACTGTATCCTACAAGAGCTTATAATATTTGATCTACAACTTTAATCTGGCAATAACTTGTGGCTATTATGCAATAATAATGGCAACTGGACTAGAGGAAAATTATAAAAAAAACAAAATTATATTGTGTTCATTGTGTTCTGTTGTCCCCGTTCAGGTTGTCTCGAGTCAACCACCCCCAGAAAAAATAAAAATGAAAGTGGAATGGGACGGAGTACATACTGTACAATACATACATATTTTTTATAAAGCTGCCAAACGAGTGATGACTATAAAAGTTGAGGGGAAAAGCAGTACTGTACTTTTATTAACCAGAAAAATCTAGGTGAAATACTGCAACCCTAGACCGTACTTAAGTCTGTGTGTACCCCCATGATAGTTCGCTAAGGGACAAAGTCGCTGCTCTGAATGATAAGAGTTGGCACACTGGTTACCTAGAATTTGCTATGAGGCACAAGATTTAACCTTATCAGAAAGATAGGGTAATTTTCAAGAAGACACTGGCAGCACTGTTCCTCTTACTGTCATCATCATACATATTGCCAGACGGGGGGGGGGGGGGAATATAAAAAATAGTCAAAATAGACAGGAAAGTAACCGCGAGCGCAAGACCTATGTAAACATGATGACCATACGCCCGGATACTACATCCTTCCCGACAGCAGCTTCCACCAAAGATACTAGATTAGGCAATACTGTAAACACTCGTTATCTCGGACTAATTGGGGGATGGCCACTTACAAAATGTATGATTTTCCGAGATGTCCGAATTAGATCATTGCATGCGAAATTCATCATATTAACCTAAGAAGTGCGCATGGGGGTAATTAGAAACGTCCCCCTGTGCGGACGTATTTGAGCGGTTTCCATCACTAAAATATTCATTTTACCATAAATAGCATTAATACTTATCCATACGTGACTATTATGGGTTGATTATAAAGGTATTAACCTGAAACAACAATAAAATGAGTGAAAACAGCGTTTGGATAGTCAAAATCGGAGATACAGGCCGCGAGTTATATAATGTATGAGTGAGGCAACCTGCTTTCCCGCCAATTTCCCCCAAGGCCACTGAGACACAGTCGATCGATACTCTCTCTCTCTCTCTTGCACTCGCTTGCTAACAGAGACGACAATGCCCTGCTTGCAACTCGCTAATGTTAGCACGAAAATATACCTCGGAATAAGGGAATAACAGGGAAAAGGCCTTCCATCAACATACCCATATTCCTCACCAAGCCCTCTATAACCCATCATCTCCAGACATCACCTTTTGCTCCCCAAAACTCGCCCCCACAACATCCTGGAGGGTGGTCAGAACCTTAGGCTCTGACCACCTCCCGATCATTATCACCACCAAAACCAGACTCACCCCAGCTAGCCACAAACACACATACACCAATTATAAAAGAGCTAACTGGGAAGCATTCACAAATGAGACAGAACAACACTTCACAACTCTAAACAGTACACCCATCACTAACATCAACAATGCTATACACATACTCAATAAAACTATCCAAAACGCTGACAAGAAACACATTCCAAGAGGTAACAGAAAAAGAGACAACCCCAACTTCACACCAGAAATTCAAAACCTCATCAGACAACGCGACATACTGAAACACTCCCCAGCACCCCACACACAAGACATCACACAACAAATTCAAGCACTCAACACCCAAACTAACAACAAAATACAAGAACAACAAAAGACTTCTTCTAGCCGGAGACATTGAGAGCAACCCAGGACCCACGTACACATACATATGTCCAACTTGCTCAAAACCCATCACTTCGAGTCGCCATACTAAGGGTTCAGTTCTCTGCAATTCATGCGGGAACTGGACCCACTTCACCTGCACAACACTTGCCTCCAAGAAACACTACACAAACACCTGGACCTCATGCCCCTCCCTCTCCCAGTCAAATCCCTCACCTAAAACCCGTCCACCTCTCCTCCCCAGCCCACCTAACCTTCCCATATCATTCACTCCCCCCCCTAAAACCTGTCCACCTATCCTCCCTAACCCACCTAACCTTCCCATACCATCCACATCCTCAACTAAACACACCACACCCCATCCTAATCCATTCCAACCCCCATCTCCTGCTCCCCAATCCCCACCTCACCCATCCCAACCCCCAGCCCCTCCCTCACCCCCACCCCATCCTCGTGCAGCAGCACCCAACATACATCGTGCACATAACATTAACATCCTTCAACTGAACATAGATGGCATCAACACAAAGAAACACGAACTCTCACACTTCATCAAACAACACAACATACACATTGCCATCTTACAAGAAACAAAACTCCGCACTACACAAAAAACACCCACATTTCATAATTTCACCACCATCAGACAAGACCGGGCTGTCGGCGGGGGCGGTGGACTCATCACCCTGGTACACAAAGAAATATCATACATAGTAACCAGTGTACAAACCAAATCCCTCCTCCCCCCAAATGATAACACAACAGAAATACAATCAATTAAAATACGCACTGGCAACAACTCCAACATAACCATCATAAACACATACATCCCTCCCCAAACATCCCCTACAGTACCAAATGAATACAGACCACACTTACAACACATCACAAACACCCCACACCCACACATCATCCTGGGTGGTGACTTCAACGCCAAGACGTCGGCCTGGTTTGTCGACAACCCCGACACAGACAGAGGGCTGGTACTACAAAACCAAACCGATAACCTCATCATCCTTAACGACATCCATCAACATACCCATATTCCTCACCAAGCCCTCTATAACCCATCATCTCCTGACATCACCTTTTGCTCCCCAGAACTCGCCCCCACAACATCCTGGAGGGTGGTCAGAACCTTAGGCTCTGACCACCTCCCGATCATTATCACCACCAAAACCAGACTCACCCCAGCTAGCCACAAACACACATACACCAATTATAAAAGAGCTAACTGGGAAGCATTCACAAATGAGACAGAACAACACTTCACAACTCTAAACAGTACACCCATCACTAACATCAACAATGCTGTACACATACTCAATAAAACTATCCAAAACACTGACAAGAAACACATTCCAAGAGGTAACAGGAAAAGACACAACCCCAACTTCACACCAGAAATTCAAAACCTCATCAGACAACGCGACATACTGAAACACTCCCCAGCACCCCACACACAAGACATCACACAACAAATTCAAGCACTCAACACCCAAACTAACAACAAAATACAAGAACAACAAAAACTAAATTGGAATAACTTCCTACAAACACTTGATCACAAAACAAACCCCAAAAAACTCTACAAAACACTAAACAGCATCACACTTTCCAACAGCAACACAACACAATCACATGCTGCAATCACAACAACAGACTCTACTCCTTCATGTAAACAACAAGCAAACACTCTCATCAATCACTTTTCACATGTCAGCCACCTAAAACCTCACAAAGACGACCGACGTGTCATCCGACGTAAGAGACAATTCCCCACAGACCCTGACTATACACCCTTCACCAATCACCAGACAAAGCATATCATCAACAATCTCAAGCACTCACCCGCCTGTGGCCTAGACAACATAAGCAACATACACCTCAGACACCTGGGACCACAAGGCATACAAGCACTCACTAACATATCAAACTACAGCTATTCACACAACACAATACCAGACATTTGGAAGCATGGTATCATCACATTCCCCAAACCCAACAAAGACCCCACGCTACCCTCCTCGCACCGCCCCATCACACTTCTTTGCTCCCCCTCCAAAGTCATGGAACGCCTAGTATTACAACTAATTACACCTGACCTACCCCTAGCTCCAACACAACATGGCTTTAGGCCACTGCACTCCACAAACACTCTTCTCACAGACCTTACACAAAGAGCTTTCGACGGCATCAACTCAGCTAGACCACCACACAGATCACTATTAGCCACACTCGACATTAGTAAAGCCTTCGATGCCATCCCCCGCCACAACCTAACAAACAAAATCTACAACACAAACATGCACAACAACACAAAAAGGTGGCTGGCCAACTTCCTAGCAGGCAGATGTGCACACGTATCTTTTGCCGGTCAGTCATCTAAAATCAGAAACTTTCCAAACGGAGTCCCACAAGGATCCGTCCTATCGCCCGCACTCTTCAATCTGTACATGCACGATATAACTACAGTACACCCAATACGCCCCAAATTAACTTAGCCTCCTATGCAGATGACATAACACTCACATGCACACACCATGACCCAAAAAGATCAACAGATCTCCTTCAACCTTATCTCAACACACTACATGGTTGGTGCACTACAAACAGACTTAATCTAGCCCCAGCCAAATCCACCGCAACCCTGCTCACAAGTTGGACAGGAGAACACGAATACATCCCTCAACTCACCATAAACAACACACCCCTAACACATACACACACACCCAAAATCCTAGGAGTAACATATGATACTCAGATGACATTCAAACAGCACACCACAAACATTAAAAAGAAACTGACACCCAGACTTAACGCACTCAGGTCACTTGCTCACACAAAATTTGGACACAACAAAGAAACTACCACCACAGTATATAAACAATACATAAGATCAGTGATGGAATACGCAAGCCCAGCCTGGGCTTCTAACCTAGCTGAAACACATCATAAGACCTTACAGACTATTCAAAACAAAGCCCTGAAGATCATTACAGGCTGCACAGCTACTTCACCCACAGATCACCTACATCAAGAAACCAAAATTCTCAAAGTCAAAGACCATCTGGACATGAGAGGCACTCAATTCCTGGCAGCAGCCTCCACGAACCAAGACCACCCACTAAACTACATGGCAACACACCCACAGACACCAAGAAATATCAAAACAACACCCAGCACACGGTATCACACACAATTATTGTCCTCTCTCCCTCCCTGCCCACCCCGAACCAACTTCCAGAAGCACATCCATACTCATATCTCTCACCGATCCATCCACTCACTCACAGACAACACGCAGCTGCATGCACGACCTCCCGAAATCCATCCTTCCGAATCCTCCCTTCCTCGCGAGGACAGAGTCCACCTGGCCAGGCTGAGATGCGGACACCATCCAGCTCTCCTGAGCTATCAGAAGAGACTGGATGACTCCGTTGTCGACGCCTGCCCGGGATGTAACACAGCACCCCATACCATTAAACACATCATAGAAGACTGCATTTCACACAACCACTTACGCCAACAACACAATCTACACTCAATGAGAGCTCTGTGGGAAAGCCCGATCGTGGCCATGGCCTTTCTCAGGGACTCGGGGCTGTTCGGCCAGGCAGCTTAGGGAACAACAACAACAACACAATCTACACTCAATGAGAGCTCTGTGGGAAAGCCCGATCATGGCCATGGCCTTCCTCAGGGACTCGGGGCTGTTCGGCCAGGCAGCTTAGGGAACAACAACAACAGGGAAAATAAGTGATAACTGAAGGAGGGGAGGAAAGTGGGGAAGGTAGAGGAGTGATATTTTGCATGGCCCAGGGGCCCCCCCCCCCCCCAAAAAAATTTTTTTTTATGTTTAACCCGTACAGCCCCAGCGACGTGCCTGACGCGTCGGCGATGTATGTAACGCACAGCCCCAGAGACGCGCCTGGCGCATCACCCTAATTGCGCCGACCGTAACCTCAGGTGTACCCACTCAAGAGGGCTCAGATTTTTATGGGAACTGTGTACGTATCCCACGCAACCGTGCCGATGGTTGAAAACTCTCAAGTCCACGTGCGTGCGCAATAACCTCGTTTTTTGGGGTAATTGCCTTCAATTTTTTACTCTTGTAAAATACGTTTTCGGGGGCTCTGTAGGACCATTCTTTAAGCTTTTTGAGCGGTTTTTCGTGGTTTTTCCTTCATTCCTAACCCATTCGCTATTGTTTCTGGAATAAAACCATTTTTTGAAAACCGGCCGGGTTCTGGTGAACAAACATTACAAAACTAGCCGGGGCTGGACGGGTTAAAGTTGATTTTTTTTTCTCTGACTCTTAAGAGTCTTCCCGCAGTCCGCCGGGGGAACTCTTAAGAGTCTTCCTGCAGTTCCCGGGTTAACCCAGTGAGACCCAGCGTCGCACGTGATGCGTCGGCAGTGTTTGATCACCAACTCCCAGCGACGCATCACGTGCGTCCGACATATAAAAAACACTTACGTGGCTCGTAAGGTAGGAAATGGCGGGAGAATAGGAGGGGGAGGTACCGTAGTGTGTGTGGGAGCCGGGCCAGTAGGTGTGAGCGGGCCGAGACAGCCGCGCGGCTGGTGGTGGTGGGCTTAGTGGGGATACTTTACACCCTTAGTTCACCGCCACTTTGAACCTTCATTACTCCGGTCGTATGGGAGCTAGAGGCTTGAGATTTATGTGAGACACTCCTTAGGATGTATGCCGTACAATGCCATACTCAGTTTTTACCCTAGTGCTCCCGGGCTGGTGGTCATGCGGGGGAGACGAACTTTCGACCACCCCCCCCCCGCCCCCCAAATGACCGAAATGATTTTTTTTTCATTTCTCACCATTCTCTTCCATTTTGGCTCAACAAATTTTGTTGAGGCTCCCCCCCCCCCCTCCCAAAAAAAATGTCCGAGGTGATTTTTTTTTTTTTTTTTTTTCATTTCTCATCCTTGTCTTCCATTTTAGCAAACAAAAAAAAGAAGTGAAAATGGCTTGGGACTGGGGTGAACAAAATATTATAACTAGCCGGGGCTCAACGGGTTAATGACAAATACAGATATTATTATGTTTTCAGGGACAGTACAGTACATAGTAATTAATATTAACACAATAGTTAAAAGGCACAGGCTTGAATAAGTCCTAAAACAACTTAAAACCGAGTGAGAGAACACTGTAAACCGGACACAAATCCCGTCAAACTCGGAAATGTGCAGAGATCTACAGGGACATGAGATGCCATTCCAAGAAGTAAGCATGGCTTAAACATAGAAAGGGGGAGGAAGGGGTCACTCCCTTATAATGTCATTAACCTAACCTGACCTAGTATCTTAGGTGGCCCCCCCCCCCCCCAAGCATGTCAAATTACTAAAAAACAAATAAAATAATGCGAGGGAAAAAAAAACACCCGACAGTGTCATAACAAAATGATCAACAGAATACAAAACACACCCGACAGTGTGTCATAACAAAATGGTCAACAGAATACGGGTGTGGTGCGAGCCAGTACACCCAATATTACAAAAAAAAAAAATCCTTATTTTCAAAATTAATTTTAAAATTTCTCGCCCTAGAAAACTACCAGTAACCTTTTCCTAATAATCGGAACCACACTTCGCGTGGAGCACTCGTCATAAAATTGAAGTACAGTACTGTCTGTATGTATGCATAAATATACTGGGAGATAAGGAAAGGATAGTCTCATGATCTCATCTACTATAGAGCTAGAAAATCATAAAATAGTCTTACTGTATGTATGCATAAATATACTGGGAGATAAAGAAAGGTTAGTCTCACCTATTATAGAGCTAGAAAATCATAAAATAGCCTAAGCTTCAAAAATATAGTTTCATTGACAATATTTATCGTGGCCTATAGGTTTGCCATACGGTTTACTTCAATGCGTCAAATTCATTAGGCCTACATGAGAACAACCAAAACTCTCCCTATCGACGATGTCGTCGCCATAATTGTGTGGTAAAACCTTCATTAGGGATAATATTTAAGGAGACTACTGTGGCGATTTCGTACGCATCGGTTTTGACCGCCTACTTTCTTAAATCATCCCATGATCACCGGATATTTGCCCCTTGCTGGCATTATATTATGTTTTTTACACCAACCAACTTAACATCTAAACTCAATGAAATCAACAAATACATGTGGCCCTCCGAGGACTCGAACCCAGGATACTCACATCGAAATTCCACGCACTATGCATTACGCTATCAAGACAGTTATATGATAATGAAAGTAAGTCCTGGGGTGGGTGAAGGGAAAAGTCATATAAGAAGCGAACGCAAAGAGCGTGCGAAGATTCCTGCGAAGATTTTGCTTACTATTTTGATAAATTACTCAGTAGCATTAGAAAAAGTAATTTTCAGTACCTGGGTAACTGATTTCCAGACTCCAGTGTTAGTCTAACTGTTCCTTCCTAATCTAATCTAACTGAACATAGCCTGCACACTGCACTTAATATGGCATTATTATGTAAAACTTGCAAAATAAACAAACCAAAACTTATACAACACAGTAAAAAGACAATAACTAATCAAAATCTCTATGGGGAAACAACGCTTAAGTAAAATAATTTATAAATAAAAGAACACAATCATACTGGCATATCAGAAGACAAAAGATTTTTTTCATTTTGGGTGATAAAATTGCACTTTCACCGGATATAGATATAAATAATTAGGTTTTTCCAATGGCTTTTGGTGTGATGTGCAGTATGATTTTCACAATTGATTTGGTAGGAATTGACTCTTCCTTCCCAAACTTAGCCCCACCCTGATAGTGGGCTAAGTGGGGAATTTACACACTTGGGGTATGGTTGTATCAACCATATTAGGTTACCGTACCTCTTGACAACAGATGGCAAGGCAGCATGCTACACTACTTTTTTTTTTTTTTTTTTTTTTTTTTTTTTTTGCCAGACGCCGTAATTCCCGATCAGGGGTGGCCATGAATATTGGGAGTTTGTCACGAATCGCTAGGTCAAGTTGCCCGGGCTTGACGTCTACCAATAACATCTTGATCCGCCGATCTTTTGATCAGCAGCCGACGCTCTACTAACTACAGTATGCTATGGCTACTGATACTGTAAAAGCTTTCCAGGACAGTAGGACTCCCAACGTTTATTTGTAGGGAGGCTGGGAAGTTTATAATATATACTAATCATATGTAGTTCAAAGATACCAGTATATATTAGCCCTTTCGCGCACGAAGACGCAATTGCGTCCTTAAAGGGATACTTTAAAATCTTTGTGACCATCAGGGGTGTTTAGAAACCTTTAGTTTCTATCTATCTATCTATATGCTCAGGCCCAATCCCCATTTTGGGGGTAGCCGACTCAAGACATAGCAAGAACAGGGAAAACACAAAAACAACATAAAACAAAAAATAAACACAGATAAAAAACACAAACTCTCACACATCCAGGTCACCCAGAAGACCCAGAGACCAGGGTTACCAAGGTCGCTCCAGCACTCCCCCGGCCCCTGACCACCCGGAGAGGTTCCGATCTCGGCAGGCAGACATGCAGCGGAGCCAAAGCCACAAGCCCTCCCACCACACTTCCAGGCACACCCTTCATATTAATCGTCTCCCCGGGCCAGGCGCCTGATGGGACTATTATCTAGTCCAACTTGCGCCCGACCCCTTACTCCAAATGACCACGTGTTCACTCAACTATGCACAAGCATTCTCCATTCACTCCTGTCCACCACCACTTCCCCTGCCTGATCTATAGTCATTCCTCTATCATCCAAAGCCTTTCTTACACAGTCTCTCCATCTCAATGGGGGTCTTCCTGCCCTTCTATCTCCCCTTGTACCTGACTCACATATTCTCTTTGTAAGCCTTTCATCTCCCATTCGTTCAACATGACCATACCAGCTCAGCACTCTTCTGTCCACTCTGGCTGACAAATGTTCCTGCTGCCCCACTCTCCTACGTATCTCTTCATTCCTCAATCTGTCTCTACGAGTAACTCCACACATACTCCTCAAGCAGCTCATCTCCATCACATCCAGCCCTCTTTTCTCCTTTTTCTTCAGAGCCCATGTCTCAGCCCCATACATCACTGTTGGCACAACAATTCCTTGATACAGTGCACTTTTTACTTTCACTCCGAGATTTCTCGTCTTCCACATACTTCCCATTGCTCCGAAAACCTTCCTTCCTTCACACACTCTCTGTTTTACCTCCACTTCCATACCTCCACTCCTGCTTTTGTTCCTCCTAGATATTTGAAACACTCTACTTGTTCCAATATTTCCCCATCCAGCCTCGCATCTAGATTCACCCTATGCTCTCCCCTATTACACACCATTACTTTACTTTTATTGACGTTCACCTTCAGTTTCCTCCTTCCACAAACCACACCAAACTCTTTGACTACCCGCTGCAGTTTCTCATCAGAATCCGCCACCAATGCTGTGTCATCAGCGAACAGCAACTGATTCAACTCCCAATCTCTACCATTCTTTCCTACTAAACCCAATCCTCTTCCCATAGTTCTCCTTTTCACCTCCCTCACCACACCATCCATAAACATATTAAACAGCCATGGTGACATTACACAACCCTGTCGCAAACCTACCTTTACCTCAAACCATTCACTCAACTCACCATTTCCTACTCTCACACATGCTCTGCTCCCTTCATAAAAACTCTTAACTGCTTCTAACAAATTTCCTCCTATTTCATAAATCCTTAACACCTTCCACATTGCTTCACGGTCCACACGATCATACGCTTTTTCCAAGTCCATAAAAGCCCAAAATATCTCCTTATGCTTCTCTAAATACTTCTCGCATAACTGTCTTACTGCAAACATCTGATCCACGCACCCTCTTCCCCTCCTAAAACCGCACTGTTCTTCTCCTATTGCAACTTCCGTACACTTTATTATCCTCTCTTATCAACACCCTGCCATACAGCTTTCCAACCACTGACAATAAACTAATACCTCTATAACTTGAACACTCCTGCCGATCTCCCTTCCCCTTGTACAACGGCACAATACATGCACTCTTCCAGTCTATTGGTACCATTGACACAGCAAAGCACACATTGAAAAGTCTCACCAACCAATCTATTATCACATCTCCACCCTTCTTTATACACTCCACAGCAATACCATCCAAACCTTCTGCTTTTCCCGCTCTCATTTGTTTCACTGCTTCTTTCACCTCATTTTCCTCAATCCTTTCATTCATTCCCTGCCACCTGGGTGGCCTGGGTAACCTATCTCCATCCACCTCTGCTTCAATCACTGCTTCTCTTCCATCTCTTGTATTTAACAAAGATTCAAAATACTCGGCATATCTTTTCCTCACTTCAACTGGTTCCACTAGTAATTCTCCATTTTCATCTTTCACTGACTCTTCCCTATTTTGTCCTCCTTTCCTTACTTTATTTACCTCCTTCCAGAACATCTTCTTTCGTTCTTCAAAATTCTCACTCAGCCTTTGGACCCTTTAGTTTAATTACATCAATCTCTGCAGTTTTCTTTGAGCGAGTTGTGGGCAGAAAACTAATTTTGGAGAGGTAATTATGAGAAAAAGATAATTATATTTCTGAATTCTAAACAGCAACCCCCAGATCTGAAAGGGTTAAAACTAGAAAATATATTCACCCATAAAATGCGGTAAGCCTCACGGAAGGGTCACTATATATAGCGAATACGATAGGCCTCACAGAAAAAAACTACCAACGCACCAGGGGATCTCAAAACAAAGGATTACGTGATTAGGCGAGATAATTCCCCTCTAGTACTTCCTAACACCATCCACATGTGCCTCAAACCCCCTTCTCAATTATTGGCTATTTTTCCTCTTATATCCCTAATTTATCGGTTATTATTCTCACGCAGTTTCGAAAACATGGGCGAGTCATTTAAAGAGCCTATAGCAGTGCGAGATCTCTCCGGGAGAGCTCAGTTGCAAGCCCGACATTGGAGAGGGAAGTTGCATGTCTCTTGGCCGGCCGCCCCAGAATACGACCAGGCGGTGAAAATATAAGTTTTTCAACCCTTAATTGCTGTTCCCACCTCTTTTATCATTCTTCAAGTTCAAATGTTTATCAAATAAGTAAAATAAACGTACATGGAGAAGAAAAAATGCTTTATATCGTAAATATAACTAATTCTGTCTGAATCGAATGGTAGAAATTACAAGTTTTGAACACTTTTCCCTACCTCAATCTTGCGTTCCTCGGGTTAAAGCGTGTAGTTTCTATTGCTGGGCTGGTCGCTAGGGTTGCAGGCTGCTGAGGCGTGTAGTTTCTACGGCTGGGCTGGTCGCTAGGGTTGCGAGCTGCTGAGACGTGTAGTTTCTTGCTGGGCTGGTCGCTAGGGTTGCGGGCTGCTGTCCTCAACAACCTAAAAAGAAGAAAAAGAAAACTATTAATTCTTCAATATTATATCCCAAGTACAGTACAATCAACAACAGAATGTTTTTTTTATGGTAAAAATTAAAGTTACCACGCACAGCATTTTTTTTTTTTTTTTTTCGATATAGACCTACAGTGTTGTTTTTATATCAAGGATGGGTGCATATTAGTATTTAGCCATTATCCAACAATCTAAAAACACCCCCGCTATGAAGAGCAGGGAAAATGTGGGGTTAAGTAAAGAATTTACGATGAAAAACAAAATAAAATAAAGTAGACGTGCCGTTTTGCCCAAAATCAAAACGGCATACCCAACTCTGCGATGGGTTACCATCATCACTACTAATACCATCATCAATCACCATTATCACTACAACTGCCACAATCATCACGACTAGTAGTCATAAACGGTAAGGCATCTAAATGGACCAATGTAAGTAGCGGGGTACCCCAGGGATCGGTACTAAGACCAATTCTCTTTCTAATTTACATCAATGACATAGATGAGGGTCTCACCTGTACAATCTCAAAATTTGCTGACGATACAAAAATTGCAAATAGCGTACTCTCAAAAGAACAAGTTGACAATATGCAACACAATCTAGATAAATTGTCATGTTGGGCCCAAATTTGGCAAATGAGTTTCAATGCGGATAAATGTAAAGTACTACATATCGGATACCTAAATGAGAAAGCAAACTATTCGATGAATGGCACTCAGCTTAAGAATGTAAACAGAGAAACTGATCTGGGAGTAACAATATCGAGTAACCTAAAACCGAGTCAACAATGTTCAGAAGTTGTTAAGAAGGCAAACAAAATAATTGGCTTTATAGGCAAGTCATTTGAGCATAAATACAAAGAAGTTATCCTAACCCTTTACAATTCCTTAGTCCGCCCTCTTCTGGAATACTGCGTTCAATCCTGGTGCCCTTATTACCAAAAAGATATAAACAAGCTAGAACGAGTTCAACGTAGAGTTACCAAAATGATACCTAGCCTAAAGAACAAACCATACGAAGAGCGTCTTAGAGAATTAAATCTATTTCCTTTAACCCAGCGCAGATTAAGAGGTGACTTAATTCAAGTGTTCAAAATCATCAAAGGCATCGACAATATGAACTGTAGTAAGTACTTCACTATCGACCAATCTAATTACACGCGGGGAAACGGTTGCAAATTATTGGTAAATCTTTTAACTCACACGAATCTAAGAATTTCTTCTTCAATCGAGTTGTCAACTTGTGGAATGGGCTTCCCCTAAACGTTATAGACTGCATCACCGTTGATTCATTTAAACTCCGCCTAGACAAATATCTCGCTTCAAACCCGCGACTGACTGCGTTTGTAAATGAATAACTTTATTTTATCCCCCCCTCAGTTACTAACCCATCTGTCCCCTACTAACTTCCTAATCCTGCCACGGACATTAGTTCCAGGGCAGTAATTCCCTTTCCAATGTTCCCTTACCCACTCTAAACCACTGTTTGGACACTTGATCCTCAGTGTTTTGGAGGACAAGGAACCTAGAAGGGTCACTAGATCTGTTGTTGCTTGATTTCCTTTGTACTCCTTTGTACCTACTGTAAAAGCGCGATTCACCCTATAAATGGCGCCGTATCTTCAGATTGATGGATTGGCTAATGGGTAAATTAATGCAAATCCTTTAATCCTCCACTCTAAACATGAGACACAACAATAAAAGGTAAATCTAGTTATACTACCCCTCCCCCACTACCCCAAGCAACCAAGAAGGGTCACTAGATCTGTTGTTGCTTGATTTCCTTTGTACTCCTTTGTACTACTGTCATCATCACCATTACTATGATCATCATCACTACTACTCTCACCATCATCACTACTACTGTCACCAGTGTCACTACCATCTTAATCATTACTATCATCTTTGATACTGCAACTATCAACCATCATTACTACTATCATCACTGCCATCTTACAATCATTACTACTGTCACATGTATTACCATCATGTATCCTACTGTCACCATCATCACTACTACTGCCATCATCACCATTACTATGATCTTCATCATCATTACAACTTTCACCATCATCACTACTACTCACTATCATCACTAATACTCACACCATCGTCACTACCATCATCACTACTGTCATTATCACTACAACTATCATCATTACTTGTCACAGTAGACGTGCCGTTTTGCCCAAAATCAAAACGGCATACCCAACTCTGCGATGGGTTACCATCATCACTACTAATACCATCATCAATCACAATCACCATCATCACTACATTTGCCACAATCATCACGACTACTGTCGTAATCACCATTACTATGATCATCATCACTACTACAATTACAATCATCACTAGGCTACTACGCTCACCATCATCACTACTACTGTTACCATTGTCACTGCCATCTTAATCACTATCATCATTGATACACCTATTAACCATCATAACTACTATCATCACCACCATCTTACAATCATCACTACTACTATAACCATCATCATTACCACTGTCACAAGTATTACCATCATGTATCCTACTATCACCATCATCACCATTACTATGATGTTCATCATCACAACTATTGTCATCAACTTTCACCATCATCACTACTACTCACCATCACTAATACTCACACCATAGTCACTACCATCATCACTAGTCATTATTATCACAACTATTATCATTACTTATGACCATCATCACTACTATTATGACCATCATCACTACTAAAAGTATTGTCACCATCATATCTACTACTGTCATCATCATCAATACAAATACAACCATCATCACTACTAATATCACCATCATCACTACTATCACCATCAATCCCCCTATTACTACCATCACTTCTAATGCCAATTAAACTAACTTAACCTAGCAAATGCCGAGCGAGATGTTTTCGCCCCCAGAACAAATGCGTTTTTAGTATTAACCTCTGAAGTGCGCATGGGGGTAATTGGAAACGTCCCCCTGTGCTGACGTATTTGAGGTGTTTCCGTCACTAAAATATTCATTGTGCCATTAATAGCATTAATATTTATCCATATGCGCCTATTATGGGTTGATTATAAAGGTATTAACCTGAAACAACAATAAAACGAGTGAAAACAGCGTTTGGATGGTCAGATTCGGAGATATAGCCCACGAGTTGTATAATGTATGGGTGAGGCAATCTGCTTTCCCGCCAATTTCCCCCAAGGCCACTGAGACACAGTCGATCGATACTCTCTCTCTCTCTCTTGCACTCGCTTGCTATCAGTGATGACCACACCCTCCAATCGGATTTCTAATGTTAGCACGAAAATATACCTCAGAATAAGGGAATAACAGGGGAAAATAGGTGATAACTGAAGGAGAGGAGGAAAGTGGGGAAGGAGGGGAGGTAGAGGACTGAGATTTTGCATGGCCCAGGGGCCAAAAAAAAATAAAAAAATAAAAAAAAAAAAATATAAATTTTTTTTTTTTTTTTCGATGTCAAAAGTTGATTTTTATTTTCTCTGACTCTTAAGAGTCTTCCCGCAGTGCGCCGGGGGAACTCTTAAGAGTCTCCCCGCAGCTCCCGGGTTAAGAACGCATTCATTGCTGGGAGGGGAGGGGAGTGGGGGGGGGGGTAAAACCATATTTTGGACCTAAAATTATAACTATTGCACATATTCAAAAAATATGTTTTGACTGACGTTCGCATTCACGCAATAAATGTTTGTGTGAAATTTGGTGAAAATCCGTCCAACGGTCTAGGAGTTTCGAGGCAGACGGACAACGACGACGACAGATTTTGTTTTCCGGTGGTACCCACTATACCGGGGGGGGGGGGGGGGATACCAAACTCTGGTTACACAGAGATGATTAGGAAACTGCTCACTATAAGGAGTATGAAAAAGCAGTTACAAATTTGAAAAAAATACTAAAATACTGTAAAAATATATAACTGTCCTGTATGAGGAGAATTTGGGTAGAATGTAGAATTCGGGCGTACCGCGAGCCTTGTTTACACTACGCGGAGCGACATCGGACGATTGCCATCATGTTCCCGTCTAATTTGACTGCCTTTGGATACAATAATATGTTGAGAGGGTCTTTGCCCCCCCTCACCCTCCCATGACATATTGTCATCATCATATATATTGCCAGCAGGGGGCAAATAACTGAAATAAATTGCCGTCAAAATAGATGCTAACTTAACCACGGCAATCGACTAATGTAAACATTACAATAATATGTTGAGCCCCCCTCACCCCCCCATGACATATTGTCATCATCATATATATTGCCAGCAGGGGGCAAATAACCGAATAAATCGCCGTCAAAATAGACGCGAAGTTAACCGCGGCGAATGCCCTATGTTAATATAACGACCGTACGCCCGGAATCTACATCCATCCAGAGAACTTTTTAAAATTTATCGTTTGGTGTTCAAAATGAACTATGGGGTGAAATTTGAAAAAATACTGTAAAAATTGAAAATCTTGTCTATAGGGAGAGTTTTCGAAAACAGGTACAGCTAATCAGGATTGCTGTGGGATTCACGATGGGTTGATGGGGGCTCTGCCCCCTTCTCTAGACAAGATTTTTTTTTTTTACAGTTGTTTTTCAAAAATTCTCCCCATAGAAGTTAATATTTTAAAATGAGGAAATTGCCATCTATAGGGAGAGTATGAAAAGCAGTTCAACAATGGAAAACACCTTTTATAGTTTCTCCATAAATACTGTAAAAATATATAACTGTCCTGTATGCGGAGAATTTTTTGGAAAATGTTATTTTAATACCACAAATTTTCTGAGTGTTTTTTATAAACAAAATTGTTCATTTGCATCAATATATAGTGTTTGTAATTAATTAGAAATCTCGGGAAAACCTATTTTCCCCATTAGGCCTATCGATCGATGTTGAAACGCGCCCCCCCCCCCCAGTGATTTGAAAAGACGGGAAGGATGTAGTATCCGGGTGTACGGTTGTCCATGTTGTGCGCTCGCACTTACGTTCCCGTCTATTTCGACACTATATTTTCTGCTATTTGCCCCCTGTCATTACTGCATGAATACTAGGTTAGGTTAGGCCAATGTATTATTATATCCAAAGGCATCCGCATAGTGTAAACAAGGTGGGCGGTACACCCGGTAACTACATTCTTGCCGAAAACACATTAGCCTAACCTAACAACCTTACCTAACCTAACCTAGTATTATGGGTGGGGGCTGCTGCCCCAACACCCCCGCTGGTTGAGTACTAATCCCTTAGTAAATTAAAAAAAAAAAATTGGCTGTCGATTATACGAAGGTGAAAAAAAAGTCGATGAAGTCTACGGTGTTTACTCTGCAATGTTCAACTTTGATTGTACATTGACAACGGGAAAGTACCGTATTGACAACCTTGTTACGAAAATTAAATTTTAATGCCATACTTTTATATTAGGTTTTTCCGAGGGTTTAACACATTTTCATATGATCTTTAGAGGTATCGATAACTGGAAGTACCATATTGACAACCTTGTTACGAAAAAGACATTTTAGTACCATACTTTTTTATTAGGTTTTGCCGAGGGTTAAAACAAATTTTCTTATGATCTTTAGAGCATATAGATTCAATATTTATCTTCAAATATATCAACAAAATTTGTGGTATTAAAATAACATTGAACCAATTTTTTAAATTGTATCGTGTGGTGAGGAAAATGAATTTCTATGGGGAGAATATTTGAATAATTACTGTAAAAAAGGAAAATCTGTCGACCGGTACGCATCTAATTTGACCATGGTCGTGACTCAGAGGATGCGAAACGCATTATCGCTGCAAAAGGTTGCATATATAAAACCAACATTGTAGCCGAGTAATGAAGATCCAAGGGGCATGGCAAACTACCATCACACGAAAAAAATTAGATATAGTCCTAGCCTATGCCTGCATTGCCTAGGCTAGTATAAAATTAAGAACCATTAGAGATATCATCAAAGACGTCTTGCGCCGCACTATTAGAAACAATGTATTAGGGAAACTAGGGACCTAGGCCTATAGACTCGCCATATTTTTCTCATTATTGTCCGCAAGGAGGAATTTCGGGGCAGGATGTAGAGTCCGGGCGTACGGTCGTCATGTATACAGAGGTCGATCGCCGCGGTGAAATTAGAGTTTATTTTGACAGAGATTTTTTTCGGTTATTTGCCCCCTGGGTAAAGGAGCCGGACCACAGCAATTTTCAAGGATTTATGTTTTCAATTTGTTATTTACTGTAGGCCTATATGGTTTATAAGCTTTCTATAATAAAATTTGTTCATGGAAATTAGTACGGTATTTACCCATTATCCAAGAATCTAAAAACACGGCCCTCGATAGTGGGAAAGGCTATGAAGAATAGGGAAATTAAGGGTAATAAGTGTATAAAGCGAATACCGTATAGTGCATTTGTAAATAAAAGTTGGCTCGGGTTTGTGCATTTTCGAGGCTCATAAAACCCGAGCCAACTTTTGACGAAAGTTGGCTCGGATTTCAGGGGGTGGAGTGGGTAATAGCCTATGTTATAAAAATAGTCAACTTTGAGAAGACATTAGCCTAACCTAATAACCTTACCTAACCTATCCTAGTATTATGCCCCCACACCCCCGCTGGTTGGGTAAAACTGATAACGATTGAAATCCAGTTGGGATAGGATATTACTCACTCCACCCCAACTGGATTTCTATTGTTACCAGTTTTACCCAACCAGCGGGACTGCGGGGGTGTGGGCGGCAGCCCCCACCCATAATACTAGGATAGGTTAGGTAAGGTTAGGCTAATGTCTTTTCAAAGTTGACTATTTTGATAACATAGGCTAATACCCACTCCACCCCGTGAAATTTCATCAAAAGTTGGCTCTGGTTTTCAAAAAATCTGGTTTCATGGGTTTCGAAAATGCACAAACCCGAGCCAGCTTTTATTTAGGCCTACAAATGCAATATATTCGCTTTATACGCTTAGTACGATTTTAGTTACTGGACACCTATTTGACAGGTACCACCGAGGATTTAATACATATATTTTTTTTCGGTTTCCACGCATTCAAACCAAGCTACACCTTTTTCTGGTCCGGTAATAGTATTGAAAACGATATACCGGTAATAACTTTTTAAATGTGGTTTTCGACGAGAATAAAACGGCGCGTTTGTGCCGAAAATCGGCGGCGGGGGGAGTCCGTCGTCGCTTCGGATCGTCGCGGTTTGTTTACCCAGGACGCTCGAGGTTACTACGGCCAGCTGTTTTACTTGCCCCCTACTGGCCACATACATGACGATTATTATAATTCACGGGGGGGTGAGGGGGGGGCAGAGCCCCCACTCAACCCTGCCCTGTATCCCACAGCCTATAACGCAAGTCTTTATCAAAAAATGGATCCAACAACTGGTTATATAAGCTTAGCCATTTGAAGCCGACCGCCAAGGCGGCGGGACCGGGAAGTCACTCCGAGCGTAAATTAAACAAAGCGACGCTACTTCCACGAACGCAACCGAGTTGTCTTTATATTTCGTCTCGTATTATCATTATTAAAGTGTCTCCATTGCTTTTTTAGTGTTTCGTACACCAGAAAAGGGTGTAGCTTGGTGTTGGATGCGTGGAAACCGAAAAAAAATATGTATTAAATCGTTGGCGGTACCTGTCAAATAGGTGTCCAGTAACTAAAATCGTACCATACGTTTTTTACCACTCAATTTCCCTATTCTTCATAGCCCTTCCCAGTATCGGGGGCCGTGTTTTTAGATTCTTTGATAGGCTAATGGGTAAATACTCATTTCCATGAACAAATGTTATTATAGCCTGGAAAGCTTATAAACCATATAGGCTAGGCCTACTGTAAATAACAAATCCAAAAAAATAAATCCTTGAAAATTGCTGTGGTCCAGCTCCTTTATATTGACCGCCCCCTGCTGGCAATATACATTTTGATGACAATATGTCATGGGGGTTGAGGGGGGGCAAAGCCCCCCCCCCCCTCTGCCCTCAACATATTTTTGTATCCAATTGTTATTCCAACGGCAGTCAAAATAGACAGGAACATGATCGCAAGCATCCACCTCCGCCGCTCCGCGTAGTGTAAACAAGGCGGTACGCCCATACTCTACATTCTTGCCGAATTTCATTATCGACAAATTGAAAAAAACCTGATTTCACCTAAAAATACCAACAAAAATAATAGTCCCGAATGTAAACAAAGCATTCCGTTGACTTGACTACCACCACCTTGTTTTGTAGGCGGCTCGCGATTCACCCAATAGCCTAAATGGCACAAGCGTTACTCACCTAAACAAAGTACGGTCAATATTTACGAGTCGCACCACAGCTGGGATCTCATTTCTAATGGTAGTTTTGGGTTCCTATCATGCTATGCTACGGTGCACGTCCAACGGCCACGGCCGGTGCACGGCCAACGCAGAAAAGGTCTCATCTACCAGTCACAATGTCAAACAGATTTGAGATATTGGTAGAGATGGAAGACGAACCAGAAGAGACCAGACTCGTTGGGGATTCCATCCTACGAGGACAGGTCGAAGAGTTCTGCGACAGAGTCCCAAATCAACGAAAAAGATTTTGCATCCCAGGAGCTGGACTGGACGACATTGTGGAAGCCTTCGAAGATACCACAAAGGATGCAAATGAAAATACCCTTTTTGTCATCCATGCTGGTTCAAATGACGTCATGCGCACCAGATCCGAAGAGTTGATGGAGAAATATCGCAAGATGATCCAGCACTACAAAAACAAGTCAAGGAATATCATCATCTCAGGCATTCTCCCCAAGATCGACGCACCTGATAAATTCTACGACAAGGCCTTCAGCACAAATAGCCGACTAAAATATTTGTGTCTGTGGGAAGAAGTTGAATTCATCAACCTCTGGGACAACTTCTACAACCAGCCTACTCTGTTCCGCAAGGATGGCACTCATCTAAACCCTGTGGGTTCAGCACGCATGGGTCGTCTCCTACACGAAGCAGTCCGCAGCCATGGATCAAAAAACGCCATCAGAGAAGAAGCAGCAGTGACATAAATCATCCAACGCCAAGAAAAAAACAGAGGCAACCGAGGACCACCAGCAATAAGGACCGAAGACAGCGAGGACCGAGGACAGCCATGAACATAAATGTAGATCCGACAAGAACCAAAAATATTATTAAAGAGCGTTCCGTGAGTTCTAAAATAACAAATTTAAAGGTTTTCTATGCAAACGCTCGTAGCATACGCAATAAATTTTCAGATTTAGAGGAGCTAGTGTTTACAGAAAATTATGATGTGATAGGCATAACAGAATCTTGGCTCAATACAGAAGATAGAGACTTTTTAGCAGAGTATTCACTTCCCGGTTATGTAATGTTTGAGAAAAGCCGAATAAATCGAAATGGAGGTGGCGTTTTACTTTATATCAAAGAAAGTCTTAACCCTACCCTCTTGTCAAAACCTCAAATTGTGAACGTCGACGCATCTTTTGTGCTAATAAAGAATAATAAAGGTACAAAAATAATACTTGCATTAATATACAGACCTCCAGCTCAATCAGTGCAAACTGACCGAGAAATTTATGAACAAATTGCAGATGTAAGTAACTCACAAGATACCGTAATTTTTGGCGACTTTAATTTACCTGTGACCAAGTGGGGCGATACTCTTACTTCACACTCCGGACATGACTTGTATACGAACTTGCAAGAGAGTTCGCTTTATCAATTTGTTCGAACGCCGACCCGTGGTAATAACGTTCTTGACATTGTACTTGCAACAAAAGAAGAATTAATAGAGAATTTGAATGTTGGTGATGAATTCAGTAACAGCGACCATCGTACGATAACTTTCATTTTAAAGTTTACTAGTAACGAACCAAATAGTAGCATCGAAAAAGTCCCTAATTTCAAGAAAGCAAACTTCCATAAACTTAGAGCTATGTTTAAAGAAACTGACTGGAGCTTTTTAATTAACAATAATGACATAAATACATCTTGGAAGTTATTCGAAACCACTTACCTAAAAGCAGTGCAAGACTGCATACCATCGAAAATACGGCGTCCAGGCCATAATAATAAGCCCAAATGGTGGAATAAAGATATTTCAAACTGCCTGCTTGCTAAAAAATTTGCTAATGATAGATTAAAATCCTCACAAAATGACGAAGAACGGGTGAAATTTGTAGAGCTACGACGCAAAGCCAAAAAGTTAATTAACCAAAGTAAAAAGACCTTAGAGTTACATATTGCGAATCAAAGTAAAACAAACCCGAAAGAATTCTATAGTTATATCAGAAAGAAAAAAGTAGTTACTTCAACTGTTGGACCGTTAGTCGATGAAAATGGAGAATACACCAAAGACGAAGTACAAATGAGTAATGCCCTCAATACCTTCTTTGCATCAGTTTTTACAACAGAAGACCTCAGTGATATCCCTACACCATCGCCGATTCAGATTGATAATTCAGATGTTCTAAGCAATATCACCGTTACAGAGAGAGAAGTATTGAATTGTTTAGATAAACTCAAGGTAAATAAAACGCCTGGACCTGATACAATCTCGCCTAGAGTTCTGAAGGAAGCTAAGGATGAGCTCTCCAAACCACTGACAATACTATTCAATAAATCCTTGCAGTCTGGAACTATGCCTGATCAGTGGAAGCTAGCCAACGTAACACCGATATTCAAAAAAGGCAGCAAATCCCTACCCAGTAACTATCGTCCAATTAGCTTAACCTCAGTTGTATGTAAAATGCTAGAAACGGTCATAAGAGACAGACTCGTAAATCACTTAGAGGAAAATAATATACTTAAAGATACTCAACACGGCTTTCGTAAAAAACGTTCCTGTTTAACAAACCTCTTAGACTTCTTCCACGATATCCTCAACCTCTACGATGAGAGTAAAGCTGTAGATATTATATACCTTGATTTTCAAAAGGCCTTTGACAAAGTTCCCCACAAACGTTTACTGCTAAAACTAAAAGCGCATGGAATACAAAACGGTGTGTTGAAATGGATAGAAAATTGGCTCAGCGACAGAAAGCAAAGAGTAGTCATAAACGGTAAGGCATCTAAATGGACCAATGTAAGTAGCGGGGTACCCCAGGGATCGGTACTAGGACCAATTCTCTTTCTAATTTACATCAACGACATAGATGAGGGCCTCACCTGTACAATCTCAAAATTTGCTGACGATACAAAAATTGCAAATAGCGTACTCTCAAAAGAACAAGTTGACGATATGCAACACAATCTAGATAAATTGTCATGTTGGGCCCAAATTTGGCAAATGAGTTTCAATGCGGATAAATGTAAAGTACTACATATCGGATACCTAAATGAGAAAGCAAACTATTCGATGAATGGCACTCAGCTTATGAATGTAAACAGAGAAACCGATCTGGGAGTAACAATATCGAGTAACCTAAAACCGAGTCAACAATGTTCAGAAGTTGTTAAGAAGGCAAACAAAATAATTGGCTTTATAGGCAGGTCATTTGAGCATAAATCCAAAGAAGTTATCCTAACCCTTTACAATTCCTTAGTCCGCCCTCTTCTGGAATACTGCGTTCAATCCTGGTGCCCTTATTACCAAAAAGATATAAACAAGCTAGAACGAGTTCAACGTAGAGTTACCAAAATGATACCTAGCCTAAAGAACAAACCATACGAAGAGCGTCTTAGAGAATTAAATCTATTTCCTTTAACCCAGCGCAGATTAAGAGGTGACTTAATTCAAGTGTTCAAAATCATCAAAGGCATCGACAATATGAACTGTAGTAAGTACTTCACTATCGACCAATCTAATTACACGCGGGGAAAACGGTTGCAAAATTATTGGTAAATCTTTTAACTCACACGAATCTAAGAATTTCTTCTTCAATCGAGTTGTCAACTTGTGGAATGGGCTTCCCCTAAACGTTATAGACTGCATCACCGTTGATTCATTTAAACTCCGCCTAGACAAATATCTCGCTTCAAACCCGCGACTGACTGCGTTTGTAAATGAATAACTTTATTTTATCCCCCCCTCAGTTACTAACCCATCTGTCCCCTACTAACTTCCTAATCCTGCCACGGACATTAGTTCCAGGGCAGTAATTCCCTTTCCAATGTTCCCTTACCCACTCTAAACCACTGTTTGGACACTTGATCCTCAGTGTTTTGGAGGACAAGGAACCTAGAAGGGTCACTAGATCTGTTGTTGCTTGATTTCCTTTGTACCTACTGTAAAAGCGCGATTCACCCTATAAATGGCGCCGTATCTTCAGATTGATGGATTGGCTAATGGGTAAATTAATGCAAATCCTTTAATCCTCCACTCTAAACATGAGACACAACAATAAAAGGTAAATCTAGTTATACTACCCCTCCCCCACTACCCCCCACCACCTCCCCCCTTCAAAACACGCCTTTTAGCGTGTTTTTGGATGGTTCAGCAGACGCGGAAACTGGAAAAAAAACTTATTTTGATAAAAAATTATCACCAACCAGATAAGAGTTTTTCAGGTAATTTGTTGTTGTTTTTTATTTTTTATTTGAAATACAGTGTTGTTTAATACCTAGGACCGTCGCATTTTAGTAGTTTTATTATTAGCCTAACCTAACCGAAAATTAACCTGTCTCGCGACCGGTCTAAACCCAGCTCACATTCCCTGTGTATGGGTGCGCGACAGTCTAAACCCAGCTCACGTTCCCAGTTTATGGGTTCGCGAAGGTTTGTAGTACTTCAATGTATTTATTACAAGTCAAATATACATTTCCGCGCATCATCAAAGCATACTAAGTCTACTACTAATAATATTAACCCATTAGTACCAACAGAATATCGACAAAATAGGGGTAGTATAACTGTAGATTTATCCAATAAAACACTAGGCCTACCATTCCTATGCCTAGGCTAGTATAAAATTAAGAACCATTTGGAACCGAACCAATTCGAACCCAAAGTAGCCTAGGCCTACATGTCACCAATGTTATCACTTAACTAAATAGGGTTAAGTCATAAAATCTACATACCTCCCACGGTGTGAATAGGGTTAAAGCATGAAACAGTCTCAGCCCTTTGCGTCTATGCCTTTAAGAACAAGTAGACGAACACCAAGACAGAATGTGGCCCTCCATTAGCCCCCAGAAACACACCGTGACCGGTGGGCCATTCAATATTCGCCCTTTTTGTGAATAAAACTCTAATCATCGAGGCTATGAATCATATACAAAGTGCTCTGGTGTATATTGTTTCATATAAACTATCTAAAATCATAAATTAAGCTCAAATACATGACGTACAAACATAAAACATAAGGATAATCATCACACCTGTTTGTCAATATGGCCGCCGGCACCCAGATCAGATGTTGTTCGGGAAGTAATGCCTTAACAACGGCACTTCCCTGAGAGGTTCTTGTAATTTTCCTTTTGTGACGTGCTCTGTTACATTATATTGTATTTCTTTTTCTTTTTTCTATATGTTGCATTATAATCTATTTCTTCTTATTCCAGCTCCTTCATTTTCTTGGTTCTTGTTCTCCACATACCATATAACATCTTCTTCACTCGTTCCTGGTGTTCTTCTTTGAACAGTAGATTTCCTATCACTTGGTTGTCCTCCTCAACGTAAGGTTGTTGTAGCGCTGTTTCCTTTACTCTCTCCTCTATATATATAGGGCACCATAAAATAAAGTGTTTGATGTCCTCTATCTCAGCATTACATAGTAAGCATTTTATATCTCCTCCTACATGCCTGTTCCTGTCTCTTAAATTTAAATTATTCGTTCTACACCTATATAATATGACTGAAGCTTCTGTATTATCATAAAGTTCTTCTTCTCCCTTTATTTCTGATTTAAAGGCCCTGTATATTTCTAAACTGCTTTTCTCCCCTAGCTCTTCCTGCCATTTCCTTGTATCCCAATTTTTAAATTTCTTCTTAATTTCTTCCTTCAGTATACTCGCTAAATCTGTTTCTCCTAAATTTAAAATGTTTATATATTTTCTAATTTCCATTGTCCATGGATCTTTTTTGTTGTTTAATTTTTCTTCTGTTATTCTTCTAAGTAAATCATTACTGTCTTCTCCTCTTAAATATTTTCAATATTTTATACTTCCTTCCATAATTCTTGCTTCCATTGTGGATGCTCCTATCTCCCCTCTCAGGGTCACTTTTTGTGCATATCTCGGTGCCCCTAATATTTGTCTAAATACCCTATTTTCAATATTTTGTAACTTGTTTATTTCTGTTTTTGTAAATCCTATTATGCTTGAGCCATACAGGACCGACGGGAGCACCACACTCTTCCAGTATGTTTTACCAATTAGAATTTTGTTGCAGCTTTGTGCTATTACCGGATAGGTCATATTAGCCATTCTATTCGCTTTTCCTATTGCCTCAGATTTCTGGTCTTTGAAACAATTTCTAGTATCATTTACTTTTATTCCTAAATACTTAATCTGCTTAACTACTTCTATTTCTTTGATATTGTTTGGTTTCTCCTTCATATTAAATATTAATATATGACTTTTATATTTATTTATGTTTAGCCCACATTCATTTCCTATTTTAATTAGATCTTCTATTGCTTTTTCAGCCTCTTTTATTGTATGTGCCATAAGTAGACCATCGTCAGCATAGAATAGCGCCTTTATTTTAAAAAAACTCATCTGTGAATCCTCCTTCTTTTTCCAAGTTTTTTATAATTTCATAAGTTAAAAGTTTAAAAAGTGTGGTCGATCCCGTGCAGCCCTGTCTAATGCCACTAGTGACTTGAATCTGTTTCATTTTTATAGCCTTTATTTATAATTGTGCTGTCATCAATATAAACTTTACTTATTACATTAATTATATCTGAATTTATATTATAGTCCTTTAACACTTCAATCATCTTCTCTCTTCTTACTGAATCGTACGCTTTAGAAAAATCAATAGAGATGACAATTAGTGGTTTCTTTAGTTCAAAAGCTCTCTGTATACAGTACTTCAAGATAAAGAGGTTATTTTCTATTCTGCCTTTACTTGTGAATCCACTTTGAGTCTCTCTAACCTCTTTATTATATGTTACATGTTCTTCTATTTAATTTTTAATTGCAGTTGTCATAAATAATTTATATGATACATCTGTAAGTGCCAATGGTCTTAATTCATTCACCTTTGGTTTACTTATTTTTGGTATCATCACGGTCTTTGATTTTTTCCAAACTTCTGGTATTATGCTAGTATCTAAGATTCTATTAAAGAAGCTTGTCAGTTTCTTTAAACATATATCACTTTGAATAATAGCTTTATAAAACTCAGGTTTTAATGAATCCAACCCCGCTGCTTTCCTATTTTTTAACTTCTTCAAACTCTTTTTAACTTCTCCTATAGTTATTTTGGGTCTATCCATATATTTAATATAATTATCAATCTTAAAAGCCATATCTATGTGCTCCGTTAACTCTTCTGTTACTGTTACTGTATGGATACCGGTACTATAGTTATGGTCTTCAACTACTGGTACTCCTATTCTTATTTTCCTTACTTCCCCCCCTTGTCTGTCTTGCATTTCTCTCTCCCTATCTTCTCTATATTGATTCTGAATATCTTGATTCCATACTTCGTCAATCTTATTCTCATGCATTTTATATATTGCTCCAGAAATTCTTTAACTCCTCAGCTGTTTCTACATCTGTTAATTGCCTCCCTTGATCATTATAAATTTGTAATTCATTCTTCTGGCTTACATTTTTATTTCTTAGTTTATTTATATGTGTCCACATCTTTTTACTTGTATCCCCACTATCTTGTATTTCTTTAGTTAGTTTTTTCTCATGTGCATAGACAGCTTCCCTAACTTCCTTTTGTACTTTACCTTTTTGTTTTAGGCCTATATACAAAGTTTTATATCTTTCTTCTTCGTCTCTGTCTTTTGCGTTCCTCCTTCTTCTGTTATACTGTCTCCTCTTTTTAATTCCTTGTCTTATACTGTCATTTATCCATGGTGCCTCTTTTTTAGTTTTATCCTTCCCTATTCTTCTTCTGTATGTAGTTTTAAGTTTATCATCTGCTACCTCCTTCATAGTTTGGTTGAATATTTGTATATCATTGCTTTCACTCTTTAACAGTCGTCTTTCCAGTTCTGTTATATATTTTGACAAAGCCTCCTTATCTGTTTTGTAATATTCTCGTTTCCCACTTCTTCCTGTTAAAACCTTTGCCTTTACCTGTACTCCCTTTGCAGTCAAAATCTACCTGTATCATATTGTGATCTGTCAAATCAAACATTTCCTGTTTCTCATCTATTTTCATTTTTCGGAAGTCAACATAAATTTTATTTGAAATGAAAACATAATCTATTGTACTGTATTGTTCATTTCTCCTCCATGTCACTTCCCCTTCACATCCTGGGTCATCGTTTAACATGATTAATTTATATTTCTCCATCCACTCAAGTATAATTTGACCATTTCTATTAAGTTTTTGCTTTCCCTTAAACCCGACATGTGCGTTTAAGTCTCCAAGTACAATAATTCTATCCTCTTCTAACTTATCCAAATGATTCTCAATTTCTCTCCTAATTTCAGAGTTTCTTCCCTCATCTTTTACTGATAAATAAACTAGAAATATATGAGTTTCCTTTGCATATATATTACCCTTTACATACAATACCCGAAAGAACGCCAGTGACGCCAGACAGTCTTGCCAACTTTATGTTGCAGATTTCGCTAGATTCACGTTTAAAAGCTGCTAGATATAAAATACTCTTAATATTTGTACAAGAAATCGTTCATTATCCCTAGAATGTTTAAATAAAGTTGACGAACATCACATTAATAAGTTTAAAGTAATTTATATCCTACCACTAGATGTAATACACTTTCGCTATATATAAACAACGCTAAAATCTATAAATACAGATTGACAACACTGACTGCATCATACAATCTGACAATCACCGATGCCGGGGCGTTTGGTGGGAATTTTAAAACGAATTACCGAGCATTAGACTATTCAGTTCATTGGAGGCCTAGCTAAGGGGATTGTTATGCCCGGTCCAAATTGGAACGCGAGATATTCTTTGTACAATGAGCAGCTCTCTAACTGGATAGGTATACCTTAAACTTCAAATAAAGAGACAACACGGCAGGATAGTAAGCACACAGGTAACAAGTTAACATGGGTTTTATTCAGTTTAACACCTGGTTCATGGAAGAGCAAGACATATATTTTATACCTGTAACCTGGAGATCATCAACAACAATAAGAATAATTAAGACATACAATAATCAGGTTATCAAGTAAGCAATAGGAGTCGGACAATGGGTCCGGACTCAAGGTAATAATAATACTCCTAGGATACAATTATAAGGTATCCCAAAATGGTGGAGGTACACCTCCTACCCAAATAGATCTCAGAGAGGATCTCAACAAAAGACAAGAGTGCAGTAATGGCAAATGCCGTCTGGATCATGCAATGATGTCCCCGGCATATAGTGACGTTAACTGACTCTAAAGCAATAATGGCCAAGTGGTCATCAACAATGAAGTGGGCTCGGAAAGGCTCACAAATGATATTAATACTATAGGTGTGCTAGATCTCACCTGGCAAAGATTAATCCTTAACTCTAATTGTGTACTAGCAAGGTGCTGAAGGCTGAGGCAACAATCGTCGGGAGCTGAGATAGAGTGAAATCTATTCGAGTTATGAACCTGACAGAATGTTAAATGAATTAGGCTAGAAGTTATACAAAGGGACTAGATTACGTGTAAACATGTGTTTGTGTTTGATGCTATGGGTCTTATATAAGCACGCCCCCTCTGTCGGGCTATGGGAGACCAATAACCCGGGAAGGTGCATATATAAGGATCCCCTGATAGGTATGTATAATGGGTCCCGGCAAGTGGGCTAATTAACGCCAATTTAAGTAGGGAGAAGAAAGACCTCTCGCAAGACGTAATGTTAATGAGAACCCCTGAAGATAACTTCTACCACAACCCTGAGTCAACTCTATACCCATAAACGGTACAAAAGCACTTAAAGGAGAGCTGTAGTGAAGAGGAGGGCCCATAGATCGAGGGAGGATCCAGTAGTCCGGAGGGCGGCTGGGCGTGATGACTCCGGAAATTGGTCCAGGGGGGGTAGGCTGGGCGTGATGACTCCAACTACTGGTCCAGGGTGAGTCACAAGATGATTCCTTAGACCTTGGCGCCTACCACGGGACAACCGGGTTCCTCTTGCACTCCCACAGTGCAGTGATCCCCAAAGGATATGCTGGAGTTCTGCTACAAGGTTTGGGGGGTTAGGGTGACTAGCATAATGATCTACCTAGAGTGGCAAGCAGTCTAGATAGTGACATTATAGGTAGTCTAAGGGGGGTCAAGGTAAGTGTCTTCCTTCCTTGCTAGTTCGTGGAACTATCAGAACCATGTAGCAAAAAGAGAATCCAGAAAGGGGAGCCCAAAGTGGGTTGCCCAAAATTAGTCCTCTTCCTGATGGGGGAACCCGATCTGGTAGATCTCAAGTTACTACACTATCCTCATAATCCCTTGAACAAAACAAGGTAGGAATCCTTTGGTACTTGGTTTGTGCACCGCATCGAAGGCCAGAAAGGGGGAGCCCAAAGTGGGTTGCCCAAGCTAGTCCTCTTCCTGATGGGGGGAACCCGACCTGGTAGATCTTCGATCACAGCACACAACTGACAAGTTGAACACCAGCTATCTCTGGCTGTTCTTACCCTGAACTAAATAATACCAAATGGCAAGCTTAGTTGCTGATGTCCAGGCTGGGTGAGTATAAGGCAATCTTCTTGCCCCTACTTAAGGCGCCCGGCTTGAGAGGATCAAGGGCGTTTGGCGTGTGGTGGTTATGTCCTTGTAGCTCTGGGGGTGGCGCACCTGGACTCTGGCTGTACCTTGTAGCTAGATGCCCCCGGGCAGATTCTGTTATAAGATGGGGGGATCACTTCCTGGTGGGGGAGGAAGTGGATGAGAAATGGCATGTGCAGGATGATTCATATAAGAAAAGGTTTTAGAACTGCTGGTTTAGTGGCAGCTAGAGATGCGGTCTTATCATCCTGAGACCGCATCTCACTACCGTCTGGTAGAGAAAAGTCCCGACCCCGGGACTGGAGCTGGTAATGTCTTGAAGTATTATCTTCATAGACAGGGGTCAGGTGCTGGAGGAAGTGGTAATAAATGACTCCCTGGTTGTTAGGGGTGGCCATCTTGTCTCCGGTGAGGGTGAGGAGAGCAGAGGAGTCATAGTACCTCAAATGGTCGAGGAGTTGGTGAGGTGACTTGATTACTTTGGTGGAGTCCTTCCGCGTCAGGGTTATCATGTCAATCCGCATCTTGGTGGTGGTCGTCAGCGAGGGCGTTGTCGTGGCTGGAGGTGGTTGGAGAGTGATGACAGAGAGCCTGGCTTGGCCCAGGTCATGAGGTTGTGCGGACGCCGAAGTACCAGGCTGGAGGGAGGAGCTTGGTGCGGACGCCGAAGTACCAGGCTGGGGGGAGGAGCTTGAAGACGCTTGATCCTTAACCTTTCTTGCTTTAGGCTGGGACAGGGCTGGTTCCCATCTGGTGGGTGGCTTCACAGATCTTCCACAGCGGGTATGAGAAGGCAGTCTGGGAAATGGGCGAGATGGAGTTAGAGGTGACATTGAGCGAAATTTGGATATTGTTTTTCTCCTGGGAAGTTGAGGAGGGGAAATAGATTGAGGAGACGAAGGTAGGGTTTTAGAGATAGGAGTAGGTGAGGGGTTTTTAGGACGGAAGCTGGGGGTTATAGGAAAAGTGGGGGGTATGTTGGTGAGTTGTGGTGGCGAGGGGGGAAGACTAGACGTGGCAAGGTTAATTAAAGGCGATGGTTGAGAAGGAGGTTGCGGAGGTGAAACGAGAGGAGAGGGAGAAGGAGAGGAGATGTGAGAAGATTTGGGCTTAGGAATGTGGGAAGGGGTGAAGGTGACAGGAGGTGAAAGAGAAGAGGGGGAAGTTTGGGTTTGAGTAGAGAGAACAGGAGGAGGTCGATGTTTAGGAAGGTGAGAAGGGGTGAACTGGGTGAGGCGAGTGGGAAGGGTGACAGGAGGTTGCAGTACAGGAGAGTGAAGGGCAGGCAAAGGAGAATTGAGAGGGGGAGTGGAAAGAGGTGGAGGGAGAGGGACAGCATGGTTGAGAGGGACAGGTCCGGAAAGACAGGAAGTTTGAGGGTGAAGATTTGAAACAGGGGTACAGTCAACATCCTGATCAGGCTCAGCTACAACAGTAATATTCTTATTAATAGGTTGAAACCTTCTGACAAACCTATTCCTATAAGTGCGAGATTCCCCATGATAGTTAATTATGACCTGGAAACAGTTTGGGATCCTAAGGACCTCAAATGGACCCTTGTACCGTGGCTTCAGTTTGGAGGGTACAGGTAAGATGGCGACCATGACTAGGTCGCCTACTTGGTGAGGGTTGTTCTTGGGGGCTTATCAGGCTGGAGATCTTGGGTAAACTGGAGCTGACGTAGGCGGTTCCTGAGGTGGACGAGGTTGGTATTTAGACCTGGTGAGGCCTCAGTAGGGGCAGCTAGGTGACGTAGTGGTATGAGGAGAGGTGGGCTCCCAAAAACCATCTCATGAGGGGTGATCCCGTTGTCTCTGGGGCAGGTGTTTATTCCCCATTGTATGATGCGAATTTGGCTGGTCCAGTCCGATGAGTTCATCTGTTGGAGGCGGGTCCGGATTTGATTGGCGATGGTTCTATGAGATCGCTCGCAGATGGAGTTTCCGTTTGGCCAGTAGGGTGAAGAGTGGCTGATGTGAAATCCAAACATTTCGGAGATCTGCGTCCAAATTTGTCCGGTGAATTCAGGGGCATTGTCGGAGTGGATTGCCTGTGGCAATCCAAAATAGGGAAAGACATGTTGTAATAATGCCTCGGTGACGGCCATAGCAGTGTGTTCTCTGGCAGGGCAGGCGATCACGTATTTTGAGTACGTGTCCACGAAGGTGATGATGTAGCGGTATCCCCTGTCGTTTTGTAGAGGTCCCATGACGTCCACTGCCAAAAGTTGCCAGGGTTTACAAGCGATGAGTTTGCCGGAAGGTCCAGGGGTGCGTGTTTGGTCTTTTCCCAGGGTGCAGGCACGGCAAGCTTTAGTGATTTTCTTGGCCGTGGTGCAGGGGCGAGGAGTCCAGTAGATGTCTTTGAACGTGTTCACCAACTTCTTTTGGCCTAGATGGATCCCGTTGTTGGTGTGCAAGGAAGACATCATTTGTTCAGCATCCTCAGGCCCTAGTACGATCTAACCTTCTGGGGTAAAGAGGGCGTCACCCCTTCTTTGTAAGAGGCCAAAAAGTCGGGTGGAGATCCAAGTTGGTTTGTCGTTCCGGAGGTAGGCCTGGATGAGAGGGGGAGTGGTAGTAGGTGGTGGTCGAGGTTCTTGGATGGCGTGGAGTTGTTCTGGTGCCAGTGGGAGCCGGGATAAGGCGTCTGCATTGGTATGGAGTTTTCCCGGCCTGTAGGAAATCTCAAAATCAAACTCCTCAAGTGATTCTCGCCAACGGACTGTTAGGGCATTCTTAGAGTCAGATTTCCTGAGCCATTGTAAGGCTTGGTGGTCAGTGATGATGGTGATCTTGACGCCAGCTAGGTAGGCCCGGAAGTGTTGGAGGGCCCAAACGATGCCTAAGCATTCTCTTTTAGTTACCGGGTAGTTGGTTTCTGCCGGGTTAAGGTCCGGCTGGCACAAGCAATGATGTGCTCTCGTCCTTCTCGATTTTGGGAGAGGACTGCACCGACGCCGAGAAGGGACACGTCGGTGTAGAGTCTAAAGGGTAGTTGGTAGTCCGGAAAAGAGACGACAGGGGAAGGCACGAGTAGGTCTTTGAGGGAGGTGAAGGCTTGGAGACGGTCGGGGGCCCACACAAAAGGTTCTTCCTTCCTAGTTAAGTCGTGTAGAGGTCTGGCAATGGTGGCGAAATTCTTCACAAACCTCCGATAGTAGGAGGCAAGGCCTAGGAAAGCTCTTACTCCTTTTACTGACTTCGGGGGTTGGATCTCCTGGATGGCTTGGAGTTTCTTGGGGTCAGGTGCAAGTCCTTCTTCTGACACCAGATGTCCTAAGAATTGGACCTGATGTCGAGCCATGGTGCATTTAGTAGGCTTCAGCTTTAATCCGGCTTGTCGGATCCTCTGGAAAACTTGGCGGAGGCGTTGGAGGTGTTCTGCCCAGGTACGACCAAATACTATGATGTCGTCCAAGTACGCCAGACATGTTTCCCAAGTTAATCCCTGAAGTACGGATTCCATCAGTCGGGAGAAGGTGGCGGGACCGTTACATAATCCGAATGGCAGCACTGAGAACTCGTAAAGCTTCCCTTGGCTGGTGGAGAAAGCTGTTTTTTCTTGGTCGGTGGGGGCGACGGGGACCTGCCAGTATCCGGATTGCAGGTCCAGTGTGGAGAACCATCTGGCCCCTAAGAGAGAGTCTTGGGAGTCATCGATGCATGGTAGTGGGGTGGCATCTTTGATGGTGACATCGTTGAGTTGTCGGTAGTCGATGCAGAATCGAGATGACCCATCCTTCTTCTTGACCAGTACCACTGGAGAGGACCAAGGGCTAGTTGAGGGGTTGACGATGCCAGCTTCTAACATCTCTGCAACTTGCTTCTGTTCTTCTTGGCGCTGAAGGGGGTTCTTTCTTCGTATAGCCTGTCTGACTGGGGGTCCAACAGTGTGAATGTGGTGTTCTAGGACATGGGTGTGGCCTACATCTTGGGAGTTGGTGGCAAAGATGTCCTGGTATTCGGCCATTAACTGGCACAGATCGTCCTTTTGTTGAGGGGTGAGGTGAGTAGGAACGTCTGGGAGTGATGGAGGTGGTGGTGTCGGTTGAAGGCTGGTCATCATAAGTCTCTAGTTCTCCGATGGTGAGACCCCTGGGTAGGGTGATAGGGTGGTCGGAGATGTTGGCTATTCTTACTGCATTTTGTTTTAAAATGGCAGGAGCAGTGAGACAATCCCTGTCAAAAGGGCTCTGAAGAGAGGGAGTGTGAATGAGTTCTCCGTTGAGGGCTGGATGGATGGGTACCCAATGTTCATGATGTGGCAGCAAGGTGATGGGTTGAATGGTGATGGCCGATGCAACACGGATGGCTTTCAAGGGTTGAGGAGGGTCATGGAGCGGTGTGGCAATCTTCGGAGTGGTGAGTCCTGGGGGTTTGGTGGAAAATAACAATCTTCTTTCAACACACTGGATAGTAGTGCGGAGGGCCGTGAGAAGGTCGAATCCCAGGTATCCGTCGTAGGTGGTTTCTTGGGAGGGAAATACCATGAAAGCGTGGTGATGGCCGTGGTTAGGTTGAGGGGTGGCCACATACAGTGGGGCCGTGATGCCAGTACTAGAAATAAGGTTGTCGTTGGCATCAATGAGGGTGGTGGACGAGTGTTGAATCGGTCCAAAAGTGTTGTGATGTCTCTGGTGGTAAGAGGAAAAAATACAGGATCTTGAAGCTCCGGTGTCGACAAGGAGTCGAGAGTTGACTCCCTGGATGGTCAGGTGGGTGTAAATGGGAGGCTTTATCATATCATAGCTGCCCCTATCTCGAGCCCCCGCCAGTTTACAAGTTGGTGGGCGGGGGCGGTCTAAAAACCCGGTTTGATGACTTCCGGCTCGACTGTACTGTGGTCGTCCGGGTCACCAACCTCGTCGTAGTCCTCAGCTCCTGCGGTGCCGTCTTCTAGGATGGTGGCAACTCTTCTGGAGGGCTTCAGCCAGGGAATCTGTCCCCAGAACAGTGGAACCCTCGAGCGTTTGGCCAGCAACTCGGCAAAAGACCTCTTCAACCCATTAATAGGGCACTGGGACCCGCAGGGCTTCCAGTCTCCAGGCTTGACTCTGGCCCATTCTTCCGGCTTATCCTGGTTGCGGCTAGGGTGGTAGGTTGGTCCGGAATGAGCTCCTTGTGGCTTAGTGGGAGCTCGTTGGATACCCGCGATCTTTCCTTGCTCCTGGGATTTTTGCAGGGCCAGAATACGGCGTATGATAGGGAGGTCTGTATCATGTCCGGCCGGTTCTGTGATGGCAAAGTGGTCCCGGACTGCACGCGGAAGGATCCTCATCAGGGTCCGGCGGACGTTCTCCTTCCTCTCTGCAGCTGTAGCCGTTGTGAATGCGGTGGAAGCCAGCCTGGTAAGCTTGCTGATGGTGGCGTCGAGGTCCCCGTCGTAGGTGATGGCGTGAAATTGCTGGTCGGCTATTACAGTACCTAAGACGGGGTTAATGGCAGTTTTAGTGTATGTTTCAAACTGTTCCCAGGTCATTCCGGGGTTCTCTTTTACATAACTGGAAACTAGGGCCATAGACCGCCCTAGCTTCATGACTACAGTATGTATTTTAGGGGCAACTTCATCTTTAAATATGATGTCAAGCACTGGCTTGACAACCTCTAAATAGGTGGCAATGTCAGTTTCCTCTGGTCTGAAAGGAATAATATCCAGTGCTTTCCCTGCCATCCTGACTACTTATCCCTGTTGTGATACTCTCAAAATATTTAAAGCAGGAAAAACCTGAAAGGCTACCTTCGAGAAAGAGACACCTCTGCCACCAGTGTTATGCCCGGTCCAAATTGGAACGCGAGATATTCTTTGTACAATGAGCAGCTCTCTAACTGGATAGGTATACCTTAAACTTCAAATAAAGAGACAACACGGCAGGATAGTAAGCACACAGGTAACAAGTTAATATGGGTTTTATATAGTTTAACACCTGGTTCATGGAAGAGCAAGACATATATTTTATACCTGTAACCTGGAGATCATCAACAACAATAAGAATAATTAAGACATACAATAATCAGGGTATCAAGTAAGCAATAGGAGTCGGACAATGGGTCCGGACTCAAGGTAATAATAATACTCCTAGGATACAATTATAAGGTATCCCAAAATGGTGGAGGTACACCTCCTACCCAAATAGATCTCAGAGAGGATCTCAACAAAAGACAAGAGTGCAGTAATGGCAAATGCCGTCTGGATCATGCAATGATGTCCCCGGCATATAGTGACGTTAACTGACTCTAAAGCAATAATGGCCAAGTGGTCATCAACAATGAAGTGGGCTCGGAAAGGCTCACAAATGATATTAATACTATAGGTGTGCTAGATCTCACCTGGCAAAGATTAATCCTTAACTCTAATTGTGTACTAGCAAGGTGCTGAAGGCTGAGGCAACAATCGTCGGGAGCTGAGATAGAGTGAAATCTATTCGAGTTATGAACCTGACAGAATGTTAAATGAATTAGGCTAGAAGTTATACAAAGGGACTAGATTACGTGTAAATGTGTTTGTGTTTGATGCTATGAGTCTTATATAAGCACGCCCCCTCTGTCGGGCTATGGGAGACCAATAACCCGGGAAGGTGCATATATAAGGATCCCCTGATAGGTATGTATAATGGGTCCCGGCAAATGGGCTAATTAACGTCAATTTAAGTAGGGAGAAGAAAGACCTCTCGCAAGACGTAATGTTAATGAGAACCCCTGAAGATAACTTCTACCACAACCCTGAGTCAACTCTATACCCATAAACGGTACAAAAGCACTTAAAGGAGAGCTGTAGTGAAGAGATCAAGGGAGGATCCAGTAGTCCGGAGGGCGGCTGGGCGTGATGACTCCGGAAATTGGTCCAGGGGGGGTAGGCTGGGCGTGATGACTCCAACTACTGGTCCAGGGTGAGTCACAAGATGATTCCTTAGACCTTGGCGCCTACCACGGGACAACCGGGTTCCTCTTGCACTCCCACAGTGCAGTGATCCCCAAAGGATATGCTGGAGTTCTGCTACAAGGTTTGGGGGGTTAGGGTGACTAGCATAATGATCTACCTAGAGTGGCAAGCAGTCTAGATAGTGACATTATAGGTAGTCTAAGGGGGGTCAAGGTAAGTGTCTTCCTTCCTTGCTAGTTCGTGGAACTATCAGAACCATGTAGCAAAAAGAGAATCCAGAAAGGGGAGCCCAAAGTGGGTTGCCCAAAATTAGTCCTCTTCCTGATGGGGGGAACCCGATCTGGTAGATCTCAAGTTACTACACTATCCTCATAATCCCTTGAACAAAACAAGGTAGGAATCCTTTGGTACTTGGTTTGTGCACCGCATCGAAGGCCAGAAAGGGGGAGCCCAAAGTGGGTTGCCCAAGCTAGTCCTCTTCCTGATGGGGGGAACCCGACCTGGTAGATCTTCGATCACAGCACACAACTGACAAGTTGAACACCAGCTATCTCTGGCTGTTCTTACCCTGAACTAAATAATACCAAATGGCAAGCTTAGTTGCTGATGTCCAGGCTGGGTGAGTATAAGGCAATCTTCTTGCCCCTACTTAAGGCGCCCGGCTTGAGAGGATCAAGGGCATTTGGCGCGTGGTGGTTATGTCCTTGTAGCTCTGGGGGTGGCGCGCCTGGACTCTGGCTGTACCTTGTAGCTAGATGCCCCCGGGCAGATTCTGTTATAAGATGGGGGGATCACTTCCTGGTGGGGGAGGAAGTGGATGAGAAATGGCATGTGCAGGATGATTCATATAAGAAAAGGTTTTAGAACTGCTGCATGGGTTGAACTGCTGGTTTAGTGGCAGCTAGAGATGCGGTCTTATCATCCTGAGACCGCATCTCAGGGATGTTCTTGGGTAGTATGATTTTTGGAATGAAGAATTGAACTTTTCGGCAGGGTTAATCTCGAACCAATGATGCATAGGAGTGCTACATTTGACCACTTGCGAGTTTCGGTCTATAAGGAAGTTGGAGCTGTAGACATTGATATTTAGTAGAATTACCAGCTAAAATACAGTTGTAGTACATTTATCAATACATAAAACCCAATTTTACATAGTTTTTAGCCATCAGAAACCTACATAATTATTGCATTTCTATTCACTATCGATGTCTACAGCTCCAACTTCCTTAGAGCCTGAAACTCGCAAGTCGACAATTGGAACTCCTGCTGCATCACTTAGCCTCCTTTGCCGATCCTTTCCGTGCCTCACCAAAATAGATCCCAACCCCAGTTTGCCCTCCAAAACATTCATTGTCTCTCTCTTTCAATGCACGTCTATTTCAAATCCCCAGGGGGGTCGAGAGGGGAAACTCCAGAAATTCCCACAGTATCGAAATGCTCTGGACCACTTCTTCATCTTGCTGTGAGGGCAGTGCCCTATTAACCTGGGAACTGCAGGGAGACTCTTAAGAGTTCCCCCGGCAGACTGAGGGGAGACTCTTAAGAGTCAGAGAAAAAAAAAATCAACTTTTGACATCGAAAAAAAAAAAATAATAATTTATATTTTTTTTTTTTTTTTTTTTTTGGCCCCTGGGCCATGCAAAATCTCAGTCCTCTACCTCCCCTCCTTCCCCACTTTCGTCCTCTCCTTCAGTTATCACCTATTTTCCCTGTTATTCCCTTATTCTGAGGTATATTTTCGTGCTAACATTAGAAATCCGGTTGCAGGGTGTGGTCATCACTGATAGCAAGCAAATGCAAGAGAGAGAGAGTATCGATCGACTGTGTCTCAGTGGCCTTGGGGGAAATTGGCGGGAAAGCAGCTTGCCTCACCCATACATTATACAACTTGCGGGCTATATCTCCGATTTTGACCATCCAAACGCTGTTTTCACTCGTTTTATTGTTGTTTCAGGTTAATACCTTTATAATCAACCCATAATAGGTGCATATGGATAAGTATTAATGCTATTAATGGTACAATGAATATTTTAGTGACGGAAACACCTCAAATACATGCGCACAGGGAGAGGTGTCTAATTACCCCCATGCGCACTTCAGAGGTTAACCCTGACGCAGTGGTGGTCAAGCAGCAGCGGCCTCCCTGGAAGGAGGCTCAAACGTCAGGGACCCAGGAGGGACTGCAGAAGAGCAACAATACTCCCAGGGCTCGAGGATGGAATGGAAGATGACGTGATGAACGATGACACCCGGCAGGAAGAAGACACGTGGTGAAGAGAAGAGGCGAGGACGGAGGGGCCAACACAATCCCCAGAAGCTGAAGGCGGCCCTGGCACCGACGGGGGGGTGGGGTCCTCTAAGAAACCCCGTAGAAAGCCGAGGATTGTGCCGATACCAGAGCCGACCACCGTGGGCGCCACGTCCCTCCAGCGGGCGAGCCACGTGTCACAGGTCCAGAGAAGCGCCAGCCCCCATCAACTAGAAGGACGAAGATGGCGCAGAGCGAAGCCTGGCACAGATGACGAGCAGAGGATGACGAATGCAGAGCAGGGCAGCATGTAGGAAGGGGATGGAGCCGAGGGGAGAGGCCGCTGGACCACAGACGAGGTAGACAATCACCGGGACCGACTAAGTAGAGTTGCCCCTTAATGCCGCGGATTCGCCGGGCACCGGAGACGTCCGACCACGACCACAGCCTAGCCAACTCTCCCTCTGGACCACTTCCTTCTACTCTTATTTTTAACGTTTGCAACTTCCACTCTATGGAACACCTTCTCCTCTGCCAACCCTGATCTCTTTCTCACCGAAACCCAGTTGGCTGAGACTATACTGACAGTAAATACTTCTCAATATCCTCCTACTATCTCTATCCTCAGTTTCAAGCCAAAGGTGGGTATTTTAGTTGCGTATATACAGTGTGTTAAACAATCTTGCTTTCTATAGTGTTCCCAACTTGGATTCTTCTCAATTTGCAACTCTCTGGCTAAAGTTTTCTTGTCACTCTCAAACTAAATATTTCTGAGCTGCTTATCTCTACCCCAATAGCCTAATTCAACTGACTCTCCAAAATTCTTTGACTATCTAACTTCTAAAGTAGAACACATTCTATCCATCTCTCCTTTAACAGAAATCTCCATCCTAGGAGATATCAATGTTCACCACTGCCAATGGCTCTCCACCCATTTCACTGACCAACCTAGTGAACAAGCTTACATATTTTCTATCTTAAATGACCTAGAGCAGTTAGTTCATCATCCTACTGTATTCCTTGTATTCCTGACCGCCTTGGAGATTGCTCCAACATTCTTGACTTATTTCTAACTTCTAATCCTTCTACTTACGCTGCAAATCTTTTCTCTCCGTTGACCGTTAGGCTCCTCCGATCACAACCATCTCTCTTACCTGTCCTATCTCTCCAGTATGGCCATCTGATCCTCCTAGCAGGCGGCACTTGTGGCACTTCAGCGCTGTTGACTGTGAGGCTCTTTGGCAGTACTTCTTTAATTTCCCATGGAATTATTTTTGCTTCCGTGGCCGGGAACCCTCGGAGTGTGCCGAGTGCATAACTGAGGTAATCCTCTCGGGCATGCAGGCGTACATTCCATTTTCTTTCTCGCAGCCTAATGCAATACAAAATCTTGGTTTACTTGCGCTTGTTCTACTGCTGTCTGCAATAAAGAGGAAGTATACAAACGGTACAGTCGCCCTCAAACTCCCAAAACTTTTTCATCAATAACATATGTTCTGAACTTTCCAACTCTAGCTCTTCCCAAGCTTTCTGGCATCTAGCCAAAAACTTCTCCAAAAAATTTACTTCATCTTTTGCTCCTCTTTTCCACTCTGACGGCACCACCGCGTCTTCCTATGACAAAGCTGAATTCTTCGCTCAAACTTTCGCTAAAAACTTCACCTTGGATGATGTCTCGAGTCGGCCACCCCAGCTATGGGGTATGTGACTTGAGTATATACAGTACATGCATACATACATGTGGGAGGAGGAAGATGAGGGTGAATGTCAATAAAAGTAAATTGATGGTGATCATGGTGTGTAATAAAGATGCTCGTAGGGTAAATCTAAATGTATGACTGGATTCGGAAATGCTGGAACAAGTGGAGTGTTTTAAATATCTAGGAGTGATAAGCAGGGATGCAGGTGTGGGAATAGAGGTAAAATAATCTAATTTATTAATTTCACTCCCAACACCAAACACCTCCCAATGGAATTAATGAAAGCATATGTGAGAGGGAAGGAAAGTTTACAGAGCAATGGGAAGTACAGTACCGGTATGTGGAAGGTGAGGAATCTCGGAATGCAAGCTAAAAGTGCAAAGTATCGAGGTATAGTTGTACAACAGTAATGTATGGGGCTGAGGCAAGGGGTCTGAATGTACAAGAAAAAAGAAGGTTAGATGTGATGGAGATGAGGTGCTTGAGGAGTATGTATGGAGTGATTCATAGACAGATTGAGAAATGAAGAGGTACACAGGAGAGTTGGACAACAAGAACTCTTATCGGCCAGAGTGGAAAGAAGGGTGCTATGCAGGTATGGACATGTTGAACGAATGGTTGATGAAAGGCTTACAAAAAGAATAGGAATGAGTGGAGAATGCTAGTGAATAGATGAGAGATGACGCGGTCGTAGGGAGCGGGGGTCGGTCGCCAGTTGGACTAGATAACAGTCCGTCAGGCGCCCGGCCCGGGGAGCCGGTTTATATAGGAAGGGCCCTGCTTGACATATGTGGGCGGGCATTGTGGTGTATTTCCACTGCGGTGTCTGCCTGCTGACACCGGAACCTTTCCGCGAGATCTGGGCCCTGGGAATCTTTTACTGGGTACCCCTCATTAGTCCTTGGTCTCTGGGTCTTCTCCTGGGCTACCTAGATGTGTGTGAATTTTCTATTTATATTATATTTTGTTGTTTCTGTTCAGGCTCTGTCTCAAGTCGGCCACCTCCAGCTATGTGGCATGTGCCTAAGTATATACAGCAGTACATAAATACATACAGTATATGCACATACAGTACTGTATATATATATAAATATACTGTATAATATTGTATATTCCGAGGTCATAATTTTCTTTTATATCTGAATTGCAATATTCTAAATTATTATGGTAGTCCTTTCGCCCAATCAGATCATAATACAACGCTGTACAGTTCTGATTTATTTATTGTATTAATATTGGGTTTTACAAACTTATGTATGCACTGTACTTCAATTGCTATCGGAGAATTTCACAAAAATAACTTGCCTACTTTTTTCTCGTACTTCCTTTGCCACCTAACAATACACTTATACAGGATAATAATACACATAACAAAGCCACTCCCACAGCTTCCTCTCTCTCTAACACCACTTCTCCCCTCTCTACTCTTCAGAAAATAGGTAAAGTAGGAAGTAGCTATGAGGTGGCGTTGTAAAGGCTTATCCCTCAATACCTTCACCTGACCTGTATGGAATAATCTAGCATTTCAATAAATATACAGTAGTTTGGTTCTAATACATTGAAACTCTACCTATAATCAAATTTATTGTCATAATTTTGCATAATGTGCACTTTATTTTTTTTATATGTGTAACCCTTGATTAAAACAAGTAGTATTACATGATTAAAGGGGGATGGGCTGTTTTTCTGGACCCCTTTCTCCCTAATGTTTAGCCTCATTAGTTTTCAGATTTTTGTTATGTTTGCCCCATTAGTTTGGCAGTTTTAAGACATTTCGCCTGTCGATTTTTTTTACCTGGCAAACGATAGTGAGCCTGTAATTTTGGAAAAACCTGCCTTTGGTCGGGACATTTTTCTAACGAAAAATTTACAAATTAATCTAGAAGGGTGATCTAATGGATTTTTTAAAAGTTTGAAGGAGGTCTAGGGCGAAAACTAATAAAGTATTAAAAAGATACCTAAATGAGCAAATTAATAAGCCCATCTCCCCTTGGTACATTATTGCACTGCTTGCAACAAGCTCCTCAAATCGCTGCAGAGACTACATGTGATACATTAATTGGGAAAGTAGAGACTATCTCCAAGGCACCTTGAATAGTTTGCATTTCTAAATATACAACATATGTTGAGGTGAATATAAAGTATTTAAAGTTTATATAACCAAGTTTTTTATTGCTGCTAACATGTCTCTTTGGGTTTACATTTGGTGTTACTAAAATATATACTGTATATATATATGTTGTACTTGTACATAGAGATTAACTTCCCAACAATACTTTGACCAGCTAATACAATGTATATTACAGAACCTTTAAGTAAATTAATCAATCAGCCAGTACTGATGGTGGAGACAAAAGACAACTAAATACTAATCACATGACCACAACTAAGAAACTACTGTAGCTTAAGTTATATATTTGAAAACTGTATAAACAGTTGAGTGATGTACTGTCACAGGTTTTATATTTACTCATTATATTGTTGGAAAGTTTACCACTTTATAATACAGTATAACATTAATATATTTAAATATTGTAATGGCACATCAATTATATTTGTAAACATTCCTAATAAAAATATTGCATATGAGCTGCACTTGGTAGCCTATGGTTTCAAGAAGTTTCCCTTAATAATGACTAAATTGAATAGGACTACAACTTCTTTCTTTATATTTATATTTCAAAATCTGCAGGTTGGCATTCTTATGGTTTAGTGAAGAATAACAGTGAATAAAAGGTAGCTTATGCAGTACAGTATTTGCTATTACTTATGTGTACAGAGTATGTATGTATATACCCAGGCACAATACCCCACAGCTGGGGGTGGCCGACTCGAGACAGAGCCCGAACAGAAACAAAATGTATGAATGGAAATAAATAAATATATGAAAATCAAAGATAAAAATTTGTATCCCATACGATGGATAACAAATGTATATCTCACAAGTTAAGCACCCTCTAAGGATATATAAATAATCTTAATTCATACATTACAGCAATAACAAATTTCAGATGACCTGTAATTCTTTTCAAAACAATACATTATCATATATCTTGTCTGTTATAAATCTATCTATCTATCTACATACTCAGGCACATACCCCATTTTTTTTTAGCTGGGGGTGACCGACTCAAGGCAGATAATAACAATTATAATTATTATGTTCTCTCCACCAACCAATAACAATTAAATAACTCACGTAAGTAGGTTCCGATGGGTTCGCATACACATATCAAGGATTATATTACATTATATTATGTTATTAAGATTTGCATACCTGTAAATTCATATATTTTTCATCTCAATCATATCACTTATTATTGTAGGACTACAGTACAACTGCCTGCAGATAAACATTATCTATTTAACATTTTTGACACTGATGAAATGTTCTGAAACATTCCCTTTAAACACATGCCCAAGCCAGTGCATTCTCTTAATCATTACTCATCCATATTTAGTGGAGGAAACAAACATACCCCACGTATCCTACTGCGTGTTGTACAAGGAGACTAAAAGAGGATAACGTGCCAAAGAGATCAGCCAGCAATGGTGGTGCTGATGGGAGGGCTGTGGATGAAGGAAACATCGGCTCAAAGCTACCAGCCCATGGAACCACTACCTCTTCCCCCACTGCCCCCTCACAAACGGATCTCGCCAAATCCTACCTCCCTCCAGGGAGGTGCGGCACCAGGGGCTACCTGGATGCCACGGGATTCCCACAAAGGATATTTTGGGGTTACTACAAGTGGATGGGACTCGTTAGCCTTGGTCGGCAACCCATCTAGGGGAGACAACCTTATAAAAATCTGGGTGGATGGGACTCGTCAGCCTTGGTCGGCAACCTTTCTAGGAGAGTAAACCTGATACAAATCTGTACTGCTTACCTAATGGCAAGACAGGTTAGTGGATGGACTAGCCGAACACCACTGTAGAAATATAGTGCTAAAAAGATACACAGAGGGCCTCGGAGTCGGACGGATCCTAAATTGAATGGTCAATCCTGTAAGTCCTTCAGTAAACTGGCTTGGGTTGTCCCTATTACAGGGAATAGGTCCACTTGGGGGTATTCTGTGTATGGCCACCCTCTCATTTAGGGGAGTAAGGCATCCGGCAATAGATAGATAGATAGACTACAAGAACAACAACACATGTACAGGTGATTGTACATCTGAAGTATTGCACTTTAGTAGATTAATTGGCTACCGGTACTTCAACTTTAGGATGAGATAGTGTCTAGAATAACATTTAACAAACAGTTTACCATTATCAAAATTTAACAGTACAGTACACTGTAATCATATAAAGGAAGCTATTTGACAATATTAATGTACAATAAAACTTGAGACATTCGAACAGTTATCGATTAGTTGACTTAGAGAAACATGGGCTAGAATAATCTTTATTCCTGAAAGGCTATGTCGAGTTTTCTCCAAAGCAAATCCTAGTCAAAATACTGTAGTTTAGAAATTAATGGAGAAAAAATTCCCACATAACGTATTGTTCTTACTGTAATGACACAACGGTTTCAAATTCTCTCTGGAGTCCTGAAAAGACTCCAGCGAGTTGAAACAGTCTTAGTCTTTAGTTTTCTTTCTATTTAAGTAATATACTTTGCCTCTAGCACATTTTCCTCTACGTAATTCATTGATAATAAAACTGATAAGCCCTATATTTATCTTATAGTTAATATAAAACATGCAAGCAAACAATTAAGAAACATCCCAGCGTCGGTCAAGACAAAAAATAAGTCTGGTTGATAAAATACATGTGGGTCTGAACACAGCATTTCTAAAACCAAGAGTGCCCACAGGTATTTTATCTAATTTTCAATGATACGAAGGGTCATTTACTAACCCTTTCAAGCTTCTTCAATTTATGTTTTCAATTTGTCTTCATTTTGTTCTGGTTATCAATTGACAATTCCATTTACATGAGGAAGGAACTGTTGGAGTAAGTTTTCACCCTGTGATTAGTTAAGTAAAATAACTAATTCATTCTATGCTTCAGAAAAGTAGTCAGTTTAAGTGGATTATATCAACAGAATGGAAGTAACAAACAAATAATGGTGAGATGGATGTGTTGGGCCAAACTGCAAAATAGAATATCTATTATGGGGTTTAGGATGCGGTTAGGTAGCAAGAGTATCAGCAAAACAATTTATACATGCAGACTTGGATGGCTTAGCCATATGGAGAGGATGAATGATCTAAACTGGGTGAAAAGATATAAGTCCATAAACATAGAAGGAACTGCACCGAGGGGTAGACCTAGAGAGATGAGGGATCAAATTGTACAATCTGATCTAAAAAATAAAAACTTCACAAGTGTGACGTGAGACCGAAACCGCACCTCGTGTGGACCACTCGGTCTTTAACCCACTGCTAATAAATGGACAAAATTTAAAGTCAAGTTGAGGGAGGGAGGTGTGGGGTATAAAGGGGGGGAAGAGTAGAGAATGTAGTAAAGGGAGAGAATACTAATTTCTGTGTGTCATCCAATTTTGAGACATTTCCTGGCACTGGCACGGTATTTGAAGGATTCTTTTTACACGTTTAAATACCATGCCTGCCGTGAGGCCTATTACCCTTCCTGGGTTAAAATCATGTACAGTACTGTATGTATGTAGATTGTGATTCCTACAGGTCCTTCCTATGCTTAATATGATTATAATAAAATATATAACCAATATAATTAAAATGAAGCCAAAACATTGAAGGCATTAGACATTACCACAAAATAAGTAGATATAAGTGATTGCATATGAACAGTCCAACAAACAGCTTGGGAGAAACATACAGGGCCATAATATCTTTACCGTTACTCTTGTTTTAAAGAGATTAAATAAAAAGGTAAATTCCAGTTGTCCCAGTTTCTTGTCCTTTGTTCAATATGGGATTCACAGTACCTTTCACATATTTATGAACATAATCACACAATGTAGACAATATTAATGAGGAACATTATGTAGTAATGCAGTTACAAAATAACCTATCAACTTTGTAATCCCCTACAATTCTTTGGCCAAATCTATTATATCATATCCAGGCTCCAACATGGATTTCATACATACCGTATACTGTATATATACTGTACAGGTATATGGAAGAGGAAATATAAGAATATGACCCACGTGTCTACCGTGTGTCCGTAAGAGGCGACTAAAAGGGGGATGATATTATATCTGGGCCACAGTTCATCCTATTTGGTCCATTTCAGCCTCACGGTAGCTGCAAGACACCAGAGCGCCAAATCCAGTCTCAGGGAAGGGCAGCTCTTGCCCTGAAGAGCTGCCTTGGGGCATATTGAGTAATTCCATGCTTAATTTGGAGAATTATTTGTCAGTAACTTTACTCCCTATCTATCATGTCTGTGTCTGTCTATCTCTCTTTATGCCTTAACAGGGCCGCCTGGAAAGGCGGCATCATTTTTTAAACTGATTTTTACTGTATTGAGAAGTTTTTCCTTTTGTTTGTGCAGCTGGAGACATTCTGGAAATCCTCACCAATCACAAAGTAATAATCTCGGAATGAAAGATGGAGATAAAAATTAATAAAATGACACTATAATAAAGTAATAAATATAAAAAGTATAGATACAGTAATTAGCACCAAGGCCTGCTTTCTTCTGACAATTTCTGAGCAAGAGAAGATGGCCATTATGTAATGGTTACAGTAAATTATTCATTACTGTAGTGACTAATTTCACATACAATACAATCCCTTTTCACATACACTCTCTAATGAACATAATTAGCCCTAATACAATAGTGTATATGTATACTCATTAAATAAAGAGCTACCATATTATGTTAAACACTTCCATAACAAGTTCAACAAGCTGTTTCTGAATAAGTTACTTAACACTCAACGAGCGGCCTAGGCGGTAACTTCTACTACCTGCCAAGCGGGTAGTTTTACCTTAAACGAGCTTATTTCCGTGCTCTTTTTCATGCATAAACAAGAGCCAGAGCGTAATACAATTATGTATCTGTGAAAGGGCGATAATTGAGCTTTCCAATGACACCTGAACCATCATTCTACGACCACTGGTCATCTTGCAGCGATTGTGCAACACGAAGGAAAAATCCCTAAAATACAGCAATTTCTTCAGTTTTTACCCTGTATGGTGGGACCAGGGATGTGGTGGGATGTGATGTTACCCTCAGTGGCGGGACTGGGTCCATGCCGAACAGTCAGAGCCAACCCGCGCTCCTCCCACTGGTCGGACTCTCTCTCAGAGCCGATAATGTACTCAACATCATATGCTACTATAGCCGGGTGCCGCCAAAGATGGGTTAATAATAAACATTAATAAAAATAACATTACCATTTTTGTTCTCAATTGGATACCTCTATATGACTTTAGTTAACCCGTTCTGTACCGGTGACGTCTTTTAAATATTACTCTTGGTATATTTAGGCGATTTTATGCAGCTTAGGAAGGATCTCTAGCAATGATAAGGCTTCGAACTACAGTATCTCAATCCACCTTTTTTAGCTACCATAGATCCTTCCTAAACTGCATAACATCTCCTAAATGTAGCCAAAATATAATGTAACGGACGTCGCTGGTACAGAAAGGGTTAACATTATAGCCACAGTCATATAATATTTTTTTTCTGCCTATACCTGTATATCAGTACTGTACAGTATAATAATTTCTTCTGCCTATATATCACAACCAAGCAGAATTTCACTACAGTATATGCTAAAGGAAAACAAAAATTATGTTCTTCTTAGTTAAGGGGAGATGGTTCACTTTTTGGGCGATTTTTGCATGTACTGTATTCATCATTTTTCTAGTTTCCTCCCTAGACTTCCATCAAATTTAAAAAAACATCCATTAGATCCCCTTTCTAGATTAATTTGTAAATTTTTCGGTAGAAAATCCGGTTCTTCCAACATTACAGGCTCACTATCGTTCGCCAGGGAAAAAATCGACACCTAAATAGTACGAAAGATCTAAATATTGACGAAGAAATGGGGCGAAAAGTCTTAAAATCGACTAACTAATGGGGTAAATATCTTAACATCTGAAAACTAATGGGGCTAAACATAAGGGAGAAAGTGGTCCAGAAAACCGGCCCTCCATCCCCCCTTAAAGCTTAAAATATTCTTGCCATAAAGGAAGCTAGTTATTTTCCAGGTGGTGAATGGTGATGCAGTACAGGCCCCGAATACTAAACAAAAAAATGCTATAAGTTACGGCAAGGCGAGAGGCATGCCAAACCAGTGAATTAACAGCTTATTCCATACCCATAACATCATAACTTTTTGTACTCTATAAAACCAGTCTATCAGTTTTGGGATATTAACCTTCAAAGAACGGGTCGTTTATAATAGACGTATCACAACCAGCGGGCTGTTATCATGTACAGTAGAACATTGTCTATACGAAAATTACGAGTCTTTCAAAATATCGGTTAGGCGATTTTTACGTATGTGCAGTAGCCTAGACCTGCAATTTTCTTGAGATATGCAAGTGAGATATACAGTTATTGACGCCGTGCACTGCCTTGATTATCAGGGATAGGGTGTGCCCTTGTTACAGACTTAATTGGACATTTGCCACAAATCGCTAGACCAAGCTAACTTGACTTCTACCAATAACACGGTCTGGGATCGAACTGCCTACCGTTCGATTGGCAGGCAGACACGCTACCGACCATGCTACGACCCATACCAATGTAATTATGCCAAATAAAGTAAATATAGCAAGGTATGTACAGTATGTATATACTAAGTGACTTACCACATTACTGGGGGTGGCGGACATGAGACAGAGCCCGAACAGAAACAACATTTAAAGTTCCTATTCTCAGGGTCCGGGACCACTTTCGCGTTCTCTCACTCGTTTCTCTGTCTCGTCAAGTAGGAGAATTATACAAGGGGAAGAGGATTCCTAGCCCCCAGAAGGAAAAGTAGGACAGTAAAAGAGACAGACAGCAAGGTAAATGTTAATAATGTATGTAAATATACAGGGAATAAAAGGCTTAACTCACCATTGATGATTGAAGCAGAAGTAATCCAGGTTTATTATGTTTTTTGTTGCCATTTCCCTTACTTTTTCAATCAGTATTGGTCCAGACAGAAGGCACCCCTTAACAAACTTCACCAAAAACAATTTGTCCAGTACTTTACCCAGCTGAGCAATTTTGGCATCATGCAACATATAGCGATTTTCCTTTGTCTTCGTAATATCACCGTTAGCCACAAAGCTTAATAATTTGTCCTTCCCGATGTCATGCAGTCATAGAGCCAGTTTTCTACTGTAATAGTGCCAGTTCTGCACATAATAGGAGTCATTATTGTTCACATTACCGAACTACTGTAAGCCATTGCTTTAATAGAAAATTTTAACATAAATTGTAGTTTCTTTATTCATACAGAATTTAATAAAATTTACCAGAACGTCCTGAACTTCCCAAATTGACTAATTCCTTGATCGTGATGATAGTGCGTTGTTATACAGTATGAGTGATTAGTTTGCTTGGGAAACAGATTAACTTGCTTATGTAGTGATGAACACCCTATGTGGTGGTTTTGTGTTCTTGTATTTCAAAATGTTATTTCCACATATCGATTTTGATAAGTTCTTTTGTCTTTATATTGTGTCATCCCTATTTGGTTAGTTAATTTTGCAAGTTTTACATTATAAATTCAAAGATCCTAAAGTTTATAGTCTTCATCTACAGTAAATACCACCGTATCATAGCCTCTTACATAAAGTAGATAAGATGGAGGGACAAAGAAGCTGCCACATATACTAGATCCCACCAATTAGAATAACTCAAGTTATACGCAGAATACTACTTCAAACTTGAATTTTCTGAGTTTATGGGTCCTTCTACAGCTGAATAAATTCAACAGATATTATCCAAAATTAATTATAAGATATTATTCTACTGAAAGGATTAGAAATTCTCACCTGCATTTTGAGCTGAAATGACACAATTGACCAATTCCTTGAATATGACGAGAGTACTGTACGTTAATATATGTGCGACTAATTTGCTTGCGAAACAAATTCACTTAGTCATAAAGTGATGTACATTATCTGTGGGGTTTTTTTCCAAAATCTTATTTTGCTAAATAATTTTTCCACATAGTGATTACGATAAGTTCTTTTGTCTTTATATTGTGCAGTTTCTGTTTATATTTTGTTTTGTTTTTTTGCAAGTTGTACTGTATTTTAACCCTTTGGTGCACGATGACTCTTTCAGAGTCATTAGGTATTTTTTTCCTAGGCGCACGATGACTCGTTAAGAGTCATTAAACTTATAAATATTCGCCAAAAATTAAGTTTTCGTCTGACGCGCGTCATATTTGGCACAGATATTAAGTATTACATCTAGTTCAATGGGTACAATTGGCAACCCCCTCAGTTTAACCGTTTACTCACGGCTGGCTGGGAAGGGAGCAGAGTACAGCTCAGTCTGTGTTTCGATACTTTCACGTTTATTCGTGTATCTCAGTAACTGTTTGGTTTATAGTAATTCTGAAGTTACCAGTGGAATCCTCATTAAATTCCGCTTCCATATATGTATGCAAATCAAAAATGGTGCGGGCAAAATTTTGAGCTAGCGCGAGTTGGAGATAAGGTATTTACTTTTTTTTTTACAATTCTTATTTCGGAGTGCCCCAATGTGGTTGTTTTGTATTTATTCTATGTTTTTATTCGCTTATCTTCAAGTTCAATCAATAACGAAGCCGATGGTACCTCATTAATCCAAATACAATGATTTTTTGGTGGATAAAAACGTCACAGAAACAAATTATCGCCGGGCACAAAACTGGCTCTGAGTGAGCTGAGATATACTTTGGGAGTGGGAAAAACTTTGATTGGAAACTATAGGTGCGCCAAAGGGTTAATTATGGTACACCAACAAATTCAGTTACCTTGACCAACTTATTTTAATGCCCTTTGAACTTTAAGACAGATAATTATAAATGAACTCTTATGTTTTAACTCTTGACTAGAATGTAAGGCAACAACTTTGCTTACCTTTGAACTTACTCGTTACAATCTATTGACATCTTTGTGCATTTCTTCCAACAATTACTTCCACACAATTTCTAAGTTGGCTGTGGACAAAATTCTCAAAGTCAATGGATTATACATGAATAAACTTTATTAATCCTTTCAACCTAATGCCTTGTATCATCATTATCATCACTACCACCAGGAATATTATTGAAGTTAAGGGGGGACGAATCATTTGTATTTGCTCGTTTATGTTTCTTTATATTATTTTATTAGTTTCCCCCCTAGACCTTCATCAAGCTTAAAAGACATCCGCCCAAGACCCTCCTTCAAGATAAATTTGTACAACTCTCCAATCCAACAGTGAAACGATATTCCAAAACCTTCTTCTATTCAACAGCTGAGCTCTGGAATTCTTTCCCTGAATCCATCTTCTCCTCCTTCTATGACTTAAATTGCTTCAAACTCTGTGTGTTCCGGCATTTTGGCTCGAACATTCCTTGATTTTGGCCGTCACTCTTTCAACTAGGGGAGGCACTCGTTACAGGCAGTTCTGCCTTTTGTCTCCCTCATACACATTATTAGTAGGCCTATATTATTAGTAGCCTACTGTATAGACACTAGCTTGAATTAATGCTTTGCAATTCTTAGTATGCCTCTGGTAGTGATAACATGGCCAAAACAATGCAATGTCTAGTAAATTTTCCTGTATTTCTTCTCATATTCATTCCAGTCTTAAAGCCAAATATGGTCCCAGTTTGACCAACTGAAAGTGACTGGTGTAAAGACAGATTAACAGTGCTTATCTATAACAAATATAATGACTATCAATAGAATAGTATAATTCTAAATATGTCATGAATTGTAAAAACTCTCCATTTGCTTACAATACTATTATTGTTGTACTGTACTAGTTTCAACAAAATAATACAATAAACATACTTGTAAAATAAAAGTAGCTATAGCAAAAGAGTGCATGATATAATCTCTATCTATCTATTGCCAGACGCCTTACTCCCCTTAATGGGGGTGGCCATACACAAAATGCCCCCAAGTGAACCTATCCCCTGTAAGAGGGACAACCCATGCCAGTTTACTGAAGGACTTAACCACTCAATTTAGGGTCCGTCTGACTCCGAGGCATTTTATGTATTTGTTAGCACTATTTTTCTACAGCGGTGTGTGGCTAATCCATCCACTAACCTGCTTCACCCTAAGATAGCAGTACTGATTTGTATACGGTTTACTCCCCTAGACAGGTTGCCGACCAAGGCTGACGAGTCCCATCCACCCGGATTTTTATAAGGTTATCTCCCCTAGATGAATGAATGCCGACCAAGGCTAACGAGTCCCATCCACCCGAATGATATAATCATCATCATCATTTCCTTATGCCTTGCTTCGCCCTGGGAAGCCTAAGCTAGAGGATGGCCATGGCAGAAACGCCTCCAAGCTACTTTCTCAAGACATGCTTCCTTTGTCCGCGCCACAATGCCCCTTCCACTACATATGTGGAAGTTTTTCTTCAATGTTGGAGGATTAAATCTGATACCATAACTTCTCAAAGAAAACTGCGTCTCCTAATAGCCTATGACTCGTCCAATGCAGTGAAGTAAGGAAGACCAAACTTGAAAAGTGTAATACTGTACCGTTATTTTGCCGATATCGATGCAAAAGAATCTTGATATGTTCCCAGTATACTGTAGGTGGCAAATCGAAACATTTTGGAATAATATTGTTGATGGACTTTTCCTTAAATTCATATCATCACCAACCCACCAATTAACTTGCAAATAAACCTAAATAATGAGATTAATGAAACAATGAATACATGTGGTACTCCATGGATACGAACCTAGGATACTCGCACCAAAATTCTGCGCACTTAACCATTACGCTATCAAGACAGTTAAAGGTTTATGCACAAGCCTACGATACATTATGCATTCTCGAATACTGCATATTAATATGAGCATGTACCCAACTGCACTATGATAGCCTAATGATTACACAAATGAAAGGGGTAATTGATGGGGCATTTAACCACAAGGGAAGGCCTCTCGAGGAATTACTCCTGAACCTGAAAACATTCATATTACCAACCCACCAATTAACTTGCAAATAAACCTATGTATGTATGTATGTATTTACTCAGGCCCATTCCTAATTAATGAAATTAATTATACAACGAATACATGTGGTATATACTCCATGGATTTGAACCTATGATACTCACACCGAAATTCCGCACACTTAACCTCAGATTTAGACTTTTCATATACCTTACACTCTTTGACTAAAGCTCATTATTACAGTCAACTACACACACAGATGATTCTCTATACAACATGTCTGTATTTGTAAAAAAAACTGTCACTAGAACTATAGTTTCCTACTGTACATGATTATAAACACAACGTTGGTTCCAAAGTTTGTCTGAACTCCTTCAGTCAGAAAACAGATAATTATTACAGGCATTCCTCTGTGGGAAAGCCCGACCGTAGCCATGGCCTTCCTTAGGGACTCGGGGCTGTTCGGCCAGGCAGCTTAGGGAACGACAACAACAACAGGCACTCCTCACTTAATGTCTCCTCAATTTACGTACAGTACAGTAATTTCATGATTACTGTTTATGAATTACAGTAAAGACTTTGGCTTGAGTTGTTGTTGTTGTTCCCCAGGCTGTCTGGCCGAACAGCCCCAAGGTCTCGAGCAAGGCCAAGGCCATAAATGAGCGCCCCCACAAAACCCTCCCTGCTTACCACTAACAAAGCCCGGGTGACCGAAGCCACTCCAAGGCAGGGAGCTGAGGAGTGTGCAGAAACGCCCAGTAAACCAAAACCCCAACCAAGGCCCTGTGCCCCTCAGCAATTATGAAGGGAAAGTTGAGGGGCAAGGGAGAAATGTGACGCTTTGGCTCCCAATCTGCCAACTTCTAGGTTGGCAGTAGGGAGGTCAATCCACGGAAAAGACGCCGTCACTTGAGATCTAGAAGATATATAAGTAAAAGGAACAGTCAGAGTAAGCTATGGGTATGGCAGAGAACGCTCAATTCTCACTCTGATAGAATGCCTTTGGCTTGAGTTGTCATGGTTCATTATTAATTTGAAGTTGAGACAAAAATTATGCATAAATGCAAGAAAAATTACAAAAAAACAATTGCTTCCATTAAAGCGGTTTCCATTAATTAAATTGTAAAACTTTTCTTATTTTTAGGAAGACAACTGTCACTTCAAGTGAGGAATTACTGTACAGTATATTCTAACTACCACCAGACAATGCTTATTTACATTAATAAGGATCTCTCTGGGGTCCAACATTTTGGGGGCTATTATGATAAACTATTAAACAAATATTATTATGGGTTTTAATTGCTCTTGTCATTTTCAAGTAATACGCTCTTAGTTATATTCCTAGACTTAAAAATAAATATATATAAATATAATAAAAATGCCTTCCCAGACCCCTTTCAAGCTATACTGTATAAATTATGTAGATTTTCAGTAATAAAAATTTCCTGGCCTAAGGTCAGTTTCTCCTAAATTGCAAGCTTACTATCGCTCGCCCAGAAAAAAATTGACACCTGAAAAGAATGAAGTGTTATTCGCCAAAAAATTAGGTGAAATGTCTTAAAATCTTCAATCTAGTGGAGTGAAACAGGGAGGGTCCAAAAATACCCATCTTGCACAAGATTGGGTTAAAAGGTCCCTCTTACACTAACCTGGGGATGAATACTAAAAATGTCATAGGCTAAGTCAAGGTGAGGGACAAGATTTGTTTGTTTATATACAATTAGTTTAACCAGACCACAGAGTTCCCCCAAAAAACTCCCACAGAGCCTGAAGGATTAGATCATGATGGTCTACTATTCATGATGAAGTTGGGAGGGGAAGGAGAGGATCAAATATGATCGAGGAAAGAGAGGCATACTCTAACCAATGAAATAGCAGCTTATACCTTGCCCAAGATGTCATAGCTTCTTCATACTAAAAAAAACTAGACTATTATAAGCTCCAAGATTTTTAGACTGAGTGTTCCACACATAAGTGCAGTTTCAGTCTCTTGTCCTAATGGCGGCATTCCAGGCAACCCTGTTAAGAACTGCTTCACTTGTCAAGTTCTTAGATTTGAGATCGGCGCGTATAGTCCGATCCCAGGTCATCCTCGGTCCACCCCTTGGTGCAGCTCCCTCCACAATCACAGACCTGTATTTTTTCACCCAATTTTGTTCATCCATTCTCTCCACATGTCTATACCATCCCAGTCTACTTGTACGCATCACCTCGCTAATACTCTTTATACCTAAACGTCTCCTCAGCTCAACATTTGTTATTCTATCCTGTAGCCTGGCCCCACACATCCATCTCACCATTCTCATCTCATTACGTTCCATTCTGTTGACATCCTCTACTTTAACGGCCCATGTTTCTGAGGCATACGTCATTGCACTTCTAACACATGAGGCATACACCTTTCCCTTCAGGGGGAGAGGCATTCTTTTCATGGTCAGGATTGGCATCAGTTCTCTGAACTTCCCCCAGCCACACCTAATTCTAGCAACATAGCAACAATGGCAGCCTCGGCCCCACCACCGGCAGAGATGGTATCTCCTAGGTAACAAAACTTATGACTTGTGTTTAAGTAGCAACCAATGGCACTAGAATGATATTGTTGACATTTAATAAACAACAGTCAGAATTTCAGATAAGGCGTCATAATAGATTTGGAATATCCGACCCCTGAATTGTCTGGGGGTTGTTGGAATATAGGAGAATTTACACAACAGCTTTTTCCCACAACATTTAACTGCAACTCTGATCGTGCAGCTTTTGTATTGTACTTTTATTAGAATGATGTCGTATTTAAAGTAATTTATCCTCAGTCTACTTGAAGATATGAAAGCAAGATAGTCTTAAAATGTTGCCAGAATGAACAGTAATTGCTTATAAAAGTAGCCGTCGTAGTAGTAGTAGTAGTGATAAAATAAATTAACTAGATCACAGAGTCATTGCAGATCAAAAGTAGTTGGAAAATTGTTTCTGTAAATCCACCTCAAACTGTTTTCTTGTACTTGAAGTCATTAAGTTAGAGGATAAGGCCAGAATTATTACAGGTGGTACCGGTATATGTCAGAGCAGCTCCTACAACCCAGCCTTCTCTTGCTGAATTTTTTGGTAGAGTTCTGGGGTGAGGCTGACAAACTTGGCCTGCTTGGCATCCAGGAAGAACAGCTTGTCCTTGATCAACTCGGGATTGTACCCTTCCTTCTGCAGGGACAACTTCTTAAGCTTGAAGGTTCCTGGAAATATATATGCATTAATATTTATCAGTACTGTACTGTTAAAAAAAAAAAAAAAAAAAAAAAAAAAAATCTTGATGGTGTAATGATCAGTGTTTAAGATCTGTATGTGGTAACCCAGGTTCAAATCCTGGGACTATCACACGCTTTCATTAATTTCATTGGGAGGTGTTTGGTGTTGAGAGTGGATTTAATACAAATATGATTAACACAATTCTTGGTCAATTCAATCTCTTTTCCTAAACTTAACTATCTATCTATCTATCTATTGCCAGATGCCTTGATCCCCGAGGGAGTGGCCACGTATGAATCGCCTCCATGCACATCTGTCCTCTGAAAGCAAGCACCCTTCCTTCCACCCAAAACCACTTGGATAGAGCGGCGAGAGATATGAGTATGGATGCGTTTCTGGAAGCTGGTTTGGGGTGGGCAAGGAGAGAGAGAAGACAGTATTAGTGCGTGATACCGTGTGCTGGGTGTTGTTTTTATATTCTTTTGTGTCTGTGGGTGTGTTGCCATGTAGTGTAGTGGGTGGTGTTGGTTTGTGGAGGCTGCAGCCAGGAGAGAGAGAGAGAGAATGAGCTATTTTTCAACAGCCTACTGGGCTGCAGCCCTCATAAGGCTGGTTAATCTGCAGAACAGATATTACTAATGACAATAGTGAGACTGGTACATCAGGAGGCAAATTAGATACAGGTAACTAAAGTACAGACGCGATAGGTGAAATATAGCATCAGAAATGCATGAAAACAAAGATAATTAAAGTTCGTCAAAGAGGTGTATTGCAATCAAGAAACGTCGTATGGGGAAAAGTCAAAAGATGGTGAAGGAGCAAGGACGCGGAGGGATGCGGTACGCAAGGAAAGCCGGCGCTCGGAATCATACCGAGGGCACTCACAAAGGATATGACGGACGGTGACTGGCGTTTGACAAGGAACACAAAATGGGGGCGGAGTCGGAGGCGTTGTCATTAAATGGCCATGCGTGTAACGAGTGTGCCCAATACGTAGGCGCGTCAGGATGACCTGATTCGCCCGACACGGATCAATGGAGGATGGCCAAGGGTGTACACCGGCTAGTATACTGCGGAGGTGGTTGGTAGTATCAATGTTTGTCCATTCCCTCTGCCAGTCCGCCCAAACACGCTCACGGGCTGCAGCCAGGAATTGAGTGTCTCTCATGTCCAGATGGTCTTTGACTTTGAGGACTTTGGTTTCTTGATGTAGGTGATCTGTAGGTGTAGTAGCTGTGCAGCCTGTGATGATTTTTAGGGCTTTATTTTGAATAGTCTGTAAGGTCTTGTGATGGGTTTTGGTGTGTGCATGTTGGTATTATGTCATCTGCATTTGAGGCTATGTTTATTTGGGGTGTATGGGGTGTAGTTATTATTATGTTACCTCCACCAACCGACTTTACTCCTAAACTCAATTAATGAAATCAACAAATACATGTGGCAGTCCAGGGATTCGAACCTAGGATACTCACACCGAAATTCAGTGCATTTATCCATTGCGCTATGAAAACAGTTAAAGAAAGGTGTACAAGCCTACGATTTATTATGCAGTTTCGAATCCTCCTGCATATCAATCTAAGCATGTACACACTTTCCAACTGCACTATCATAGGCTATGTATAGATGAAAGGCAGGAGTAATTAATGGGGCCTTAACCCTTAGGAAGGCCTCTCTATAAACTACCCCTGAACCTGAATGAATTATTATGTTACCTCCACCAACCGACTTTACTCCTAAACTCAATTAATGAAATCAACAAATACATGTGGCAGTCCAGGGATTCGAACCTAGGATGCTCACACCGAAATTCAGTGTATTTATCCATTGCGCTATGAAGACAGTTAAAGAAAGGTGTACAAGCCTACGATTTATTATGCAGTTTCGAATCCTGCATATCAATCTAAGCATGTACACACTTTCCAACTGCGCTATCATAGGCTATGTATAGATGAAAGTACACTCGACCCTCCATTTAACGGACAAATGCGTGCAAGCACCTGTCCGTTCCTGCTAAATACTGTCCAGTCCGGATGTAATCCGGAAATTCCTTGAGAAAAATCCGGTGTTGAGTACAGGTGTCCGGGATCGTGACATTTAACTGTTATGCATCCCTTTTTTTACTGTATCTGAAATAAATCCTGGTAATCCCTTGTGCTACACCCTATTGATAATGCAAAACTATTGAACACACTTAAAAGTGTATATTATTTGGTCTCTATATAATCTGTGAATCATTTCCGATATGATAGAATTAAAGATTTTATTTTCCACCAACTCATAATCAGCAAAAACGACACAAATGTCAATTAAAAACATGTTATAATATTTCCCCATCATTTTGTGTATACCGTGGGAACAAAAAAAAACAAAAATCTATCAAACGTAAATCTCCCGTCTGGGAAGCTCGGCGCCTAGACGGAGGGGAGGGTTGAAATATTTTGTTGACTATCTCATTTATTATTTATCTATGTGCTGGAAGGATATTATATTTTTCAATTCCATCACATTAGAAATTATTCAAAGATTACAAAAAGTCCAAATAAGACATAGTTATGTTAATGTATAAGGGATTTAGGTAGATGAATTAGAGAGATAGATAGATAGAAAGAGTGTGTATATCGAGGGAAAAAAACAAAACAAAAAATCTATCAAACGTAAATCTTCCGTCTCGGCTGGCACGGAGGGGAGAGTTGAAATATTTTGTTGACTATCTTATTTATTATTTATCTATGTGCTGGAAGGATATTATATTTTTCAATTCCATCATATTAGAAATGATTCAAAGATTACAAAAAGTCCAAATAAGACATAGTTATGTTAATGTATAAGGGATTTAGGTAGGTGCATTAGAGAGATAAATAGATAGAGCAACGGACTTTGCTCCAACTTTTTATACACACATACTGGGTCCATTGTCCGGCCTACATTTTTTGACCGTTATTGCCGATATCCGTTAAATCGGAATCCGTTAAATGGAGGTTAGAGTGTATATATACTTTAACTGTCCTGGTGGTGTAATGGTTAAGGTGGCAAAAATCTGTGTGTGATAACCCAGGTTCGATCACATCTATACTTTAATTGATTTCATTGAGGGTGTTTGGTGTTGTGGTGAAATTAATAAAATATAGAATATATATCATGCATGTACAGATTGAAGAATGCGGGCGACAAGACGGATCCTTGCGGGACTCCGTTTGGAAAGTTTCTGATGCTAAATGACTGACTGGCAAAAGATACGTGTGCACATCTGCCTGCTAGGAAGATGGCCAGCCACCTTTTTGTGTTATTGTGCATGTTTGTTAGGTTGTGGTGGGGGATGGCATTGAAGGCTTTACTAATGTCGAGTGTGGCAAGACAAGGAGGACATTTGTGTCACTTGACGAAGAAATCTTCAGGAATCTATATACAGCGCTGGTTAGGCCACACCTGGAATATGCAAACCAGGTGTGGGCTCCATATATGGTAAAGGATATAGAAGCAGTGGAGAAAGTGCAGAGAAGAGCTAGCAAGCTGGTACCAACGTTGAAGAACGCGGGCTATGAGCAGAGGTTGAGGACACTGGGACTTCCGACACTGGCATATAGGAGAAAGAGAGGGGATATGATAGAGACTTTTAAGATAGTGTCAGGAAAGTACGATGAGGATGTGTGTGAAGGTATCTTCTTGATGCGGGAGGGAACAAGAACGAGAGGACACTCTAAGAAAATTTACAAAGAAAGAAATAGGCTTGAGAAGGCGAAGAACTCATTTTGTGATAGAGTGGTAAATGAGTGGAACGCACTGCCCCAGTATGTAGTCGATTCCGAATCAATAAGGGAGTTTGAAAGTAATCTTGATAAAGCATGGGGAAGACAAGATTTGAAGTTTGATTATAAAACAAAAATACAGAATAGTAAAAATGTTGCGTCTGCTACCGCCGCCGCCAACACCGTGAACGACCGCAGCAGTGCAAGCACTGGTACTGAGCTGGATACACAGGCATAGTTTGCCTTTTTCCAGAGGATCTACTGTAAGAAACTGTAAGAAACTGTAAGACGTGATCTTTGTGGTGGGCTGGTTGAGTTGATGCCATCAAAAGCTCTGTGTAAGGTCTGTAAGAAGAGTGTTTGCTAAGCATGTAGATAGTGTTGGTGGCATAGTTGTTGGTCTGTGGTCAGTGATGTACAATAATTAGGGAAAATTCATAGAGGGTGGTTGGGGTGTAGCAGATTGGCATCGTCTGCACCTACACAAGTTTCCCCTTTGACAAATTTGGAGCACATTATGATTTACTTATAATTTTTTCCCCATATTAATATTAATTCTGATTTTCAGATTATCCATGTTCAGATTAATGGACTTTTACTGTATTTGAAAATAACTGGTGAAAGAACAAGGAGGCACTACTGATAAATGAGGGGAACCCCCAAACTACTCCTGCAATGACTTGAAGAATGATTTTTAAAAGAAATAAGACAATCTTATACAAATAAATAAATAATACTTATTTCCATGACAAATTATTGAAGGCAATTACAACCTCACCTGTGGTATCAATCTGACTGAGCACCCTGACAAAGAGTGGTTTGGCATAAGGCGGGAGAGACTTGCTGAGTCCTTGTATGAAGTCTTCCAAGTCAAGTTCTTCTTCAGGGTCCACAATGGCCGCCATGCCAGCGCGACCCTCAGCACCTGGGACCTGCTCAGACAGAAAATATGTTAGTCTACGATATTATCATCACCATATTAATCTATAATCACACCATAATGAATGGCATGAGCTTAAGGCGAGATCCTGTATGCAAGAAGGTATACAGGCCAAAATGGAAAGTATGGTTAAAATCAGGGCTTTAAATGTCAGTAAGCAAATTTTAAACACTATTCTGGCCTTGATGGGAAGCCAGATAATAAGTGGTGGGAGTTCGAGGTAGAAGCGAAAATATGAATCAAGCAGATCTATGACTTGTCAAAGGTCCTCTTAGCTCCACTACATCTCTTGTGTACCCCTAATCATGACCTTTGTTTTATCTGTGTTAACTCTTAGACCCTTATTTGCCATACCTTCCCTCCATCTTTTAAACTTCGCCTCTGCTTCCTGCACTCTATCTGCGATAACTTATCGATAAGAACTAGATCATCTGCATATAACAGCTCCCTGGTAACCCTAAGGTGGCTGTGGAAACAGAAAGGGTAATCCCCAACTGCAACACAGCAGTTATGTGGGAGTCCCTGGCTCCAGTACCACATTATCAACTCCAGGGACCATATGAGACAGCAGGGAGCAGAACACTGCTCCCAACTACAGGGCTGTACATGTACGTCCTTATTGGCACCCCAGGCAATATTGTCAACCACCTTGGCATGATGTTAGAACGCATAACTGGTCAATGACCCGACACACTTTCCAGCAAATAATTCTAACAAGGAACTGCATTTCAATTTGTTCTTACCTCAACACCATACACTACAGCATCTTTGTTCTTACCTCAACACCATACACTACAGCATCTTTGTTCTTACCTCAACACCATACACTACAGCATCTTTGTTCTTACCTCAACACCATACACTACAGCATCTTTGTTTCCCGCTACTTTGGACACGACCCCCTCAACCTCTGTGGACGACACATTCTCCCCTCGCCAGCGGAAGGTGTCTCCGGTGCGGTCTCGGAAGTACAGGTACCCTAGTTCATCCATCACCAATATGTCACCTGTAAGGCACATATTGTCACTTATTCTAGGATTAGGTCTTACAACATAAATTCTGGTACAGTTAGCTCAAAGTGTTGCTGTACTGTACAGTACTTTACACTACATCATATATAAACTGCTCACCAGTCAACTTTTGTATCTGTAACAAGAGATTACAAAGGAAAACAAACAGCAACAGATCTGATGATCCACACTAGGCTACTTGGTGAAGAGTAAGGAATAGGTTCCTGTGGGATATAATAGGTGGTATGAGTCAGTTGGGGATTTGAGGTAAATAATGTTTATACAGTAATAGAGACTATCACTCAGATACTTGTTACAGGCAACTTTGCCTTTTGTCCCCTTCATACACATAATAAATATATATATACAGTATATACTGTATATTTATCTAGGTGCCTTTTGAAAATTTGGACTGTGCAGCAATATATAATATTGTTTGCCAGTTTGTTACACAAACTGATGATGATGGTTAACTATTCCATTGATTTTTTTTTTTTTTTGCTTCATGTGATCTTGAAAGAGACTGCAAAGGCTTTTTTAACTACAGTAATGGAGCCTGGGTTTCCTCTGTAAATGACAGTCAGAGCTATACCATAGATATTCAATTGAAGCTTGTATCTGGAACCTAGGGGCGATTTCAGAGCGCTCCCGATTGGCTTTCAGGACTTCAGCTTTAGCCAATGAAAGGAGAAGACTGTCTGTACCTTGCTCCTTTTATTTAGATTTATGCCAATGAAATATGCATAAAATATTATTAAACTACTTGAAAAACATCAAATACGGTGCCTTTAAGTATGAGTAGGTGCATAAATGTACGAGATATGTTTTTATTTACCGGTATAAGTGACTTCGGGAGATGAGATGAGGGGCATTCAACATAGTAAATAGGGTAGGGGTCATGTGTTCATGCAATGCTCACAGGTACCTACCCAATAGCATTATCGTTTGTGAGTGCTGTATGGATTTTGTACTATTGTACTACTTTGACTGATGCAGGTCACACACTTTCCCAGCACGAATGCACACAGTAGTTGGACAATTCGTCATGAGCCTCTTTGATAAACTCAATACACCCAGATTTTTTTTTCTTTTTTTCACATTGCTCTCACGCTTTCCTCCTCCCCACTGTCCATAGCTGACCTCATCATAAGGAAGGTGCGTGTAGAATATTTTGACTTAAAGACCGCATTCACACCTTGGTACAGTACCGGTACATAGGTTGAATGAGGGATGTTGTGTTCTTGAGAAGAAAAACTACTTAAACATTTGGGTTGATTTCATTCAGATCATCAGGATAGTTGTCTAACACAAATTCTCCAGGTATTTTCAGACTTCAGGAATAAAACAGTTCTTAAATAATTCCCTGAATAATTATGCAGTCATCCATGATTTTTTGTTTGCTTGGTAGCAGACTGGCAGCAGGTTTATGTTCTTGCGACTAAGTCCTCTGGGTTTCTTGGATGTGTGGAGGAGGAGAGGTTTAATTAGGTCTCCTGCAGCATTCCCACATAGAAAGAGTGCACCATAACACAGTTTTGTCTGCATTAAAAACTTGTTATGCTAGATAACTTTTCTCCTCAATTAATTTGGCAAATTCAGCAGGGTATGCCTTGGCTGTAACATTGTCTGCAAAAACACTTTCTCCAGTTATTGGGACATTATTGAGGGAATACTTTTTCTTGAAATTTTCGAACCACCCCTTACTGGCCGAAAACTACAAAATGGCCAAAAAAAAGGAAAACTGGGGTAAGTGCCAGAGTATACTGTATACTGTACATACATACATACATACATACATACATACATACATACATACATACTGGTACATACTAATATTTTGTTTTTTGTAATTTTAAAACAGTTTCTCAGGTAACCTGTGTTTTCATCAACTAGTTAATTTGGAGAGTAACCTCTTACCTTGGAAATTAACTATAAATACTGTACAAGAATTAAATCTTCGGATAGAAAACATATCCAAAGTGCTAAAATTATAAGCACTTATTTGTAATTATCCATCACTTATCTGCACTTCCTACGAGACATTAAAATCATATTTAAAAATATAAGAGGCACAATAGACTAACCTGACTTGAAGGCCATGTCACCCTTCCTTATGACGTCCCGCACAATCTTCTTCTGTGTGGCATTCTTGTCAGCGTAGCCGTGGAAGTCTCGCGCAGGGTCATTCCGCCGGATCATACCCACAAACTCACCAGGCTCTCCTGAGAAACGGGATGGGTGATGTAAAGGCGGAGTTATAGGGTATGTAAGCGCATTTCCAGACATTTTCTATCAATTTTGTTCTGGTCATTTGGTGTCAATAGTGTTACTGGGCAGCACCCAGGGTGAGTCAAAATTTTACTCAACAAGTGTGTTCTAGAACTCTCTCCATCAATCAATCTTTCCTTCATCCTATAACTTAGACTATTTTAAACAATGTCCCTTGAATTTGGCTCTCTGTCACTCTTTTAGTTTTAGGGGAGACATTTGTTACAGGCAGCCTGCCTTTTGTCTCCATCATACACATAGAAAAAGGCTAAACTTTTGAGACTATCCTGGTAAAAGAAAAGTAGCAACAGTGTGTGAACCCTTCCAAACTTCGGAAATTTGTTTCCTGGCCGCATCACATTGAGCAAATGTAGCCACTTGATTCTGGGCCCCTTTGGTCCATGGCTTGAATGATGTGAAACCAGTACAGCATAGATCTGCAATGATTCTTACCACTTGGTAATATATTACTGCTTTGAGTATCCAGGATAAGGCTTAAAGAAAATACAAAATCATATCTTACCAGCTTTACAGACAATACAGAGTCCGTTCTTGTCCCTGTGTGGCTCCCCAGTGATCTGGTCAACCTTCACCAAGTACACCGGCAGCACGAACCGCATGGTCATCGGCACAAACCCACACGCACCAGGTTTACCTTCCATGTTGACTGTGGAAACACAGTTATTATAATACTGCATTGCCTTTTATTATTCATTGGACATTTAAGCAAACTAATGGTTTAATTGCATAAAATACTAGTGATGACAATAATTTCATATATAAAATTTACAGTACTGTACTGCTATTAGTTATGCCCTTGGCGTGTTCCTAAAGTGTATGGTGAACTGGATAAACTTGTCTAATGATATGCATTGTAAAAGGAAAAAAGGTGTCACACTACCGTACAGTACTCATAAGGTTAAAATGGCTCATTGATACTGAAAAGATTATAATTTTTTTTTTTTTTTTTTTTTTTTCTATATTCCAACTACTCCCTCTCGGGCATAGGCTGAGAGCCTGTACATTCCACCGCTCAACACGGTGAAGCCCGTGAGGTCTTGTTCCAGTCTGGGGAGTGAGACATGTGAAGCATCTATCATGGCTCGAAGCAGCTCCATCTCTGAAGCGGCTGGTTGCTTCGCTCAAGTGCTTCACCGTCTCACCCTCCAGACTCAGACCCTCACTCTCAGAATGCCACCTATTGAGCAATGAACTCACTAGGCATTGTCCCCCTGTAACATATTTTGAATATGGGAATATTCATACAGTGTTATTTAATCAGGGAACAATGAGGGTATTTTTTTGGCATTTCGGTGGGCTTTGTGGTAATGCACTGATACTATATACAGCACAAATTCAATCCCAATAATATCTTCCCATTGACATATCGGGATTTGAACCCGGGTCCATTGGATTACCAATCCAGTGGCATGACCACTCCACCACACCTCCCCTAATAAAAAAGGCATAATGGCATACTCCGTTCAAATATCTAGGCAGTAAATCTTCCTCCCATAAGCATGGTTATAATGAACATAACTGGTGGGCAGTTAATGAAGTGGTTCTTGACACCGAATAATGAACTTATATAATTTGTAAAAGATTAAAATAAATATAACTAATCAAAAGCAAATTTGAGAACAGAAGCTGCCAACTTAATATGTACAGAATCTAGTTCTAAATTGCATAATTAAGTAACACCCCGTTATTAACATTAATCATCAATTACAAACCCCAATGCACTTGAATAAACTAATGAGAGCATATGGTCCTCCTGGGATTCAAACTTGGGACACTACACGCATAACATAAGCATCTAAACCATTACACCACCAACAGAGTTATAATTTTAATGCTAACCAGGCTAAAACAAATATTACGTCAACTGACTGATATTAGCGATGCCCTCGGTGGCCCCATAGAACTCAGCAATACAAGGGTTGTTGAAGCGGGCGGTGAACTGCTCCCAGATCTGAGCCCGCACACCGTTGCCAAACATCACCCTCACCTGCAAACATAATACACATAAGGATCATTTGCTTCACTCAGTACTATCTCCAATTGTAAACTTGAAGATTTCCTAACATACACTAATCTTCCCGTGTTTATTACATATCCGGTAAATCAATTATATAAAGGGTAAAATACACAATCAGATCAAATTATTCAGTGTGTGGTAGACATTTTTCTAGTTTAAATTATGATACCATTTTATTAGCCTTATTCCAACAACCCATCAAAGAGAAAAAGAACAGTAGGATGATTTCGGCCTCTGGAGCAGTGGACCACTGGTTCCTATCTTCAGAAATTTCCTGTGCTTGGTATGCTGCCAGCCAGGGCCCCACTGGGGTAAATAATATAGCAAAACAGCGGTGGAACTGCCATCCGGGTGAGGGACTGCTTTGGGTCTGCTCCTTCAGTGTTCATGGTCATAATCCACTTAGTGGAAATGGCGCTGTGGAGTGAGTCAGTCTGGGCATGTCTAGGAGCCTGGAGGCAGTTTCTGCCCTTTTGGGGTGCTTCCTCTGGAAGCGGGGTGTCAGATTTGATGATGATGATGATGATGATGATGATTTCGGCAGTTTTAATATTTTGCATTTAAATCTCCACAAGCAAATACATTTCCAAGATTTATTACATTACATAGTACGAATCTAATATTGCAATTAATACAAAATATATGAAGAAAAAACATAAATTAGAAGTAACATGAGCCAAATTTGTGCTCCTGTGCTCGAAATGCCGTCAATACAGAGCAATTCATTTTTCGATTGAGGCTGCTCTGGTAAAAAGATTTTTTTTTTTACAGTTAATACCTCTTGTCGGCATTGCAGCATTCATAAGTAAACAAAATGTAGAGGTTTTGTACCTCTGTATTAATGTAGAAAGCAATTAATTATTCTTTTACTTTGATCACATATTGATATCTGAGAATGGTTATATTTTGGGTAGATATTATTAGGTCATACAGTATAACTATAAATCAACAACTATGCCAACAACACTATCTGCAAGCTTTATTGTCCCTAATTCAATTCAATTTAAGTTCACAACATTATGAGAATCACAGCAAAACATTAGCCATTGTGACCCTTTGGCAACACACATTCTTTTTCTTCTTCTTCTATAGAGCTCGTTCAGGATTTTTGAGATTCTACAGGACTGTATGACGCTCCCAGAAACAGTTGATCAACAGTAAATTTTATATCTACAGCAGGCAGACACACAGCTGAAATAAACCACAATGCTCCCCCCCTACATACTTCCGGGCAGGGCCCTTCATATATAAACCGGCTCATCGGGCCAAGCACCTTATGGACTATTATCTAGTCCAACTGTCGCTCAACCACCACTCCCCACGACCGCATTATCACTCATCTATGCACAAGCATTCTCCACTCATTCCTATGAAGCACCATTTCTCTTGCCCGTTCTTCAGTCATCTCTCTATCTTCCAAAGGTTTTTCAACACCATCTCTCCATCTCCTTCGAGGTCTTCCTCTCAATCTATTTCCCCTTGTTTCTGACTCATATAATCTCTTTGTAAACCTTTCATCATCCATTCGTTCAACATGTCCATACCAGCACAGCACCCTTCTTTCCACTCTAGCCGATAAGGGTTCCCGTTGTCCCACTCTATGTACCTTTTAATTCCTCAATCTGTCTCTATGTGTCACTCCACACATACTCCTTAAGCAGCTCATCTCCATCACATCCAACCTTCTTTCTCTTGTACATCCAGACCCATGTCTCAGCACCATACATCATTGTTGGTACAACTCTCCTTTGATACATTGCCCTTTAAACTTTCATTACGAGATTTCTCACCTTCCAGTACAGCAGTACTGTCTGATGTAAACATGCATTGATACAGTAGGTAAGATTCTGGCATAAAAATTTCAAAGTTTTAGGGAAGTGACATCTCACCGAGGCAGGCGTCAGCCTTACCCTGTGTCAATTAAATATTAAAATTCAGTGTATTGAAAACCTAAATATAGTTTTACACATAAACAAACAAAAACTAAATTAACAAAAAAAGGACAATATAAATACAGTACCTTGTGTTGTGTGTCCTCTGGTTTGGGTGGAGTGTTGAGGAGATACCGGCAGATCTCACCCACATATTGTCCTACCTGAAAACCAACCAACATACGTACAGTTCAATTTACTGTGAATGAAGATTATAATACAGCAAGACCCTGTTTATCAGGTATCCAAACATCCAGTAAATTCAAATAACCGTCAGATATTGCAAAGGAATTAATTAAATATATAATAACAACCGAATATTAACCCAGGAACCGCGACATTCCTACCGGAAGGCATTGTATTTATAATTTGTAAAAAAAAAAAAAAAAAAAAAAAATACCGTGCCAATGCTGGGAAATGTCTCAAAATTGGGTGACACTTAAAAAGTACAGTAGTGGAATTTCTCCATACCATCCTCCACTCCTTCCCCCTCACCCCTTATATTTCTCCATACCATCCTCCACTCCTTCCCCCTCACCCCTTCTATTTCTCCATACCATCCTCCACTCCTTCCCCCTCACCCCTTATATTCTGGGTTTTTTCAATAAATTTTTTTTGAAAAAAATGCACGATTTTGCCCATTTTACTGTTTTTTCTTCAAAATATTGCTATTAATCATATAAATCCAGTGCAATATGAGCCAATATCATAGATACTTATGACAAATACAATCAAAGCTAAAATTTTACATACAGTACTGTATACTATATATAAGCAGGAAATATATTATTTATCATAGAAACTAATCACATCTGCGGCCATGGCCTACCATTTTACACGATCCTCGGGGGTGGGGGGGTGGGGGGGACCAGCACCTGACACTTGACAGATTCCGTTTATGCCAGGTGGTCCCATTTACACAAATTAGGGATGGAAATTGAAGGAAATTTGGCAAAACTCTCTCCTTATGTGCCCCCTACCTCCCTTCCCTCAAGTGTGGGGCCAGTTCTAAGTCACCTTAGTTGTTTCGCACTGCCTTGGAACTCCCCTGCAAGCCATCCTAATCTACATTTGAGATGAACATGACATCCTTTTTGTTAACAATTAGATGTTATTATATTCCATAATCACTTACTTTTGTCCCAGGAAACAAATAGATGGTGTAAATAAGAGGGTCCGGCCGCCCATAAGTAATTAATCCTATAAGGTACGTTATTCCAATTACTGTACGCAAATCCCAATTAGCCGGGTCGTCCATATTCTCGCGTAAGCGAAAGATCGATTGTTTTTTGCAATACGTTGATGTATTTTTCATCCCGTTTTCCGAAAGTCGGATTTTGGCTGGATTGCCGCACCAGGACTAGGTTCTTTCAAACCTTTTGCTGCACTTGCCAGGTATAAGAATTATATTTTTACTTGTTTTAAGGTACAGTTTGAAAAAACCCAGTTTTGCCCTGGTCTCAGGTGGTAGGATGAGGGACATGAATGGGGAAGTGGTAGAGGGTGATGGTGTGGTGAAAGTATGGAAAGATAATTTTAGTAGCTTAGCTGTAAAGAGTAGGGGGAAGGCAAAGATCTCATCCATAGGAATGGAGAGAGGTAGAATAAACAGGGTAGTTGAAAGCCAGATAAGCAGAGAAGAAGTAAAAGAAGCAATCAATAGACTTAAAATGGGCAAAGCTGCTGGAGTAGATAACATCCCAGGTGAAATGCTGAGATATGGAGGAGAAGAAGCTGTTGACATAATGCATAGGTTATGTAAATTAGCATGGGAAAAGGAAAGTGTACCAGAGGACTGGAGGAAAGCAGTGATAGTACCCTTGTACAAGGGGAAGGGTAGTAAAGAAGAGTGTAAGAATTATAGGGGAATTAGCTTGCTTAGCATACCTGGAAAGGTACACGCAAGAGTAGTAACACAGAGGCTACAGAAGATAACGGATGACAAAATAGGCGAGGAACAGGGAGGTTTCAGAAAGGGCAGGGGCTGCGTTGACCAGATAGCCTCAATGCGATTGTTGGTAGAGAAGTATCTGGCCAAAAACAGAAAACTCTATGCAGCATTCATGGATTTGGAAAAACCCTACGACAAAGTAGACTGGGAGGGCCTGTGGGATGTGTTAACAGTATATGGTGTGGCAGGAAAGTTTCTAATGGCAGTAAAATCTTTTTATAGGAATGCAATGGCAAATGTGAAGGTAGGGGATAAGTTAAGTGAAAGTTTTGAGGTCAATGTAGGTGTAAGACAGGGATGTGTCATGTCAGCTTGGTTGTTCAATATATACATGGATGGAGTGATTAGGGAATGTAGGGCTGTATCAATGGGTGTGGGAGCTAGACTGGAATCAGAGGGAAGAACATGGAAGATTTTAACATGCCTATATGCGGACGATGCAGTCCTGTTGGCGGAAAATGCTGAAGAACTTCAGAGAGTGGTCACTGACTTTGACAGGGTATGTGAAAAGAGAAAGTTAAAGGTCAATGTAGGGAAATGTAAGGTAATGGTGTTTGAGAGAAGAATGCATGAAACCATAGATTTTAAGGAAAAATATAGAATCAAGAAAGAACACAAGAAAAGTTGTAAAATAAAATTGAAAAATGAAGTACTAGAAGAGGTTGAAAGTTTCAAGTATTTGGGAGCTGTACTATGCAAATATAGTAAAATGGAGAGTGAGATAAAAGAGAGAAAAATGCAAGGGAGAAAAGTGATTGGAGAACTTGATAGTATTCTCAAAGGAAGAATGGTTAGCCAGGAAGTCAAAAAGTCACTGAGAAACAGTGTGCTGCTCCCAACACTCTCGTATGGAAGTGAGACATGGACGGCAAGTGACGAGGACCTCTTCAAACTGAGAGCTGTGGAGATGAGCTTTTTCAGAATGGCAGCTGGCATGAATAGGCTAGATGGGCCAAGTAATAGGGAAGTGTACGAGTCCTTTGGAATGGAAGAGCAGGCTTTGGGCATTGATTGTGGTGTGGTTGAGTGGATAAAGAGAAGTACTTTGAGGTGGTATGGTCATGTTCAGAGAATGGATGAAGACAGAATGCCAAGAAAGATATATGGGAGTCAGGTGAGTGGAACCGCTAGTAGTGGAAGACCACCTATGGTATGGGAAAAGAAAGTGGAAAAATATATTGACGAAAAACTTCCACGTAGTGGAAGGGGCATTGTGGCACGGACAAAGTAGCTTGGAGACGTTTCTGTCATGGCCATCCTCTAGTGGGGGTTTCCCAGGGGGAAAGAAGGCGTCGGAGATGATGATGATGATGATTGCCCTGGTTTTTTTATGAAAAAAAAAATAAAAAAATACTGTAGGTAGGTTGGGCTTTTTCAAGAAAAGTGGGTTTTTTGCCAACCCTGTTTATTAGTGATACAAAGTAAGATAATAAAGCATGCGATGTCTCACCGTACAACCGTATTTCTTGGCCTCCACCCAGTACTGGGAAGCTGAAAACTTGCGGCGGATCACGGCTGTATTGTTAAACACCAACACCTGATGACAAAAATGTCCAGTGTTAGTCAAAGTAGTATGGTTATACAAAATGAAATTCAACACACAAGGGAAATATATATTCTACATAAATACATGTATGTATGAATGAATACCCCATAACTGGAGGTGGCCAACTCGAGACAGAGCCCGAACAGAAACAACTAACAAAAATTCACACACAACTAGGTCGCCCAGGAAGAGACTCAGAGACCAAGGACCATGAGGGGTCCCCAGCAAAAGATTCCCAGGGCTCAGATCTCCCGGAGAGGTCCCGGTCATAGCAGGCAGACACGCAGCAGAATTACACCACAATGCCCGCCCACTTACTTCCAGGCAGGGCCCTTCATATATAAACCGGCATCCCGGGCTGGGCGCCTGACAGACCATTATATACAATACACTGTATAAATATATAAATATATATATATATATATATATATATATATATATATATATTATATCGTATTATACACTATATAGTTAGTTATGTAGAGCAGATTAACCAGACCACTGAGCTCCATACGGAACTCTCATACGTCTGGCCTATACACTATATACATACGGTACTGTATAATTATACACTTGGGTGATCCATACTAGGTACAGTTTCAATCTCAAGTCTTCATTACGGCATTGAAATTTCATAGGTTTCTGTCTCCTCTCATCTTTATTCTATTGATTGCTGGTCTTTACTCTTTATCCCACCTAAGGAGTAAAGGACTGGCTACTGATTTACTGAATAACATCACTCCATATAAAATTACAGATGAATAACTGAAAATATTGATGAAACTGAGGTGAAACCAGGTAGTGGATAAATGTTGGCTGAATGAAGTGTTATTGAATATACAGCCAAGAGTTATTGGCTATATGCTTGCATCAAACAAAACTCAATAGTTTGCCGATGGTAATCTGTGTGATATCTGGTGAGAGGAACATTAACTTGACACGTCTACTACATCAAACAAAGTATAAATCACAGACAATTAGAAACACATACGAACTGTCAAGGAAATGTGATACAGTATCGGTACTTAAAATTACACAGTTTATGAGTCAAGTTGTTGGTGAACAATTGATTTTTACTGCATATACTAAGTAATAAAGGTCTTAAAATCGACAAACTAATGGGGCAAACATCTTTAAATCTGCAAACTAATGGGGCTAGACATTAGAAACGTTTGCAATCATGTTCCCGTCTATTTTGAATGCCATTGGATACAATAAATATGTATGACATATTGTCATCATCATATATATATTGCCAGCAGGGGGCAAATAACCGAAAAAAATCGCCGTCAAAATAAACGCGAAGTTAACCGCGGCGATCGCCCCATGTAAAAATGACGACCGTACACCCGGAATCTACATCCATCCCAAACGACCCATCTCCCCTTAAAGTAAACTGACCTGTCCCATGCCAACCATGCCTCCAGCTGTGTGGTAGAGGGGGAGGGGGTTGTAGATCACCTCATTGTCCCCTAGACCAGTCATGTAGTGAACAGCCGTCGAGAAGAACACATATCTTTAAAATATTTCATAGAAAATATATAACTAAATATTGCAATGAAGGTACAGTATAATAATTACAGTAATGTAGTAGTGATGTACGGTAGTGTATAAAGCATGTCAGACATACAGAACATTATATAGTACATTTTTCTTTTTCCAACATGTTCCTGCTTTCACACAGTAGCCTCCATAAGAAAGCTCAAGCACAAAACACTCTTTCCAACCTACATTATATCATCAAACAGTTTACAGTACAATTATGATTATCTACAGCTATATCACTTCAAGGGTATTAAAGCTCATAAAAATAACTAACTTTTCACATAATTAATTCTAGTCACAAAAAATTGGTAACAAGCTGTGTTGACTTTATATTTTAAAAATCTGTATATAAAAATAATAAAAAAAAAAAAAAAAAAAAAAAATACAAAAATCAATCAATTAATGGGGTCTATGCCAGTATGGCCCAAAGGCTACACTCATTCTCCAACACCACTCCTGGGGGTCTCTCTGAGCGAGGTCCCAGGCCACAATTCGGTCCATACCAAGCAGTTCCTGACTTGAATGCTCAACTTTCCTTGGTCTTGAGTTACTTTGTATTCCTCAAATTCTCCTCTACTTGGGTTGTCACCACCAAAACCACCACATGAGTAGTCTCAACTTCAGGAAGGTGAACCACGTGCCTATAGAGCCGAAGCTGATTCTCATGAACTATGCACCCAGTTGGTCTCAAATAAGTTGCCAGGAATATATGCTGGTTATATATGTGGTCAAACCAACAGTATCCCAGACACTTGGTACCAAAGGTCACAAAATCAGTATTGAGAGTCCATGTCTTGCAACCATATAACAAGACAGGAAGCACCAGTGTCTTTAAGATCCCTAACTTGGCCCTTCTGCATAGGTATTGCCAACGTCATATAGAAATAGCCTACTGTAAAACCAAGAGAGACACCTTCCCATTACATGTGTTCTCCACCAAGTCATTATGAATCCTACATAAAGAGGTCTCAGTTGAATGGTGTTTCCTATATGCAGACTGAACAAGAGGAACAGCTTTGTTCTGTTCAAGCAATGGTAACAATTTATCAAGCATGGCCCGTTCAATTATTTTTTAAAGAAATGACAGGTCGGTAATTTGACATATCCTCGATATCAAGTCCAGGTTTCTTTAGAAGAGGCAACAATAGTTTGTTTCTCAGATTGAAGAAAGTTACCCTCCATGAAGCATCTGTTTACAATTTTACAGATGAAATCTGTGACATGCAGACAGACAAATGACATCTTGGATACGTTAATAGGATCAAGCTAGCAGAATGTTTTATTCATGTCTCTGATATAACTGATGATTTTATTTGTGTCCACTGGATGGAATGATGAAAGGATATGATTAATTACATGTAGAGGTTGGAAATCCACTGAGAACTCGCCATTGATCAATGCATTATCTAGCTCGTTTCTAATGCATGTTATCTTAAGTCATGAAAAATGAAGGAAGCCCAGAGGCCAGTCAAGCACTTGGTATGGAAGCAGGACAGGGAGCCATGTTCTTCCGACCCAACAAACCATTTACAACTGCAGCAAGCTTCGTTTGATCATTGCCACTGGAATCAACTCTGTTTTGATAATACTTAGATTTTTTTAGCTTTCACCACACAAGACTACATCTTTTCTTGCAGATATATATTCCAGCCGAGTTTCCTCTGTTCGTTGCGAGCGCCATTTTCGTTCTGCTCTCCTGGGTTGCCTACGTGGCCTGCCTGCCACATTTGACAGCACTAACTGAGAGTATCTGAACCTGCATAAAGTCTGGACACCAGATCAATAATCACTGCAGGTATCCCACAGAGTCAGAGTAGCTCCCACAACGTCTCGTGGTGCACCGAGTCAAACACCATTTTTAGATCGCCTGTCCGCCAAACGGCAAACAGAACCATATGCAACCTATGGATCATGGACTCAACCGGAGTCCCCAACTTTCAAAGTTCTCCAGAAATGTCACAGATATCAGATGCCTACCTACCCTTCAGCTTAGTCATAGCTTTATATACCTCAGTAGGGGTGGGCGGCTTTTTGCTGATTGGAGGATCATGAACTGATGGTTAGTCATTCAGTAGTTGAATTTGTCTGCCGGGAGGAACATCTATGTACAGCTGCACAAGAGTGGTTAAACAAACCTAGCATGTCTGATGATGGCGGCCTTGGGTAGTCCTGTGGTGCCGGAGGTGTAGATGTAGACCAACTTGTCCGTAATTGAGATTTTGTCCAGCCGGGCAGGGGGTGTGGGGGATGACCCATTCAACAGTGGGTCCAGGCTCTCACTACCTTCACACACATAAGATACAAATATACTCTTTACTAAATTCACTCTATAAATAACTTAACCCTTTCACGCTTATTATGCAATTTTGAGCATATTAGGGATACTTTAAAGACTTTGTTACCATCAGGGGTATTTAGAAACCTTTAGTTTAGTTACTTCAACCTCTGCAGTTGTCTTTGAGTTAGCTGTGGGCAGAAAACTAATATTGGAGAGGTAATTATAAGAGTGAGAGAACTCTATTTCTTATTGCTAATCTGGCAACCTCTGCGTCATAAAAGCATGAAAGAGTTAATATAACTGTGTGTATTTTAAGATTATATTATTACTGAATATAAGCTTACATGATGAAGCTTTTTCAATGCCAATACACATACACAATCTATTCTCTTACTTGCAGGCTAAATCAATAGTGTGCCAACATTCTTGCTCAAAAATTGTATAATACCAAGTCACACTACCAACTTTGGGTACCAGAGAATTGTTTCTATGACACACAAGTTTAATACTGATATTTGTTTTCTTATATGGGTTCAGTAGGTACTGTCCCTGGCTACACAATGACACCAACAGGGATAATGTTGTACCATTCTACGCAGAGTTCAACTGTATATTGAAAACTGTCCAAAATGTCCAAAGTTTGGTAGTTTTAAGGTACAGTACTTCCACTTTACCCAATCTTTCTCTGAAATAGAATCCCTCCCAAACAATAGTTTTTTTGTGAAGTATTGGAACTGGTTGTATCTCCCTTACCTTCAATAGTGGTGGGAGAGTTGCCACAGCCGGAGACAAAGATGGGCAGCTTGAGCTCGTCCTTCACGTCATCAATACCTGAGGGGTTCATAAAGAGGAACAATGAGACTACTGTACATACATACATACAGTACATATATGATATAGTATGAGAAATTTTATAGACAACTTCTGATCTGCAATTATATTTTGTCAAAAATTTGAGACTATGTTCCACTGATATTAGCAACTAGACTGGAGGAAGATTATTATAGGTGACAAAATTCTTATAAAAGTGTATTTCAAAAGTTGTCAGATCAGCACTGCAGATTAAAGTTGAGAAAAATCAATTGTGTGATACCCTCTTTATGCATAGCTAACCCTTTCAACCAGATGACACCAATTTGTGTTTCATTCTGATTACCATAGGGCTGTGCCCAACACAATGTTCCTATCTATCTATTGCCAGACGTCTTATTCCCCTCTATGTGGATGGCCATACACATAACATCCCCAAGCGGACCTGTTCCCTGTGAGAAGGACAACTCTTGCCAGTTTATTTAAGGATTTATAGGATTGACCATTCGACTTTGAGGCCCTGTATGTATCTTGTTTGCATTTTGCTATAGTGGTGTACGGCTAGTCCATCCACTTACCTGCTTCATCCTTAGGTAAGCAGTATGGATTTGTATATGGTTTACTCCCAGAGATGGGTAACTAACCAAGGCTGACAAGTCCCATCCACCCAGATATTTATAAGGTTGTCTCCCCTAGATGGACTATGAATTAATGAGACATTACCTAAATATAGATTGGAAGGAATATCTGGGTGTTGGAGATGTTCAGAAAATGTGGAAATTTTTAAAAACAAAAATAGAGAAAGTGATAAATAAATGTCTACCAGTAAAAGAATTTAAGGATAAGTCAAAGTTAAGGAGAAGTAATGAGGATTTACCAATGAACCAGAAACTGTGGTAACTAATAACTTAAGACGAACGAAGCATCTGTGGTCAAGAAAAAACAAATGAGAACGTATAGCAATACCAACATGAGGGAATTTCAAGAAGTGGATCTGGAATACAGACAAATTAATAATAAAGTTAGAAATTAAACGAGGTAAGGAATAAAGAACAAGGAATACGTTATAGCAAAGTATGTCAAGGAAAATAAAAAATATTTTGAAAGTATGTCCGAGAGAGGTTAACAAGTACCGTAGATCAGGAATTCCAGACCTCTTTGTGGGTAAAGATAACATGACAAAGACAAACACAGATTAAGAAAAGACAGAGGTACAGTACTAGCAAAGTACTGTACTTTAGCAAAATTGTTTTGCCAGTTTACACATTTTCCATACCCATTCAATCACTATCTCACCACCATACCTCAGCATTTCCCCACACACTCCATCTATTCCTGACGCTTTCCCCATCCCCACCTCCACTTGCTGGAACAAGTGGTGTTTTAAATATCTTGGAGGAGTGATAAGCAGTGATGCAGGTGTAGGAATGGAGGTAAGACAGAGAGTGTGTGAGGGAAGGAAAGTTTAAGGAACAATGGGAAGAATGTGGAAGGTGAGAAATCTCGGAATGAGAGCTAAAAGTGCAATGTATCAAGGGATAGTTGTACCAACAGTGATTGATGTATGGGGATGAGACATGGGGTCTGAATGTACATGAGAAAAGAAGGTTGCATGTGAAGGAGATGAGCTGCTTAAGGAGTATGTGTGGAGTGATGCGTAGAGACAGATTGCGGAATGAAGAAGTACGTAGGAGAGTAGGACAACAGGAACCATTATCGGCCTGAGTAGAATGAAGGGTGCTATGCTGGTATGAGCATGTTGAACGAATGGTAGATGAAAGGCTTACAAAGAGAATATATGAGTCAGAAAAAAGGAGAAATAGATTGAGAGGAAGACCTCGAAGAAGATGGAGATATGGTATGAAAAAAGCGATGGAAGATAGAGAGATACTGAAGAACAGGCAAGAGAAGTGGTGATGAATAAAAATGAGTGGAGAATGCTTGTGAATAGATGAGTGATGATGCGATTGTATAAAGTGGGAGTCGGGTGCCGGTTGTACTAGATAATAATCTGTCAGGCGCCTGGGCCAAGGAGCCGGTTTATACATGAAAAGTCCTGCCTGGAAGTAATGTGGGCGGGCATTGTGGTGTTCTTCCGCTGCGTGTCTGCCTAATGTGACAGGAACCTCTCTTGGAGAGATCTGGGACCTGGGAATCTTTTGCTGGGGATCACATAATGGTCTTTGGTCTTTGGATCTGCTCCTGGACAACATAGATGTGTGTGAATTTATTATTTATTTCATTTTGTTGTTTCTGTTCGGGCTCTGTCTCGAGTCGGCCACCCCTAGCTATAGGGAATGTGCGCACTGTACCATCATCCAATTACAAGTATTATTATATATGAAAAATAATATAAAGTAGTAAACAAATATATAGAGTATATGAGAGAGATACTGTAGAGATCCAAGCATACCTTGCTGCATCTCTACCCCACAGATAACAGCATGGCAGTGAGCCACCTGAACAGAGTGGATCAGTGGCACTTGTTGAAGGTTGAAGTTGATCAGTGCTGGAACCACACCAACCTACCAAGGGAATTGATGTGATGATTAAACAAATGTACATGATTAATTTATTGTATATGCCACAATCCTTATTTAAGATATCTATATAAGATACTGTCGGTGTGCGACATGCGTGAATGCTTCGATTCGAGCGTATCGCTTGTTACGATCTGATCCGCTCATGTGATTACAGTATATATAAACACTCTATGCTTGGTTCTGAGCTAAACACGAAAATCCCCTCTTTTTTTACAATGTCGGGATTACCACACTATCATGCAAGGACTTCTTTACTTCCATGCTGATCACTCTATTTCTTGTTACTGCTTTCAGCGTTTTTACAACCCTCTTCCCCTGTTGCACCCTCTCCCGCACTTCTTCCTCAACACCAATGGTGTTGGGGGAGGTGTCAAGAAATATCTAGTGCAGGGTAGCTGCACAGCTCTGGTCCCTGGCACCCTCACAAAGGAAGGCGGTGTCATAGGTGGTGGGGAGATAAAGGGCATTGAGTCGTATCTTTTATCTTTATTCCCAACAACATCAAATTTAGGAAAATTTTGATGTACACACACATCGTGATTCGCGTATGTTGGGGCAAGTATGTGTTGCACACCGACTGTACAGTACTATAGTAAGGTTCAATGATGTTCAGTAATCACATTCTCCAATAGTTGCTTGTCACAGTAAACAAAGATAAATTAAGAAAAAACTTTATGTACAATTGTCTACAGTATTCCCTGGACCCTGTTATGAAGCTGTAGTGAATGCAAATGAGACAACAAAGCTTTACATTGGCATTTTCATTACATCACAGGTTTGTTTACAGACACGACTTGAATCTCCTAAGCATCCTGGGAATACTCTGTGCATCTGTACTTATATAAAATACTCAAATGAAATGTAAAAATGCACAGGACTAACCTTAGCACATCCAAGCCAAGTACAGACATACTCGGGTCTGTTCTGCATGAAGAGTGCCACTGACTCTCCCATACGGAATCCTCGGTCCACTAGAAAGTTACCAACACGGTTACTGTATTCATCCATCTAAAAAAAATGCCTCTTATTAGAATACAAACATTTAAAATTATTGATAGATCTATAAATGTAATTAAAATACTGTACTGTACTGTATTTCAATTATGGCTGGGAATGTGTTAAAATTGAAATGGAGCTAATAATTTGTTTAAAAAAACTATATGTTTGTAGCCTACTAAAATTAAAATGTAAAACTTGCAAACAAAGTCAAACCAAAACTGGGACAAAGACAATATAAAGTCAAAACAACATATCAAAATCGCTATGTGGAAACAACGCTTACTAAAAAAAAAATGTTTTTATGAAATGAAAGAACACAATCCACCACATAGGGTGTACATTACTACATGAGCAAGTTAATCTGGTTCCCAAGCAAACTAATCGCACATATAACAACGCACTATCGTCACGTTCAGGGAATTACAGTAGTCAATTTGGGAAGTCCGGGACGTTCTGGCAAATATTACTAAACTCTGCATGAATAAAAGAAACTACAATTAGTGATAAAATGTTATATTAAAATCAAATTTGCAACTTGACAAGACTTTAACAATAGTACAAAATAAAAATTAATAGGATATATGTAATATTACAAAAATACATATATAGCACTCACTAACGATAGTGCTATCGGGTAGGTACCTGTAAGCATAGCATGCCTCAAGTGACCCCTATCAATAACTACCCTACAAATAACCTACATTTATCGCACAAATAAACTAAGGAAATCGCAAAAGCAAGCAATTGATACTATCGACAATGAATACATATAATATAAAGACAAATAATTGCAAAATATGAAGAAGTAACAACAGATTTAAACAAAGAGCACTCTTTTAACAAGAACAATTAATTTAAAAAAATCATCAATATTAATATTAATATTAGAAAAAGATAAACAATAAATACAGACAAAAAGTAAGCAGAGGTTATACAAGAAACTTCAAGTTAAAAATGCTTGATTAAAATGATTGATGTCAAATTTTAGAATACAGTCACAATAATTGACCCTAAAAAGATTAAATTTATGTAACAATTTACTTGCCTCAAAACCTCTGTCTACTAAGAGTTTGTATAGTAACCTAGCTCTAGCCCAAAAGTCATCTACTTTAGTGCAAATTTTACAAAATCTTATTAACTGGGAATAAAAACAATTATAAGTTATTTTACTATCGATATTACTACTAGGGAAAGGAAAGTTTATTACGTTAAAATTAAAAGGGAGAAGTTGTGGTGGTTTGGCCCCTGTCGCTGCATCTCTGTGATTTGCAGCTCCAGGGGGTGGTCCACAACGTAGACGCTGCCACACCAGGACCATCCTCACAATCCCCAAACCAAACAATGACCCCACACAACCCTCCTCACACCGCCCCAACACTCTCCTTTGCACACCCTCAAAAGTTTCCGAACGCCTCAGATTACTCACATGTACACACCGAGATGCAAACACAGTCGCACAACTCCTCCAACCGTACTTCAACAAACTACATAACTGGTTCACCGCAAACAGACTCAAACTATCCCCAGTTAAATCGACAGCGACCCTTCTCACAAACTGGACCGTAGAACATAGGTTAGACATATACCTCACCTTAAACAACATTCCTATTACACACACACACACAAAATCCTTGGTTTAGCACTGGATACATCAATGACATATAAACAACATATTACAAGCATAAAAAACAAAGTGACACCAAGACTAAATGCCCTCAAGTCACTTGCCCACACAACATTTGGACATAACAAAGAAACTACCACCACAGTATACAAACAATATATACGTTCAGTGATGGAATATGCTAGCCTTGCTTGGGCCTCTAACCTCTCTGAAACACTCCACATCACCCTACAGACCATACAGAACAAAGCCCTCAAAATAATCACTGGTTGCACAGCCACCACATTTACAGACCACCTACATCAGGAAACCAAAGTTCTGAAAATCAAGGATCACGTTGATATGAGGCACACAATTTCTCGCCGCAGCCTCCACAAACCAACATGACCCACTACACTACATGGCAGAACATCCACACACACCAAGAAACATCAAAACAACACCTAGCACTCGTTATCATACACAAATACTGTCTTCACTCCCTCCTTGCCCACATCAAGCCAGCCTCCAGAAGCATATCCATACTAAAATCACCCACCGATTCATCCAGTCACTCAAAGACAACACTCAGCTACATGCATGGCCCCTTGAAGTCCATCCCTCAAAAACCCTCCTTTCCTGTGAGGACAGAGTCCACCTGGTTAGGCTGCAATGTGGGCACCATCCAGCCTTTCTGAGTTATCAGAAGAGGCTGGATGACTCCGTCCAGGACACCTGTCCGGGTTGTAACACAACACAGCACACTATCGAACACATTATGGAAGACTGCATAACACACAACCACTTATGCCAACAATACAACACACACTCCTTGAGAACTTCGTGGGAAAAAACGGTCTCGGCCGTGGCCTTCCGTAGGAGCTCGGGCCAGGCAGCCTAGGGAGGGAGGGAGGGAGGGAGGGAACGAACGAACGAACGAACGAACGAACTACTACTACTACTACTACTACTACTACTACTACTACTACTACTACTACTTTTTTTTTTTTTTTTTTTTAAACCACTCAGCCTGTGCATCCCCTCTTTGGACCCTAAACCAGGTCAGAACAGTCATCAAAGCATCCGACTTGGTAGTCATTCAGCTACTTACTATTCCGGGGTCAGCACTCAGACTCATCATCGTGGATTACTACTACTACATTGGTTTTTATTTAATATTGTTCATACATTTTATTTTACAAGCATCAGATATTACTATTCAACACCATGCAACTTCAATCCAGTCTCCTTCCTATGCGACCCTCTGCCACTGCTGCCTCGTAGTCCACTTCTGCCACCGTCGCTGGTTGTGGTGCAGACAGTCTTGTTCCCCGCAGGCATAGTAGTGCTGATCTGAGCAACGAGAAAGATAGACGGCACCTCATCCAGGCTACAACGTGGCTCCTGGGCTGTTTCTTCTTCTCTGCGATGATCTCTGCAAGCCTTGAATAGAAGCACTGGGCCCTAGGTCCCATCCCTCCAGATGTGGTGAAGACTAGTGGGGTAAAGCTGCCATGTTCGATATTTAAGATCCTTTCCCCATATGCCCTGACCTTCTCTTGTTCATTCCTCTTGTGTGCAGCCTCCAGAGACAGCCCGCTGTAGCTATGGGCCATTGGGTCGAATATTCTTACGTCAAAGAATGCTCGCTGTGCTCTTGTCCAAAAACTTCTTGCACTAACGTCCACTCGTGCTTCGTTGGATGTGTTGGCCGTCCTGTGCTGCAAGATCTCTCCCTCCAAGGGAATGAGTGATGGTTCGCGCACCACATCTCGACACACCTCCCTGAGCATGTTCGCCGTTACATCTCTTACTTCATCGTGCCTGATGCTGATGAATCCTCCCTTCTTACATATCATGCTGTGGTCTGCATCGTTGTTGATTCCACAAACGCATCGATCGGGCAGTCCTTCAATCGGCCAATCATACCTCAGTGCAATAGCATCATTAAATTCTTGTTTGTTTAGATTGAAGCCTTTTGCCTTGATTGGCAGTGTTGTCAGCCAATTTGAAGCACCCGTTTCTTGTGCTATTTGTACTTTTCTTGTTAGTCTCGGGGAAAGTTGTCGCATCAATTGTGCCAGGTTATTTTTCTGTGAGTTTTGCCTCTCTGACGTGATGGTCTTTCTGATATTGTAGATGTCCGCCTGGTCCACTTCGCCGTCAGGATCTTGCGCTACTACTACTACTACTACTGTACTACAGTACAATATAACATTTCTAATAAACAAGACAACTCACCTGTGCAAATGTCCACTCCTGATCCTCAAATATCAATGCCACTTTGTTTGGGTTCTTCCTCACATTAGCCATGAACATCTTGGGAATATTGGTGTTGGTGTAGGTGGCCCATTTCAGTTTGATGAGAACTTTCAAATATTTGATGCCAGCACTGCAGACAAAAGATAACCATCATTCATAAGCTATACAGCTACAGTACAGTATAGCATCAATGAGAGATTTGTATGACTTTCAAATCACAAATAAGTGTACAGTACAGTACAATTAAATAAAACCTAAGTTGTAGCAATAGGAGCATAAACAATTATTGTGTCGCTATTTTGTCTGATGATTTTAACCCTCCAGCCCCGGCTATGTATTATATATATATTCCTCGAAAACCGGGTGTTTTGGCCGAAAAACGTCTAGGCTAGGCTACCGTATATTCGTTAATCAGACTGCTTCCCGCATTCCCGCGCATCCCCAAGCGTAGCTGTGTTATTTACCTGTAGAATGGCATTAAGTAGAGCTCTCTAAGTCAACTGGTTGAGCTGTGATGATGATTTCATTGGAGATAACTTTATGGCCAAAACAGCCACTTTACACCACTTTTCGATACTTAACAACAACATACAGGCACACACGAACAAGCGACGCTCTCCTTCTTGTGGCCGGAGATGCGGAGCGTCGGTCCTGCCGGCTGTTGTTTACATGCGTCGGACCGACGCCTCGCACACCAAGCTCACAGGCTTTGACGTCATGGGTGTTTAAGAGCCCTTCCGGGTAGCTCGTGTATGCTTTTTTATGGGCGTTCAAGAGCCCTTCCGGGAACAGAGGGTTAAAGACCAATGATCGGCCATAATAATTTTCCTGTTTTTGTCATTTGTCAAAGCATGTTAATTTCACAAATAATGTATATGTTTCAATTTTGTATAATTATTACTCTAAAATAGTTAACAAATCCATACAAGATATTTTGATTTTAAGGGGGTGATCTTACAGCACCGATACAAAGGTTAGTTCACAAGCTGGTCTAGATGTGTTCAACAGACTTACTAATGTTACACTCATTCGTGCTAAATTACCTTTTATTCTATGTAATGCACCAGATTTACCTCCACCCTAGACTGTTGTACCCATGCACACCCTCTTTGCTAGGAGATGATCAAAGTTAAATTTTGAGAGTGACTTGACTACTGTACATGTAACAAATAGGTGTGGTAGGTGGCTGGCCCTAATCATCCCCTCATTTATAAACAGATCTGTCCTGTAAACCAGTGCAACTCTGCAATAAAGTGACAAGCATAAACAGTTTCTAGCATTTACTCTGGTAACTGTTTAATAATGCTGGGTTGTAACCACATGGTGTAGGCTAAGTGAGCCTTGCATGGTACCTAGGCTAAACAGTGCAACATACCGTACTTATAGAAATTTATCCTAGCCTAACTTGACATAACTTAATCTAACCCTACCTTACCTAACATAACTTAATGGCTAGGTAGGATTGGGATAGGATAAGATACCATGGTCATCATGGTAAAATAATTGTAGTGCAAGAGTAAGAAAATAGAAGAAATATATACTAGAGTACTTTAAGATGAGTAATACCTGAGATCCCTGGGTAAAGTTTTGTACATAACCCATAGTGTGTAGTATCCCCCTGTGGCCACGTAGGTAGCAGCGGCCACCCAGCCGATCTGTGCCACACTGAGCTGCGGTACCGTAATTCCCAGTAGTGTGAGGCCGTGGTGACCTGCCGCCCATAGTGAGCTACACAAACCCACCACCCCTGCCAGCCGCCACACAGTCATACTGCACAATATTATTACAATATCCTACACGTCACCTGAAAAGGAGAAAGATTTTATTATACACATGCCCACTACAAGGTCTACACCTGCTCTGTGTCTCGCAGCCATACTCTAATTTTACCACAGGCTGCTACATATCAGCTGAATAGGAAAAAATGGTCTATTACATGAATACTCTATCATACTTTCTAATTTTATCACAAACTCCTATACATCAACTGAAAAGGAAAAAGTCTTACTGCTTTCCAGTAGCCTATATACAGTACTATACATAAATATCGGTAGTAGCCTACAGTAATATTGAAATGCCTCAGCCTACCCTCGAGACATTCTCTTCCACCTGCTCTATGTTTTCTATGGTTACCTACTACTACTGGCCTCACCAACCTTGTGACACCAACCATACTTGACACCATATTAGCTGCACGGAACAGTCAAATTCTCCGCCAGAATGACCCAGGGCACCACCTCTTCTAGCCAGAGAGCCACCTCACAGGGAGACACCAAGAAATCCTACCAGGTGCCAAGGTTGGGGCACGGTCGACAAGGATGGTGGCCATGACTCATTAGACTGAAGCCCACTAAGAGCCCAGAACCAAACTGGCCCCTCCCCATACTAAAATTCTGATTTCTTGCCAAAGCTTCTCAGAGCGATGAAGCGCTACCAGGAAGGCCTAACATCAAGATTTGTCGCTACCTCCTCTACGTCATTCATCCTCGCCTTCGCATAGTGGTAACAGTGCTTTAATAAGATTCAACAAGGCCCCCCCTTGGTGATGGGCTGGTCTATCAGAGTGAGAATTGAGCGATCTCTGCCATACCCATAGCTTACTCTGACTGTTCCTTTTACTTATATATTTTCTAGATCTCGAGTGACGGCGTCTCTTCCGTGGATTGACCTCCCAATCTACCAAGATTGGAAGCCAAAGCGTCACATTTTTCCCTTGCCCCTCAAGTTTCTCTTCATAATTGCTGAAGGGCACAGATCCCTGGGTGAGGCTTTGGTTTCCCGGGCGTTTCTGCACCCTCTTCAGCTCCCCGCCATGGAGTGGCTTCGGTCACCCGGGCTTTGTTGTGGTCGGTAGGAGGGGTTCTGTGGGGGCGCTCGGTTGTGGCCTTGGCCGTGCTCTGGGCATTGGGGCTGTTCGGCCAGGCAGCTTGGGGAACAACAACAACAACAAGGCCCCCCTGTAACACCTATTTACACGACACAAGTTTCAACAGTGCTACAATAAGACAGTGCCATGATGCATTTTCTTACCACCATGCACTCCCTGCTCAATAGCTGGGCTAGGGTGGGTGCCCTGATGTATCAGGGACTTCAGTGATCAGTTGCCACAGATTGCTAGACTGTGCTGTTTACCACAGCACTGCCGTCTGTCAAATAGCACACTGGCTGGCCCAAGACTCGAACCCTCGACCTCACAGTTTGCAGGCGAAAGCTCTACCAAACGTGCTGTGGCTTGTGGCCATATCAATAAATTAATGTCTAAGATGACTGTTGGTCCATGTTAAACATCTTAAAATCTGAAAACTAATGGAGAAAAACAGGAGGGAGAAGGGGGTCTAGAAAAACTACCTATCTCCCCTTAATGAATATATATATATATATACAGTATATGTATAAATCAATTTTGATGACTCATAGCTACATTTGTTTTACTAATTATGTGAATGTTTCCATCCTATGAAAATGTTTTGCTTTTAGACTTAGTGTGATCTATTATTAAATATAGCTTATATCATTGTAAGTGTGTCCGTTTCAACTCATACAACTTTTTATTGAAAGCATTATATAAATATCTTTTAAACTCACCAAGTCTCCTCCCAACTTCCAGTGCAATTTTGCATCACTCCTTCCATTGTATTTCTAGTATCATAACCAATGCACTTGATACACCATCTTTAATATACGCAGGGTGTCAAACCGGAGTAATTTTGTTTGAAGACCGGAAGGAATATGTGAATGAATACAAGAAAACTAGCATGAAATAACATTGTTTAGGCCATTGTATCACTTCCAAAGACATAATTAGAACAATAGGCCTACACCATAATTTTACCTTTAGGCTACATATACAATAATTAAGATTAATAATATTGGACTTTGCTTTCGTTTGACACCCTGAATATACGGTACATATTCTTGTTTTAGATAAAATATATACCGGTACACTAAACAAATCTTACATAGTCTATACTGTATACAGTACTTGTATCAAATAAATTATTCTATTTTATATATAATACCCCAGAAAATCAGAGAAGAGTACGGGTACCAGGTAGATAAGATGATGGTTGTGTACTAGAGACAGCCGGCACCACACTGGTGTCGCTACTATCTACATATCTTGATAACCTTGATCACTAAAGTAGTCACCCCAAGATAAAATGATTATTAAAAAGTAAACAATGCAATTACCGGGTATGAGCATGGCATAATACGATAACAGTGTAACTTCACAGGATTCAGTAACTAGGAAATGGTAACTACCGGTATAATATTTCTGGGAAACAAGGGCATAGTTCAGTGAAGGCCAGTAATATATGTAGCCTACAAATTGAAGGAAATTTAATGATATAGTGAAGTACTGTACAGTAGTATGGAACCGTACAGTCCCTAGAAGAACTGATTGAGCCATAAAGAACAAATTACAATATACAGTACAGTATACCAGTACTGAGTTTCACTAGTGAATGCTCACAATTATATGTTTGCTATACTAAAGTGTTATGTATGTATCTATGTATATACTCAGGCACATACTCCATTGCTCGGGGTGGCCGACACGAAACAACATTTAAAGTTCAGGACCACTTTCGCGTTCCCTCGCCCCTTTCTCTGTCTCGTTGAGTAAGAGAATTATACAAGGGGAGGAGGATTCATAGTCCCCTGCCCCAAGAAGGAAATGTAGGACAGTAAAAGAGACAGACAGAAACGGCTAATGTTGGGTAGAGGATGCCAAACCTCACTCTGGATAGGACCAGCCCTCACCCAAGTTATAGTGTTATAGTTTCTTGTATTCCTGAATCTGTAAATACAGTACAGTACACATATGTATAGGTATACGATTCTGTAACCATTGCCCTTCACCTACCGATGTTCACCTATGTGCACCCATTCTGTACCGGCGAAGTCTTTGTAATTTCTTTCTAGTTAGATACTTGACAGCTACAGAGACTCAGAGAGATGTCCAAATACTTGCAGCCCAGCAATTATTCCCAGGGTAAAGGTGGGGGTGCATGGGTTGAGATTGACATGGAATAATAATTGCCAACCTACACATAATTATCTTGAAAAATGCAATGGGACTGAAATAAATAATTACAATGGTACAAAGGATTTTGTGGATCGTCTACACCAGACCTGTGACGTCATAAGGATGTCACACCAATATCCTCATCATGGACTGGATGGTGGACTTACACTCCTATGACATCACAGGTCCGGTTTAGACGATCCACAAAATCCTTTATACCATTGTTAATAATTATTTCGGTGCCATTGCATTTTGCAAGATAGACCTAATTATGTGTAGGCTGGCGATTATTATTCCATGTTTATCTCAACCCATGCACCCCCACCTTTAAGACAATAAAACAACATTATTACAGGTGAGTACTATAAACTATCAGCAAACACTTGACAACATAGATAAGGAGTAGCAAGCCAAGGAAGAGATTGTAGGTCCAAACTGACCCAACAGAAGCAGCCAGAGCCAACTAGGAAAGACCTCAAAATAACTAACTAGAGGGGCACTTGGTAGAGCACATACCTTTGCCTACGCTGGCTGGTTCTTTACCATTAAACAAAATGATAGGCCTAATTTTTGAGATATAGTTTAATAGTTAGGATACTCCCGTTAAACAGGATTAGGCCTATACTCAAACCTAATCTAGGCTGCCGCCCCCAGGGCCCAGACCACCGCTGCTCTAAATAATTAGGCTATGTAGAAGAAAATAATAATGATAAAATCACTAAAAAAGTAGGGTAGAATGTAGAAATCGGGCGTACCGCCAGTCTTGTTTACACTACGTGTACAGTAAACCCTCGCTATCTCGGACCTCTAGAAGTCGGAAACCCGGACTACTCGGACTGGCATCGGCCTCTCGGAAAGTTCGCCATATATCTCGGAAAATTCCGAGATGTAAGGGGAAAACTCCGAGGGCCCACATGGTCTGTCGGACAGGCGTCATATATCTCGGAAAATTCCGAGATCTAAGGGCAAATTCCGAGATCTAAGGCTACAGTGAGGTGGAGAAGGACAGTGAAATGGAGAAGGAAAGTGATATTTATATATTATGTCTGCTGGATACTGTACAGGTACTGTAATTTATCTTGAATCAACGTTGTTAGTGATAGGGAAGTCTCCGTTTTCTCTGGTGGCTCGGACTCCCTCTTCCAATTCGGACATTTTCCTCTCTTAAGTCGGACATAAGTCGGACTTCGGACATCTCAGATTTTCGGTCATCTCGGACTGGGTCTCCCCCAAATTAGTCCGAGATAGCGAGGGTTTACTGTAGTGGCGTCGGACCTTTCCCATCATGTTCCCGTCTATTTTGACCTGACCTGACCTAACCTAACCTAACCTAGTATTCATGTAGTAATGACAGGGGGCAAATAGCAGAAAATATAGCATCGAAATAGACTGGAACGTAAGTGCGAGAGCAGCGATCGCCCTATGTAAACAATGACGACCGTACACCCGAACTCTACATCCATCCCAAAAAGTACTGCGGGAGAGCGAAAAACACCTTCGAGATCGTGCGTCGTAAGAAAATGGGTCAACAGAAAACGGGAGTTTCGGGGATAGCCTAGCCTACAGTCGTCAAACCGAGGCAGATAAGTCTCACTTTAGTGAAGGTTTTTAATACTTGAATGTATCTAGGTGTAGCTTTAGCCTATCCTACATACAATCTTGCGGCCTTGCCAAAACTAATTTAGCCTAGCCTACCTTGATTTTTACCAGGTTAGGCCGCCACCTGCCCGCCTATCTAGCTTAACCCACTGAGCCCCAGCGACGCAGCGTTTGCATCCACAATGTAGGCCTATGTAACGCTAAACCCCAGCGACGCAAACCATGCGTCCTGGCAGGTCCGGTCCTATGGCACCTAGAGGGCTCAGATTTGTATGGGAACTGTGTAAGTATCCAACATAACCATGCCGATGGTTGAAAACTCTCAAAGTCCAACCGCGTGCGCGTGAGCGCGCAAAAACCGGTATTTTCGGTGTTATTGCCTTCAATGTTTTACTCCTGTAAAATCGCCTTTCGGGGGCTCCATAGCCCGTAGGACCAATTTTTGGTAAAAATTTACCTATGGTCCCATTAAAATATCCTCAAGTAGCCTAACCTATTAAAAACTGTTCAGGGGACTGGTTAGAACTTGTAGGATGTTTAATTAAAGGTCGGAAATCAGTATTTAGACCTACTGAGAAATAAAAATCTTACAATGCGCTATGTTTTACGAGAGGGTCTGTACGCCGCCACATACGCGCGGCCCCGGCCACTGCCCAAAATGTACAAATATTATATTAGATTAGATTAGATTAGATTAACCTAACCTAACCTAACCTAACCTAACCCTAATATAATATAATGTAATGTAATGTAATGTAATGTAATATAACATTAGCCTACCTGGGAAAGAGAGGGCACCCTGGGTGACCCATCCATAGCGAATTTTAAGACTTATTTTTCAGTAAATACTGATTTCCGACATTCAATTAAACATCCTACAAGTTCTAACCAGTCCCCTGAACAGTTTTTGGAAAAACTAAATAAGATGGTCACTAATTTTCCCATGGATTTGTTTATTTTTCCCTGTTAGTTTTCATCAATATATAGTGTTTGGAAATAATTACAACCCTTGGCGAAACCGTTTTCCCCATTATACAACGATCTTAAGACACGCCGCCCGATAGTGGGGAGGGCTATGAAGTACAGGGAAAATGAGGGGTTAAATGCGTAAAACGGCGATTAAAACGTATTTTAGCAAAACTTGGCTCGGGTTTTAAGGTATTTCAAAGGCCTAAAACCCAATATTTCGAAAACCCGAGCCAAGTTTTGGCCAAAGCTGGCTCGGATTTTGAGAGTTTGTAGATAACAAAATTACAGTAACCTCATTTAGAAATTTGGCTCAGGTTTCCCGAAATTGCAAAGCCATAAAACCCGAATTTTGGAAAACCCGAGCCATGTTTTGGCAAAACTTGGCTCGGATTTTGCGAGTTTTAAGAGTAAACCAATTACAGTAACCTAATTTAGAATTTTGGCTAGTTTCCCTAAATTACAAACCCCAAAAAGCATAATTTTGGAAAACCCGAGCCAATTTTTGGCAAAACTTGGATCATATTTTGAGAATCGAAAAAGACTAACTAAATAAGAACATAAGAACATAAGAAAATGGGAGTCTGCAGAAAGCCGATTGGCCTAAGCAAGGCAGATCCCTGTCCCACACAACCCCAAATCAATTACAAAGCCCAATTATAGGCTCAACACTCTAATACCCTGAGGATCATCTTACCAAAACGGTTAGAGATTAACGCAGGATTATGGGGGTCTGCAGAGCGCTGATTGGCCCAACCCGGCTGATCCCCCTTCACACCCAACCCTTCTCGTCCATATGCTTATCCAATTTTATCTTAAAGCTCCCTACAGTTTTAGATCCCACTATAGCACTTGGTAGTCCATTCCACCCATCTACAACTCTGTTACCAAACCAATATTTGCCTATATCTTTTCTGAAACGAAATTTATCTAATTTGAAACCATTGGTACGAGTTCTTTCGCTATCACTGAGCTTTAGTACATTTGTCATGTCCCCTTTGTTAATCCCACTAACCCACTTGAACACCTCTATCATATCCCCTCTAACTCTGCGTCTCTCTAACGAATGTAAACCTAATTTCTTCAACCTTTCTTCATACGGAAGATTTCTAATATTATGGATCATTTTTGTCATTCTACGCTGTACTCTCTCCAATGAATCTATGTCCATTCTGTAATAAGGACACCAAAATTGGACAGCATAATCCATATGGGGTCTCACTAATGACAAGTAAAGTTTTAAGATAACATCAGCAGTTCTGTTACTCACACTCCTAGAGATGAACCCGAGAATCCTGTTTGCCTTATTACGAACGCCTATACACTGTTTTCTAGGCTTCAAATCATTGCTAACAAACACACCTAGATCTTTCTCGCAGTCTGAATTTTCTAATTCTAAATTAGCTAGTTTATATTTAACATTTGTTTGCATCTTCCCTATCTTTAATACCTTGCATTTGTCAATGTTAAACTTCATCTGCCAATTTACTGACCATTCATGTAAGGTATCTAGATCCCTTTGGAGGCACTCTATATCGCTATCTGAATCAATTGATCTCCCCATTTTAGTATCGTCTGCGAATTTACTTATCCTACTAGTTATACCTAAATCTAGGTCATTTATGTATATAAGAAACAACAGGGGACCTAATACCGATCCCTGGGGGACACCACTTTTGACTGCTCCCCACTCTGACTTGGTACCATTTATGCTGACTCTCTGTTTCCTACCAATTAGCCATGACCTAATCCATCCCAACAACGCCCCACCTATTCCATGTGCCTCAACCTTTCTCATCAATCTCTCATGAGGGACTCTGTCGAAAGCTTTACTGAAATCTAAATATATAATAAATGTCGGAAATCGGCTCATGATTTCCCTAATTGCAAAGCCATATAACCAGATTTATCGAAAACTTAGCACTTATTTAAATCATAAATATCCAGTAACAGACCTAGTACATTGGATACAGCCTAATCCATAACGCCTACAATGTGTCTGTAGTGCCAAGTAGGCCTACGTGGGATACAACATGGCGGTTGGGCCGGCGCCCATTTAGTACCTACCGGTATTCGGCCGTATCTGTAAATACGAATGCGAGTCACTTCGAGCGAATTCCTTGATCAAGCAGATGCACAACCTAACCTAACCTAACCTAACCTAACCTAACCTATGGGATAGTAGCCTATGGGCAGGTGGAGTTCGTGTTGACTAAAAAGCTGGTGGACAGACCTCGGGAGACAGGTGAAAATGGCGTGTGTACGAATCGGTGCCGTCTATAGGAAGTATTGACAACCATGTTACGACAAAATTCCATTTTAGTACCATATATTTTTATTAGGTTTTGCCGAGGCTTAAAACACATTTTCATATTATGTTTAGAGCATATAAAATCCATATGTGTGTTCAAATATTGCAAAATAATTGGTGACCAACTTATTTAGTTATACTCTCAGTTTTTAATAGGTTAGCCTACTTGAGGATATTTTAACGGGACCATAGGTAAACATTTATCAAAAACAAAATTTCAGAAACAGCCAGTCCTGGTGGTAGGCTACATTTATTATAAACTAGCTGGGGCTCAGTGGGTTAAATAGGCTATGTTGGGATATCACAGACCATCAGACACAGACTTTTCACAGTAGGTTACTTAGGCCTAGCCTAATATCCTAAATTCCTAATGTTCAGAGATCTGAGCATGGCAAAAAGGGAGCGATGACCAAATGCTTTGTCATACCAGTACAGACAGTACAGTTACACAGTAGCCTAGTAGCATAGGCTAGTAAACTCAGGCTAGCCTACATGCTATCGATGCTGAATTATGAATACAGTAGCCTACTGTCAAATATAGTAGCCTACTGAGTACTGTGATGTAGGCTGTCATCTTGATAAGTTGCTAGCCTAGTCTAGGCTAGGCCAATAGGTAATAATACAATATAGGCTAGATACAAACCAACAGTACTCACACCAAACTTCAACACAGTCAGGCCCACCGTCACCGAGTTAAAGAAAGAGTGACTCAGTCTCAGCCTCTCGTGTGACAATAATTTGACCAAGTCATCTGATTCTGAACCGAGTGTACGTACTCCGCCACTGCAGATTAGCCGCACGATTCGGCACGATCATATTTTATCCACTCGATAATGCCATCATATCGGCTCTTTACCTAAATCAACACTCATTATTACCAAACTAATTATTTGCCTAAATTGGCTTACATTGAATACCATCATCGCGTAATTGAGCGAAGGTTATCTTACCATCTTACTCTTGTTCTTGTTCTTCGTGGTATGCGAGGGCACTCGGATGGGGTATCTTATACTGCCAAATCCGTCAGCCAGCAAAAATCTTCCCAAATATACCTCCTATAGTGCCTGCACCGACCAAAAACAACCAAGACCCCTTCAGCCCTCGGTTCTCGATAATACCCACCGAGAGGGAGAGGCACCCGTACCACAGGTCAGGTGAACATATTCTAGCCACCCCAATTTACCCTTCTAATCCCCATTTCCCATGCAACCAGTCCAAAGCCCCAACCTCAGCACCTGCAGAAATAGTAGATAATGCAAATTAAGAATTAGTGCAACCCCCTGTAATTATCCAGACAACCCCACCAGACGAACCACCAACCAGAGTTGTGCCCTTTCTGCCCGGAGATGCCATCACCGCGATATCGCTGCCAGAAGAGACACTACCTCAGCCTGTGGGGATCGGTTTTTACACCATACCCGAAAGAGGATTTATGGAGCTCCGATCTTACTCTCAACCATCTGAACAATTTTACCAACACACCTAAACTTCGTTAAATGCGGAAATAGCCTCACGAAAATACAAGCCCTGGTGGGGGCACGAACTCTCGACCCTTGGGTGTGAGGCAGACACCTTACCAGTTAGACCAATAGAGATATCCCACTTGGCCTGTTCGGCTCAGGGTATTTCCGCATCCGAGGTCTGTTTAGGCTAGCCTATTTTCACTGACTTTACAAGCCAGCCCAACCATTGCCAAGCATTCATCCTGCTGGCTTAAAACCAATATTTGGTTATTACGCAGTCAGTCCTAAGGTTGGAAAAGACAAAACCAAGTCTAAGGTGGGAAAGGCTTGTCGTAGTACCAGCTGGGGATTAAAGCATGCATGTATCCTATAACGCTTGCTGCTTTAACCATAACTCAGTGCAACCCCTTATAACCTATAACGCTTGCCAGGGAAGCAAGGGACTCGACTTAGACTCAGGAACCAACTGGGGATTAGGGCATGTAACCTACATAAAGCTTGCTGCCATAACCGTAACCCAGTGCAACCCCGCATAACCTATAATGCTTGCTGGGGAAGCGCGGTGAATGAGTCTGGCTTAGTAGCACCTGGTGTTGTTGGCGAGACTCTGCTGCCCTTGTCTGGCACGGAGACTTCTGGGAACATACCGTCTGTAGTAGCTATATTGACCACCCCTGACTCCCTGAACAGTCACTCTCCAGCCACTCTCTTGTCTGTCTCTGACGAGAGGCAACTAGGGCGTGTCGGCTTACAAGTCATCCGTCAGGTGAGCTTGCCTTCAACCCCCGGAAAGACCTCGGTCAATCTAATGGTTGCAGATAGGCTGCCTTCTTCCCCAGGGACTGTGTGAGAGAGGACCAGGATAGAAGCCGAGGACCCCAGAAGAAATGCCCCATCGCCCAACGCCTGCTGGAACTCTTTAGCTCGGATCTGTGTGTGAATCAGTCTGGAAGTTAGACGAGTTCTTCGGATCCTGAAGAAGGGCTTGCAGCACCGGCTAGGACTCTTCGGCCTTGGCCCAAACTCGTGAAGAAGCCGGGACTGTGTGTGAATCAGTCCAGAAATTAGACGAGTTCTTCAGGTCTGACAAGGGCCTGTACCTAGTCGGCTTGCGTGTGGGCAGCCGGGACCTCAACTCCTTGACGACCCCCAGTGCCAGTGCATCCCTCTCCCCCAGTGCTCTCCTATCCTCCGAATTTAAGTGCTTTTATGTGTTTCTGCCGTGGTAACAGTGTTATAGTGAGGCTTAGACCTAGATGTGCCAGGACGCTTTATCAGTGTTAACGTAAGAGACTCAAAGTCGTGCTTTACGTCTTCCCTTGTGTTTGAATTACCGTTACCCCGGTTGTTGGGGTACAAATACACCTGTCCTACACCGGCTTTGTGTATAGATACTTCCTCGGGCCCTGGCTCCCGTGACCTCCTGAAGAGGAAATATAGATATAACATTGCCACTCTAATTATTACACACACACTACACGTCATCCAAGAGCTCCTGCCGCATATCTGAGTTTATGCATTTTTATTACTTAGACTTGGGCATCATATTGTATAGTATTGTATAGTATTGTATATCATATCTCAGAGTTAATCTTTGCAATTCATGTTTTAGAGTCTAATTCATGCAGACTCCTTGTTGTATCAGAGCTTATATTTGCAGTTCATGCTTTTAGAGTCTAGTTCATTTAGACCCTTAATTTGTATTTACCTTTTTGGGAGCTACCGCTCTCCTTCTTTAATTATTGTTTAGCAATCATCCTTGTGTTATTGACTTGTTATTTTATGCAAGTTACATTTATTACTTTGTCGTACCTTTAGAACGATTTGCTTGTGTTGAAGCCCATTGCCTCCTTGATTACTAATTGATCCTGTGTACGAGCCTCGTGAGACCACCCCGTGTATTATTGCTACTATATCTATGTGCCTATCCACTTATGTGAATAAAACCATTTTGCCCCACCATTGTGTTTCTATTGATTGCCTGTTATTTGTTTGGTGTAAATAGAGTTAAGGTCAGTCCTCGCCCAGTCGAAAACACCCTAAGTTGAAGACTACTGCACAATTCCCAGAGCGGGAAGTGCGACCAGAATATATCTTGCTTCTTGAAAGCGTGGCATAACAGGGCCCATCACACTTAGTCGATCTTTAAGCCAAATCCAAACCGAACAGCGTTCGGCCAGCAATCTCGTAGTGAATCGGTCATGGTCTTGTAACACCAGGTAACACTCTTCCTCATTCTGGTCTGTCGCGGGCGGTTCAGTGGAGGCCGTAAAATTTTACAGAAAACTTAAAATTTGACCGATTGGTGCCAGATATTTCAGTGGTCGGTGCGTGCTTGGATTTTATTCGGGTACGTCGGAAACTGTTTGGGCAACACTCGGACACAGTCGGGCACAGTTTGGTAGGGACAGAACGTACAAATTTATCTAGATTTTTGTTTAAGGTTGATGGATGTCTAGCAAGGAGACTCAAAAATATATTAATAGATACATACTGTATATAGACCAACAATCAAGCACTACCCCCTTAATCCGTTCAGTAGTGTTATCAGAACGAACACGGTATAACTAGTAGACTCTTTTTAATCAGTATAATACAAAAATACAGTAACATTTAATATTAAACATTCAGCAAGTACTGCCAAGTTAAAATAGTGGCCGGACAACTCATAGACCAGCAGACCAGTAGACTAGCAGACTCATAGACTATAGGTAGCACCAGAGAACTTGACAATAATCTCGACCATTTAACTTCTTATAACTCAAAATCAATTAAAGAAATCGGGCTGACATTTCTATAATTTGGGAGGAGTCCACCAGAAAATACATGTGGCTATTTACAGCCAGTTTGCTCCAGGCTCTTTTGAGTTACAGAGAGGTCAAGGATCACGATTATTGTCAAGTTCGTTGTCGCTACCTATAGTAGAGCATATCAACCAGATGATCTTAACCAGTGCCAATGAATTGAAAAAAATAAAAAATAAAAAAGAGCCTAGTAACGAAGGTAACCCAACTCAGTAATATTCATCTAGTAACATATATAGCGCCCGTATCTCCTCCTTCGAGGATTCACAAGCGCTTAATAAAATTAATCAAAGTGCAACGTTTAGGTTTGGCTATTGTGTGTGTGTGTGTTGGTTATTCGTTGTGTGCATGGATGTGTAGGTTTGGCTATTGTGTGTGTGTGTGTCGGTTAGTCGATGTGAGCATGGATGTGTAGGTTTGGCTATTGTGTGTGTGTGTTTCGGTTAGCCATTGTGTGCGTGTTTGTGAAGGTTTGGCTATTGTGTGTGTGTGTGCGTGGATGTTTAGGTTAGGCTATTGTGTGTGTGTCGGTGTAGATTTTATAATTTGTGTGTGCGTTTTTACTATTTTGTTCGTGTGTGTGTCTGTAGGTTTGGCCTCGCCCCTCCTTTTGTAGTGGGTCTTGGCTGCAATCTATTGCGTTCAACTGGGACTCGTCCAGCATTCGGGCAGCATGTTTTGTATTCGTGCAACAGTCTACCAGCAATCGAGCATAAAAAAAAGTCAAAATTTTGAAATTTTATATATCGGGCACAGTACGTGCAAGGTACGTAAAAATCGGCCGGCATTTAGGCAGCACTCGAGGGAATTCGTGCTGCGTTCATTTTGCCTTCGGTTTTGTCACAGTTTGGACACCTTTTTCCGTCAAATCGGGTTTGGTTTGGGTTCTTCTTAAAGATCCTCTGGTGCAACTTCTTTGCCTAACCAGTCATCCCCTCCCATACCTAACCATACTTTTCCTAATCCTACTACTCCTCTCTCCCAATCCCCTCTACCTACTGGCCTTGCTCCACCCTGACATCCCTATACCCATCCAGTCAATCTAGTCCCCCGACCACAAGAAAATCTTCCACCTCTACCCCTCTAACCATCCGCCCTTCCACCTCACTGATTACTCTTCGCATTCCTACTCCTCCAAGTCTTCCCTCTCGACCATTACTACCAAACCCCCCCATCGCAAAGCCCTCCTGCACCCCCATGTTTAAAGTCAGTGACAATATATGATAGCCTAAACTGAACAAGATGCGGAAATACACTTAGACTACCGGGCTAAGAGAGGTACCTTTATTAGTCTTGTGATATCGTGTCTGCCTCATAACCCAAAGGTCCCGGGTTCGATTCCCACCCTGGGTGCAGATTTTCGGAGACTATTTTCAGCATCTAACGAAGTTTAGGTGTATTGGTAAAATTGTCAAGATGGTTGAAAGTAAGATCCGAGCTCCATAACCCTCCTTATGGGCATGGTGTAATAACAAAAATCCTACAGGACAAGTAAGGGGGCAGGAGAGAACAGGGAGTGTTGTGAGACTCGCAACAAAGGCTGTGATTATGTGTGGAGGAGTTACCAGCTTTCCGCGAGTTGCTAGCTGGGCCGTTAATGTGCGTGTGCAGCACGCTCAGTGGTCTGACTCACCCTTCCCTACCAGTCTCTCTGACGGACTCACAATTTTTCGGCATGGGCTTGTTCCTCTCTGGTCGTTTGGAGCCTTCGCTACCCAGACGGTGAAGGGATGTAAAGTCAGTGAAAATAGGTTAGCCTAAACCGAACAAGATGCTGAAATACACTTTGACTACCAGGCTAAGAGAGGTACCTTTATTAGTCTCGGGGTAACGTGTCTGCCTCGTAACCCAAGGGTTCCGGGTTCGATTCCTGCCCTGGGTGCAGATTTTCGGAGGCTATTTTCAGCATCTAACGTAGTTTAGGTGTATTGGAAAAATTGTCAAGATGGTTGAAAGTAAGATCGGAGCTCCATAACCCTCCTTACGGGCATGGTGTAAAAACTATAATCCTATAGGCTTGTAGGATTTTGGCTTTTATACAATGTCCGTAAGGAGGGTTATGGAGCTCCGATCTTACTTTCAACCATCTTGAATAAAAATAAAAAATACGTTGCCGGGACAGAAGGGGTTAAGATTCTTAAGAATCTTTATTGATTAACACTTACGCTGCAGGCATATTTACGCATATTTTCGCTATATAAAGGCTCATTCATGCACTCCTGAATGATTAAGCAAGTGTCTGAATGAAATGAAATGTATTCAGCCAAAACCTAGAAGAAATAGCTTCAAAAAGACACCAGAACGAACTTCGTAGCGCACAGGTTCATCCACAGCGCTACCATAGACATTGGCAAATATTCGTTAATAATGAGCAATGTCTCACTACATTTGCCTTTGGCAGCGCTGCATAGGTCTCGCGAGATATGGCTCTCACTCCTCACTGCACCAGCCACCTGCCACGCTCCTGCTCACTCCCACTCGTCTCCACAGGCTTTAACCCTTCCAGCCCGGGTGTCCTTTTATAAGGACACCGCGGCAGATGGGCCGGTACCCGGGTGTCCTTTTAACAGACAGTAAGCTTGAAAGCCTATTCAGCTTGGTCTGAACGCCGTACGTTCGACGCATGTAAACAAAGCCGTTCATTGCGTCACCGCACCTCCGAAAACAAGGAGACGTTGGATCAATGTTGTTGTTGTATAATATGACGAAATTTGTGTCTGAAAAGCTACGATATTGTCAACATCGCGGAAACATTCGCTCCACGGAAATCGTCATCACAACTGAACCAGTTGACTTAGAGAGCTCTACTCAATGCCAGTCTACAGATTGGAAACCGCACTACGTTTAGGGATGCGTGGAAAATTTCTATTATTTAAAATAACAAAGATACGGTAGCCTAGGCCTAGACGTTTTTCGGCCAGATCGCCCGGATACGACCTCCGTCCTTTTGTAAGGCAGCCTGGGTAGGAAGGGTTAAGAGGCTTTAAAGGCCTGTAAATTGCTTTAAATTGGCAGAAAGTTCCTGAATGTTCCCGCAGTCAAAGGGTTAACAACCAATATTAACTGCTTCAGAATGGGTGACCCCATTCTTCCTTATAATCTGGCGATCATTACACAATTTTATGCAGATTAGTATGTCTAGTAGTCAAATAGATATAGTATATCTCCATTAACTATGACAGATCCTTCCTAAACAGTAAAATCATTTAATGATAGCAAGAATAATATATAAAAAACATCACCCATACTGAATGGGTTAGATGATATTGAAGTTTGTAAAGCTATTTCAAAAGCCGGTATCACACCAATGTGTTTTTCCTCAACATGTATCGTCAACACTGGTCTGGCAGATTATTAATATGAGATAAATTTTTAAATAGTTCTGTCTCGTAAGTTGATTAATCTACATTCTAGTTTCAAGTAGCCTACCAGATAAAAAAAAAAAAAAAAAATCATTGAAAGTTGCTGAAAGTTTTCGTGTGATACCTTTTGAAGAAGTATTGAGCTATATACAGTACATATCAGAAGCAATGAAACGGAATAATTACAAATGGTTTCAAATGAGATAAGGTCAGTTAATAAGAGATGATTAATGCAATTGTCTCAAGAACAGACGATATATGAAGATTAGATTAGATTAGATAGTTCAAGTGGATGGAGTGAGTCAAGTGTGGGTCTAACCTCTCTTTTCATACCGTTCTTTTGTTCCTACGAAATAACTGATTGAATTAGATGGCGTTATATCCATAGTCTTCTGGGTAACACTAGATAATTATTCCAGTTTATGAAGAACTTGTGGGTAGTCAGCGAATTATTGGATTACGAGAAGTAGAGTCAAAATCAATAGTAGGCTACGTCAAACACCTCTGATGATAATAAGTGTTAGATAAAGAGAAGGACATTGACCCGTGGGACGCGAAATTGAGGTAGGGAAAAGTGCCCAAAACGGGTAATTTCTACACTTCGATTCTAACATAATTTGTTATATTTACAATATAAAGCATTATTTCTTTTCCATGTGTGTTTATTTTACTTATATGATGAACATATGAACCTTGAAGAATGATAAAAGAAGTGGGAACAGCAATTGGGGGGTGAAAGACGTATATTTTTGCCGCCCGGTCGTATTCTGGGGCAGCCGGTCAAGAGACACACACCCTCCCCTTGCAACGTTTGGCTTGCAACTGAGCGGGCTGAGAGAGATGTCACACTTCTAGATGGTCTCTAAATGACTCACTGATTCTTCCTGCGAATAATTTGCGCGGAAAATAACCGATAAATTAGGGAAATAAGAGGAAAAATAGCGGACAATTGAGGAAGGGCAGAGGTTGGGATACATGGGGATGAGTGTTAGGAGGTATACAGTACTAGAGGGGAATTATCTCACCTAATCACATATTCCTTTGTTTTGAGAGCCCCTGGGCCATTTTGGAAGTTTTTTTTATGGTCTTACTTCCGTCAGGCCTATCGCGTTTGCTATAGTGACCCTTCCGTGAGGCTTATCGCGTTTTATGGGTTAAGGGAAGATTTTTTAGCTTGCTCAATAGACCTACATCAAGCTGATAAAAAGATATATATATATGTATATATATATATATATACTCCCAGCCGGACTCGAACCACCAAAAGTCGGTACAAGTGTACATGCTAAAATCCACTACACCACGGTGTGATAAAGTAAAACTTAACCTTTTCGTATTCATATTAAGGAGAAGGGAAATCTTACTTGGAGAATGTATTTAAATTCATACACAATTTGTAGGATCCATATTCCAGGATACCATACAGGAATTTGTACTAGTTTCCTCATGCAACTGGTAAAAATCCCTGTATGGTATTCTGGAATATTGATTCTATGGCTTGCATAATTATGAATTGAAATACATTCTCCAAGTAGGATTTTCCTTCTCTGGGGGATAATCAAAGTACTGTATGGGCTGTCTATCTTGGAGGGGGGCCTCCTTCCCCATCCCCCCGGGGGCTCTCCATCTTGAAAACTGAGGGAGTTGGGGGGGGGGGGTCCTCACCCCCCCCCCCCCCCTGCTTAAAACCTATCCTGGCACCGGCCCTTAGTATGCATGCCAAGTATGGGCTCTCCATTTTGAAAACTGAGGGAGTTACCCCTACCCCTATACCCCTCTTAAAACCTACTCTGGCAACCCCTTAGTATGCATGCCAAATATGGGCTCTTCATCTTGATAACGGAGGGCTAATGTTTTGCGACCGCTCTGTATATTATAAACTCAAGTCCACCAGGGTTGGGAAAATCAGGAAATTAATATTGAAAAAAATAAAAAAATACCCTCCACATAGTAGCAAAGGCATTTACGTTGCACCGACAAAACAAGCATACCTGGACACAATAATCTGGAGGCATTTCTGCCTTGGTAATCCTTTAGCGGGGGTTTCCCAGGAAGAATTAGCAAGCTAAAGCGTCAGAGATGATGAACGATGTTGATTTTTTATTAATGAATGTTTTTACTGTATATAAAAACAGTGTCATGTGAGATTGGTAGCGTATTGCTGATGATCTTGCAACTGTCCCCACTCTTGCTTGATGAGGTCAGCTGCCCTCTCTGCAACCATAATGACCGCTGCCATGGAGTTGCCGGATACTACCACTGGCATTATTGACGCGTCCACCACTCGCAGTCCGCTCACACCTCGCACTCTGCAACAAAACAATAAAAGTTATGCACATACTATCGTATATTCGACACATTAGATTATGGCCCCTACATTGCATTTAATAGCAAAGGGAGAATCTTGAGATTCTATTGCAAATCCAGAGTAATTTTTAGGGGTTTGTTAAAGGGAATGGAACATTGAAATTAAACCAAACAATATATAACTATATTGATACCAAATATTTACATAATGCATTCAAACATTTACAAAAAAACAAAAAAAAACAATATGCAATCCAAAAAGGCCACTAACCTCGGGTTAATTAAACTTAACAGAGGAATCAATAACAAAACATAGTCACAACTGAACAACTTGCCAATTTAATAATTAATCAGACAATTTTGTTTAGACAGTCGGCTGCTTTGAACGCACCTATAAGGTAAATTGGGAATTGAGAGGGTGGTTTACGTAAGTGAAAGAAAACAGTTGTATCTTGAATAATACAGTTGCCCCTGCATACCAGATTTGTGAGTATCTCACACTTATACAGTATAATTATATTTCATCAGTAATATCACTGAAATATTAACATAGTACTCTACATTGTACAAAACACAATTTTATAAGCGGTATATAATTTGTATATAAAGAGTAGTGTACCTGAGCTTGTTGTCGACAACACTGTAGGGGTCTGTTGGTGGTCCCATCTTACAGGTACCAGCAAAGTGATAGAAGGTGGTGGCCATATGTCTCACGTAACACCTCCAGTACTCGTCACTACCAACACTATGACCACTACACTCTCGTAACCCCTGCACAGACGTGGAAAACAACTTAATATGAGAAATACAGAATATGGGATCTACTAGTAAAAGACACAATATTGCTTATCAACCCAAGAACGGCGAAGCCATGGTAGTTCAAAGTGCCCGCCATGCGAAGGTATTTGCTTCAATTCTGACAAAAAACGTCATATCTTGTAAAAAGTAAATTAATATGATCATTGGCATTAACTTCCTTTTAGTCTAAAGTCTTCCTTCCCGGCCAAAGGCCGGTTCCTTCTAAAACTACAGGCTCGCTATTGCTCGCCAGGAAAAAATCGACACCTAAAGGGCACGAAAGGTTTTAATATTGACAACACAAATTTGGCGAAAGGTCTCAAGAACGTCTTTAAACCTCAAAACTAATATCCTAAACATGGGGGAGAAGGGGGTCCAGAAAAAAGCGAGTAGTACCCTCTTAAATCAAGTCCCCGTCTCTCCCTATTCTTATGTTTTACCTTATCGTGGAACCGGGCTCCCAGAGTTTTGACGAAGGGTTGTGTCGTCCCTATCCGTAACGCCAACTTTATACCTGCAACACAGGAGAGGGTTTGTTATGAATTACAATGGATATTACGTATATATATATACTGAAATGTAGTTTACAAGGAGATCAATGCAACTGTCACTGTGGCTATAGATAGATACATAGATAGATAGCTAGATAGAGAGAGAGAGAGAGAGAGAGAGAGAGAGATAGATAGATAGATAAATAGATATATACATAGATAGATAAATAGATATACAACTATTAGATAAAGGTAAACAAATGTTAACTAGAGGGGCACTTGGGTAGCACATACCTCCACCTACGCTGGCGGAGGTATGTGCGCTACCGTGAGCTCATATAAAGAAAACTAGAGGTAGATAGAATAAGAATGACATACTCTGAGTATTACCAGTAGGCCTACTACCCGTGTTATTAAGGGGAGGTTTTTAGTTCGTCCCCTAGAACTCCACCAATCTTAAAATTACACCCCCTAGACCCCCTTTCAAGATAAATTTGTAAATTTTTCGGTAGAAAAATGTCCCGGCTGGAAGCCGGTTCCTCTTAAATTACAGGCTCGCTATCACTCGCCAGGATAACATCGACACCTGAATTGCACGAAAGGTCTTAATATGGGGTGAAAGTTCTTAAAATCGCTAAACTAATGGGGCAAACGTTTTATAATATCAAAAGCAATGGGGCTAAACATGAGGGAGAAAGGGGTCAAGAAAAAAAAATCCCTCAAGTGGAGATCTCCCCTTAACTGGTAGTAGCACTGTAGTTAGAATCAAAGGTGACAGGTCAACCAAACCAGTGCTATAGCTAAATCAGTAGTGTATTGGTTTTAGGGCTCTGATTCCAATGCATACGGGTTATGTACAGTCGCGCTAATAAGTGATGTCACGGCACCCAGTATGTTTTATTAATAATTAGTATCAGCAATATCTAAGCTTCATTTCTTCATATCGAGTGAAATATACAAACATGTTCCTACACTTACCCACCCTATTCACCATCTGACAGACATTAATACAGCACAGAGCAAGCCAAACGTAATGACAGCTGAGACATGACTTATTAGCGCGACTGTACATTGCCTGGAAGCTATAGCGGAAGTGTAAAAGGAGAAGTCCGGTACTTCTAACATTATTACTCCAAAATATCAACTCCTGCGCCAGCAACCTCATTTAAGTTGAATATCGACTGCCCCGATAATGGCAAATTGTTTATTTGGTGATAAATGTATTACATAGGACTAGGATTCGAACCCATACAGACTAGCACACGACCTGCAAGGCATAACAAAGGCGTAAACAGATAATTTCGATACTTCTACTAGTATTACTTAAGGGGTGGGGGGGTGGGGGGGCTACTTTTTGGTTGATACATCTATTTATATATTCATTTTAGAGTAACCTCGCTAGACCACCATCAAGCTTAAAATAAATACCCCCTAGACCCCCTTTCAAGATATATTTGTACATTTTTCGGTAGAAAAATGTCCCGGCCAAAGACTGGTCCTTCCTAAAATTACAGGCTCGCTCTCGCTCGCCAGGAAAAAATCCACACCAAAATGGCACGAAAGGCACGAGAAATGAGGCGAAAGGTCTTAAAATTGCCAAACTAATGGGACTAACGATGAAGGAGAAAAAGCAGCTACCTCCTCCTTAAGCAAAAAGACAATCAAATTATATAAAAAAGAAAGTATAATCTCGCTAACCATTAACGAGAGTGTTGATGTCATCTGGGTGGCTAAGGTAGTTAGGGTCGACGATGGGCGGGTGGTGTGGGTGTGGTGACCTGAGCCTCACCTGACCCACACTCTTGGGTCGCATCAGGTAGGGCATAATGGTCAGGTCAGGTCGCCCTCCCAAACCGGAGTAGTAGTCCAGGTAAGTCTGTTGGAAGTGAAGAGAGAGGCATGTTATTTGTAGTTATGTTGTGGTCCTATCCTAATATCCCAGAGTCCTATACCTATTATGAGTGTTGGAAGTGAAGAGAGAGGCATGTTATTTGTAGTTATGTTGTGGTCCTATCCTAATATCCCAGAGTCCTATACCTATTATGAGTGTTGGAAGTGAAGAGAGAGGCATGTTATTTGTAGTTATGTTGTGGTCCTATCCTAATATCCCAGAGTCCTATACCTATTATGAGTGTTGGAAGTGAAGAGAGAGGCATGTTATTTGTAGTTATGTTGTGGTCCTATCCTAATATCCCAGAGTCCTATACCTATTATGAGTGTTGGAAGTGAAGAGAGAGGCATGTTATTTGTAGTTATGTTGCGGTCCTATCCTAATATCCCAGAGTCCTATACCTATTATGAGTGTTGGAAGTGAAGAGAGTGAAATGTTTGTGGACATGCAGTAATGCAAGTAATGGTCGCTCTTCTGTAAATCTAAAATGGCTTACTTAAGAATGGGAAAGGGGTGGGACATTCTATTTGAAAAAAACAAAATATAAAATAAAAAAGATAGAGAGAGAGAAGACACGTAGTACAGTTAGGCGTCGGACACAACACACCACACCACACCAAATAGCAACGCAATGCAACGCCTCACCCTACGTCATCACAAAACAGCACATCCTAACACAGCACCCAACCCAACACATCACACTGCAGAAAACCAGGGTATCAAACCGGAGCAATTTTGTTTGAAGACTTGAATGAATATGAGAAGGAATACCAGCACATTAATATGGAATAGGACTGTTTTGGCCATTTTATCACTTCAAAAGACATAATTTGAACTTTAAACCTTAATTTTATCTTTATGTAGACAATAATAAAGCCTACAAATAATGGACTCGGCTTTCGTTTAAAACCCTATAGAAAACCACACAACAATACAACAAAACATAACAAATTACAGATCACAATAAGTCAATAATAGCTGTGTATACCTTAGAAGTCAATAATAGCTGTGTATACCTTAGAAGTCAATAATACCTTAGAAGTCAATAATAGCTGTGTATACCTTAGAAGTCAATAATAGCTGTGTATACCTTAGAAGTCAATAATAGCTGTGTATACCTTATAAGTCAATAATAGCTGTGTATACCTTAGAAGTCAATAATAGCTGTGTATACCTTAGAAGTCAATAATAGCTGTGTATACCTTACCTTAGAAGTCAATAATAGCTGTGCATACCTTATAAGTCAATAATAGCTGTGTATACCTTAGAAGTCAATAATACCTTAGAAGTCAATAATAGCTGTGTATACCTTAGAAGTCAATAATAGCTGTGTATACCTTAGAAGTCAATAATAGCTGTGCATACCTTAGAAGTCAATAATAGCTGTGTATACCTTAGAAGTCAATAATAGCTGTGTATACCTTAGAAGTCAATAATAGCTGTGTATACCTTAGAAGTCAATAATAGCTGTGTATACCTTAGAAGTCAATAATAGCTGTGCATACCTTAGAAGTCAATAATAGCTGTGTATACCTTAGAAGTCAATAATAGCTGTGCATACCTTAGAAGTCAATAATAGCTGTGTATACCTTAGAAGTCAATAATAGCTGTGTATACCTTAGAAGTCAATAATAGCTGTGTATACCTTAGAAGTCAATAATAGCTGTGCATACCTTAGAAGTCAATAATAGCTGTGCATACCTTAGTGTTGATGCCTAAAGCAGTAGCCCCCAAGAGACCCTGCTGTCCCAACCCTGCGGACAGGAAAAACAGTTGGACATCCGGCCACCCAGGGTCACCACCGTCCTCTCCTACTTTGGCCCAGGCGTGGCCGAAGTCTCCCAGGGGGGTCTTGAAGGGGCCTGCAGCAAAATGTCAGGTTATAACAATTACCTAAATTAGTTATAAGATCAGGTAATAATATAATAACACCAAAGCATGATTCTGGTCCATTACAATTCCTACACAGCATGCTGCCTGAGATTCGAGCAATAATTGTCCCTTAGTTAAATAAAATTATTATCTGCGACTTTGGTCTCTCAGCTTATGAATGAACTGTAACAGGGATTGAGTCACCAAAAATATTTCAATCTAGTGTCCGTTACCAACAGAAAATATTCGCAAAATATTGTCAGAAAAATATTGCTTTCGCAAATTGTTGATAATTTATAAAAGAGAGAGAGAGAGAGAGAGAGAGAGAGAGAGAGAGAGAGAGAGAGAGAGAGAGAGAGAGAGAGAGAGAGAGAGAGAGAGAGAGAGAGAGAAATTAAGTCAGTCAGGAAATTGCAGACTTTGATTTACTAATTTACCCTCTGAATACCCAAAGGCGTGATTTTCACCTCTCCTGACTAACATTTATTTTTTTCAGCTCTGAAGGAACCTTTTCTATTGCTCTAGACAAATCGCAAGCTTTCGATAGATTCTGGCACAAAGCTCTAATTTCCAAACTACCCTCCTTCGGCTTCTATCCCTCCATCTGTGCCTTTATCTCCAATTTCCTTTTTGGCAGTTTCATAGCTACAGCCTACAGTTGTGGACAGCCATCACTCACTTCCTCAACCTATCAATTCCGGTGTTCCTCAGGGCTCTGTCCTGTCTTCAGTTCTCTTTCTAAAATGTATTTATGATCTCAACTGGACATAATCGCTGACCAACTTGGGGATTAAGAACAATTAATTGGACCAAAAACTAGGATAGCAAACTCTCTGTAGGTGTCCTAGAATATTATATATAAATTCCTTCAACCCATTGGAAACGAGTGTCGTCCTACGGTGAAATGGTTAGCCATTCACCTCACAACAAACAAATCCTATGTTCAATTCCTTGGCTAGGAAAGGCGGATGGGTAGATCCCTCAAACCTGATGCCTCTATCCAACAAGAAGTAAATAGGAACCTGGAGTAAGTGCAGATTTGTGTGAAGTCCCTTCAGGAGGGGACACTGTGAATAACTGGAAAACTGTGATGACAGTAGCCCCTGTAAACTTAGTCACTCATCCACTACAGACTCCAGAGGAAAAATATATGGAGATAAGCATAGCCGTAACACGCAGCGTAACATACCTTCCTTGGCACTGACCTTTGCGATAGTGGACATAATCGCTGACCGTCTTGGGGTTGATGATGTCCATGGCAATGTTGGGTAAGGTGGAGGGTAGTGACCAGGACAGACCATACACGCACGTATGGTCCTGTAAGTTTTCTCCTACACCAGGTAACTCACTCACTACCTTGATCTGGTGGTGGGGGAGGCAGGTAGACAGATCTAAAGACCACAAACACGCACATACATACATACATACATACATACATATATAAATACATACATACATACATACACCAGGAGGATCAATCAATCTCGATCTGGGTTGAGGAAAGGGTGATCTATAGATATCCATATCCTGTAGATTATGTTCATGGCCGTGTTGGGCCAGTGTACAAAGGAGTACAAAGGAGTACAAAGGAAATCAAGCAACAACAGATCTAGTGACCCTTCTAGGTTGCTTGTCCTCCAAAACACTGAGGATCAAGTGTCCAAACAGTGGTTTAGAGGGGGTAAGGGAACATTGGAAAGGGAATTACTGCCCTGAAACTAATGTCCGTGGCAGGATTAGGAAGTTAGTAGGGGACAGATGGGTTAGTAACTGAGGGGGGATAAAATAAAGTTATTCATTTACAAACGCAGTCAGTCGCGGGTTTGATGCGAGATATTTGTCTAGGCGAAGTTTAAATGAATCAACGGTGATGCAGTCTATAACGTTTCGGGGAAGCCCATTCCACAAGTTGACAACTCGATTGAAGAAGAAATTCTTAGATTCGTGTGAGTTAAAAGATTTACCAATAATTTTGCAACCGTTTCCCCGCGTGTAATTAGATTGGTTGATAGTGAAGTACTTATTACAGTTCATATTGTCGATGCCTTTGATGATTTTGAACACTTGAATTAAGTCACCTCTTAATCTGCGCTGGGTTAAAGGAAATAGATTTAATTCTCTAAGACGCTCTTCGTATGGTTTGTTCTTTAGGCTAGGTATCATTTTGGTAACTCTACGTTGAACATGTTCTAGCTTGTTTATATCTTGTTGGTAATAAGGGCACCAGGATTGAACGCAGTATTCCAGAAGAGGGCGGACTAAGGAATTGTAAAGGGTTAGGATAACTTCTTTGGATTTATGCTCAAATGACCTGCCTATAAAGCCAATTATTTTGTTTGCCTTCTTAACAACTTCTGAACATTGTTGACTCGGTTTTAGGTTACTCGATATTGTTACTCCCAGATCGGTTTCTCTGTTTACATTCTTAAGACGAGTGCCATTCATCGAATAGTTTGCTTTCTCATTTAGGTATCCGATATGTAGTACTTTACATTTATCCGCATTGAAACTCATTTGCCAAATTTGGGCCCAACATGACAATTTATCTAGATTGTGTTGCATATCGTCAACTTGTTCTTTTGAGAGTACGCTATTTGCAATTTTTGTATCGTCAGCAAATTTTGAGATTGTACAGGTGAGACCCTCATCTATGTCGTTGATGTAAATTAGAAAGATAATTGGTCCTAGTACCGATCCCTGGGGTACCCCGCTACTTACATTGGTCCATTTAGATGCCTTACCGTTTATGACTACTCTTTGCTTTCTGTCACTGAGCCAATTTTCTATCCATTTCAACACACCGTCTTGTATTCCATGCGCTTTTAGTTTTAGCAGTAAACGTTTGTGGGGAACTTTGTCAAAGGCCTTTTGAAAATCAAGGTATATAATATCTACAGCTTTACTCTCATCGTAGAGGTTGAGGATATCGTGGAAGAAGTCTAAGAGGTTTGTTAAACAGGAACGTTTTTTACGAAAGCCGTGTTGAGTATCTTTAAGTATGTTATTTTCCTCTAAGTGATTTACGAGTCGAGTCTGTCTCGTATGACCGTTTCTAGCATTTTACATACAACTGAGGTTAAGCTAATTGGACGATAGTTACTGGGTAGGGATTTGCTGCCTTTTTTTAATATCGGTGTTACGTTGGCTAGCTTCCACTGATCGGGCATAGTTCCAGACTGCAGACTGTGTGTGGGTGAGTCAGGGTGGGGGGGGAAGGAGGACTAACAACGCACACACACACACACACACACACACACACACACACACACACACACACACACACACACACACACACACACACACACACACACACACAGGTCTCTCCTACTACACCAGGCATTCCACTCACTATGTTAATTTGTGAATAATTATATACTTCATGGGTAAGTGTCGACGTTTTAAACATATGACATGTGGAGATTTTCACAGTCTTGAAAGCTCCTATACCAATAATCAATAAACTACCCAAATAAGAAAAAAAAGCTTGGTTTAAAATATGTTACGTTATTACAAAAGCGAAACCAGCCCTATGGTAGTCTCGTAATGTGACTCAGTGGTCTGGTTAAAGTACGGTACGTTTTTTTGTTTTTCTACAACTACTGTCGGACTGACCCCATGTTGGCGAAGGTGTTGTTGTGGTCCTACGCCGGAGAGCATGAGTAGCTTGGGTGACAGGATGGCCCCAGCACTCAGCACCACCTCCCGGGACGCCCTCACCACCCGGACCTGCAGAAGAAGGAGACTCACTCTTATCTTGACATCATAATAAAAAGGTTGGACAAACTAACAATTATACGTTTTTCGGATGTTTAAGGGGAGGCAGACAGTTTTTTCTGGACTCCCTTCTCCCTCATGTTTAGCCCCACTAGTTTTGAGATTATGAGACGTTCGGCCCATCTTCAGATCCATCAAACTACAGACCAATAGCTATAACTTCCACTCTTGGCAAAGTTTTTGAAATTATATTAAATAATCACATAATTAAGCATCTTGAGAATAATAAATTAATCAGTGATAGGCAATATGGTTTTAGACGATGTCGATCAACTGCAGACATTCTTTGCCTTCTTACGCATCAAATCAACCAAGCTACAGACCAACATGGTGAAACACATACAATAGCACTGGATATATCAAAGGCATTTGATAGAGTCTGGCATCAATCCTTATTGTCGAAGATGTCACACTACGGCCTTGCATCATTAGTTCCACTAATTTCTTCTTATCTTCATAACAGAAAAATACGTGTAATGGTAGATGGCCTTTATTCTCAATTTCACTCAATAAATGCTGGTGTTCCCCAGGGATCAGTTTTGGCCCCAACTCTGTTCCTCATTCATATCAATGATCTCATATCTACCACTCATAATCCAATACATTCCTACGCAGATGACTCACACTCCACAGTTCCTTCACATTTACCAATTCTTTCACCCAACCCGATCTTATAAATTCAAAAATAAACACTGCAATTTCTCTGAACCAGGACCTTTCTAGAATTAATGAATGGGGACAAGAGAATCTAGTTTCCTTTAATGCACAGAAAACCAAGTACATTCAATTTTCTAACCGACAGAATCTCACTGACTCCCATATATTTTTTAATGATGTAAATATTCCCACTTCCCTAGTATTGACATTCTCGGTGTAACATTAACTACTAACTTGAGCTGGACACATTATGTTAGAAGCATTGCTAAGAATGCCTCTAAAAAACTGGGACTCCTGTACAGAGTTCGAGAATTCTTCACTGACGAGCAGTTTGGCCGTAATATATAAAAGTCATGTGCGCTCTCAGATGGATTACTGTTCACCTCTGTGGGGTGGAAGTGGAGTGGTTGCATTGAGGCAGTTGGACAAAATTCAAAATAAAGCTATTAGATTAATCAATAACCCTGCAATCACACAGGACCTTCCTACATTAGCCATACGAAGAAACGTTGCATCCCTTGCATTATTCTACAGATATTTTCACAGCAATTGTTCCGAGGAACTTGCTTCAATTGTGCCGCCTCTCCACATCTTTCCCCGTAGAACTAGGGCAGCTGAGAGCGCCCATGAATTTACACTTTCTCCTCCACAATGCAGAACTTCTGCTTATCAGAATTCATTTATCCCCAGAGCTACTACTCTTTGGAATTCACTTCCCTCGAATTGCTTTCCACAAACTTACAATCAACAAATGTTTAAATCCAGTTGTTACAAACATTTTATGAATGGAGGATGCCTTTAGGCACATGGACCTTTTTGTTTTATCTGTGTTTTTCCTTCCTCCGTTCATTGTCTCTTTAAAAAAAAAAAAAAAAAAAAATTAGTTTGGCGATTTTAACACCTTTCGCCCCATTTCGTTGTCAATTTTAAGACCTTTCGTGCCATTTAGGTGTCCATTATTTCCTGGCGAGCGATAGCGAGCCTGCCATTTTGTGAAGAACCGGCCTTTGGCCGGAACATTTTTCTACTGAAAAATGTACAAATTTATCTTGAAGGGAGGGAACTAAAAAAATATATGAATAATTTAATTAATAGACCAAACAAACGGCCAGTCTCCCCTTATATTACGTGTTATTATTTTGGCCTTCATTTATCTCTCAAACTGATGTAGGTTAGGTTAGGTTGGTTAGCTTAGATTAACAGGGATGAGGGTGGAGTTATTTAATTAATGGTCAAATTTGTATGAAACATATCAGAACACATTGACAAACACATTCTCAACCTCAAAACGTCTGAGAGACAACTTGTAAAAAAATACCATTATTTCCTTCATTATCCATGTCTATTTCCCCACCAGTCTTCGTCTTCAAGGCTTTATCCCCATCTGTACCGGGGACGTCTTCTTAATTTGATTTCAGCTACAGTTAGACGATTTTATGAAGCTTAGGAAAGATATATGGTAGATAAAAGGATTAATTGAGATAGTCTGTATACTGTATAGCCTTTTAATGGGTAGCCGTCCTTCCCAAGTTGAACAAAATCGTCTAATAGTTGCCAGAATATGATGAAAAGTACATCACCGGTACAAAAGGGGTTAAGCCCATAATTCTATTCGCCAATAATTGTGTTCACTCACAAACGACAACTCTGTTATCCTACAATCCTTTGCACCCACAAGTCTATTAATCAACAAGTAGTTCCTTTGCCCACACCTGCAGCTAGGTTAGGTAATAGTTCTCTCTCTCTCTCTCTCTCTCTCTCTCTCTCTCTCTCTCTCTCTCTCTCTCTCTCTCTCTCTCTCTCTCTCTCTCTCTCTCTTACCTTGCCCTGGTGTTCGTATTCCACCCCCACTGCTCTCTTGTTCTCATCAAAAATAATCTGGAAATTAAGGAAAAGCCAAACCAGGCATTAGAAAAGCGTCGACCTGTTATGCAGGTAATATATGTATGTTAATATACTATAATAATTGTATCTTAAAAAGACTGGTCTATACACACACACACACATATATATATATATATATATATATGAAAAATGGACCAACAAATTTACCCTTCCCCCTTAAGCACTTTCCTCTAAGCAAAAATAACTACGTAGGGAAATACTAATATGTATTTCAAATTAGGGAAAGTTTGCCCAAAACATTTTCAAAGCTAAATTTACAAGAGTTAACGCTGAATATTTTCTATGAATCTTGCGAATTAAGTGAAATTGTTAGAATCGTACCGTAGAGTTTTATAATTACCACCAGTTCGAGATAAAAACAAAACTGTATACAGTACAATTCTGTTATTCGTTTCTAGTTACCCTTTTACTTGTAATATATTGTCCAATATTTCTACCTTTATTGCAACACATGTATACAGTAAGTGTTTTAGTTACAGCTCATGATCGTAATATATATATTATTTAAGGGGAGGTATTTAGTTTGTTCCCTAGACCTCTCAAGCTTAAAATTACACCCCCTTGAGTCCCTTTCAAGATAAATTTGTACATTTTTCGGTAGAAAAATTTCACGGCCGAAGGCCGGTTCCTTTTAAAATACAGGCTCGCTATCGCTCGCCAGGATAAAATTGACACCTGAATGGCACGAAAGGTCTTAATATGGGGTGAAAGTTCTTAAAATCGCTAAACTAATGGGGCAAACGTTTTATAATATCAAAAGCAATGGGGCTAAACATGAGGGAGAAAGGGGTCAAGAAAAAAATCCCTCAAGTGGAGATCTCCCCTTAAACAATATTATCTTAAAATGCTCTAACAATTAGTAGTGGATACCAGATTTTGATACAAAGCCACTACTAATATTGCATGTGTGACTCCGACAGAGTGGAGTCAGAAAAAACTATTTTCCAGACATTTTCGAGCAGTAACTATTTATAGAATTATTATTGCGAAGGTACTGTGTCTGTGTCTTAAAATATATGACGGTAATCTGCCATCCCAGATTTATTTTCTGGTGTGGACAGCTGGTACGCAGTTATTTTGATGTCTGTTAGTTATCAGCTGACGGTAAATTAAATCCCTTATCACCTGAGTTCTCATTACTAAAAGCAAAACGAATATGAAAATGCTATTTCTCATTATCACGTTAATATCAGGTTTTCATGATTAACAACATGACATGACAATTTACCGTCAGCTGAAACTAAATAGACTATAGTCAAGTTAAAGTTGAGGGGGGGGATAGACAGGTTGGGGAGGTGATAGGTCTCTTAAGGGGAGATTTCCACTTGAGAGACTTTTTTCTTGACCCCTTTCTCCCTCATGTCTAGCCCCATTGCTTTTGAGATTTTAAGACGTTCGCCCCATTAGCTTGGCGATTTTAAGAATTTACGCCCCATTCTGTCAATTTTAAGACCTTTCGTGCCATTTAGGTGTCACTTTTATCCTGGCGAGCGATAGCGAGCCTGTAATTTAAGAGTAACCGGCCTTCGGCCGGGAAATTTTTCTACCGAAAAATGTACAAATTTATCTTGAAAGGGGGTCAAGGGGGTGAAATTTTTAGATTGCTGGAGGAGTAGGAAACAAACTAAAAACCTCCCCTTAAGGATTAGAGAGAAGGAAAGGAGTAAAGAAAGAGTAAACTAGAAGAATAAAAGGTTGAAGGTTGTACTCCTTGCTATTGTTTAAAGGTTTTCCCCTATTATTATATGTGTGATGATGGCTTGAGTAAAGTAGCAGATTGCAGAGATTTGGATGGAGGAAGAATAAGTTGAGAAGTGAGAAGTACAGTAAAAGATAAAAGTAATTGGGCTCAACCAAGTTGCTCCATTGTAAATTATTTTGTTAAGGTTAAAGCACTGATGATGATGATGGTGGTGTGGAGAGGCCGCTGGTGGTGGTGGAGGTGAAGGAGTAATCCAGCCTATCTGTAATATGTAGGTTATTCCTGAAAGAGCTGGAGTTAAACCTGGTGAAGGTACACTGTGGTAACATGGATAAACTGCAGTAACCCCTGTGTACCAGGCTGAGTATCTCTCCCACCTCAGCCTCCCAAGGTAAACAGCACGATAAGAAAATGAGCCCCGTGCCGAAGCGCAGACTAGCGTAGGCTGTCACACTTCCCCTAATAACACACAGTTCACCTTTTAATTTAATAGCTACAAGATATCATGTACTGTTATAAATTGTATGGAAAAACAACGGTGTATATACAGTATATTGCCTACAAAAGTGGTGTAAATACATTGCGCCAAAATGACTTTTGTGGCTAGTGGCTTACCCTGGTGACCTAACCTGACCTACGTAGTGGTGGCCTAGATAATAAGAGTGACAATCTTACCTTGGTGACGGTGGCGTGGGTTAGGATGTGGAGGTTGTTTCTCTGGGAGGCTGGGTGGAGGTAGGCTCTTCCTGCATGCCACCTCTCGCCACCCTTGATCGTATAGTCCGTGTTGGCGAAACCTGTTGGTGGTGTAGTGGTTTAGATGCTTATATGTTCTGGGTGTGGTGTCCGAGTTCGAATCCCGGGAGGACCATATGCTTTCATTAGTGTATTTAAGTACACTGGGGGTTGTAACGGATGATTAATGTTAAGAAAGGGGCGTTCCTAAATATTGAGAGAAAACACACAGGGATCACACATCAGTCCTCTTAGCTCTCCAAACTTTTAAGACCCAGGTATGGCTAGTGACCTACCTATCTGTTGTGGTCCATTAGGGTCTATGGTGTCAAAGCCGAGGGTCCTGCCAGCTGTGAGGAAGGCTTCAGTGTACACCTTGTGGTCCACCCTCTGAGGCTCCACAGGTAAGGGCCCAGATCTCCCGTGGTACTCCTCTGGGGGGATACAGCAAGACAGGGTAAATAATAGTAGCTCGATTATTCAACTCCTCTGGGGGAATACCGCAGGACAGGTTAATTACAGTCTAGTCATTATAAGTAGGACAGGAAAAATTGACCTCTGACCTCTGTAACTCCAATAAAGTGACCTCTAACCTCTGTAACTAAAATAAAGTGACCTCTGACCTCTGTAACTCAAAAAGGGATAGAACGTACTCCTCTGGTGGGATATCGCAAGACAGGTTAATTAGAGTCTATTCATTATAAATAGGCCAGGATTCGTGACATCTTATAGTCTAGTCATTATAAATAGGCCAGGAATCGTGACCTCTTATAGTCTAGTCATTATAAATAGGCCAGGATTCGTGACATCTTATAGTCTATTCATTATAAATAGGCCAGGAATCGTGACCTCTTATAGTCTATTCATTATAAATAGGCCAGGAATCGTGACCTCTTATAGTCTATTCATTATAAATAGGCCAGGAATCGTGACCTCTTATAGTCTAGTCATTATAAATAGGCCAGGAATCGTGACCTCTTATAGTCTATTCATTATAAATAGGCCAGGAATCGTGACCTCTTATAGTCTATTCAGTATAAATAGGCCAGGAATCGTGACCTCTTATAGTCTAGTCATTACAAATAGGCCAGGATTCGTGACCTCTTATAGTCTATTCATTATAAATAGGCCAGGAATCGTGACCTCTTATAGTCTATTCAGTATAAATAGGCCAGGATTCGTGACCTCTTATAGTTTATTCATTATAAATAAGCCAGGAATCGTGACCTCTTATAGTCTATTCATATACAAATAGGCCAGGAATCGTGACCTCTTATAGTCTATTCATTATAAATAGGCCAGGAATCGTGACCACTTATAGTCTATTCATTATAAATAGGCCAGGAATCGTGACCTTTTATAGTCTAGTCATTACAAATAGGCCAGGATTCGTGACCTATTATAGTCTAGTCATTATAAATAGGCCAGGAATCGTGACTCTGACCTCTGTAACTCAAAAGGGGCTAGAAAGTACTCCTCTGGTGGGATACAGCAGGACAGGTTGATTATAGTCTAGTTTATGGAGGTAACGAGTGATAGAAGTACAATCGACAAGCTAATGTTATCTACCCTTATGGTGTTATATATGCCAGAATTTCCCTAACAGGTGTTAATAATTTGGTAGGTAAGTCTTTCTTTTTCCACAAAGTATTTCAAACGATGAATAAAACAGTATTCAAAATGCTAATGATCTCAGTTACATTGTTTGTTACGAGGATGATCAGACCCAGGGTAAATAAAATGTAATGCTAACAGTACACAATAGTTTGCTATATAAATCATGCAGCATTACAGGCAAGAGAGAGAGAGAGAGAGAGAGAGAGAGAGAGAGAGAGAGAGAGAGAGAGAGAGAGAGAGAGAGAGAGAGAGAGAGAGAGATATATTTACATAAAAACACTGACCACACAGACCTTACGGTCTCAGCGAGGTGGTCAGGACTTAATTCAAGTAGAGATAGCTAACCCATGAGTAAGGGAAAGTGAAAGGAAAGGATAGCAAAGAAGAAGGCTCTCTCCCCACCCTCCGGTAATTGCCGTACATGAAGACAGTTGGAAGTGAATAACCTTGCAGATCTTGGAAACCACCTAAAGGAATTTATAGAAAATTAGAAATGGAAAGGAAATCTCATGCAAACCTTCACCTGTAGTAATATAAAACATTATATAAAATGGTCAAGAACTTAACCCTATGAAGCTCTGACGCGTTTTAGCAGTTTATTTTGGCTATCATTAGACGATTTTATGCAGCTTAGGAAGTATCTGTCGGTATTAAAAGGGTAAATACTATCTCAATCAATCCTTTGACTTCCATATACCGTTACTAACCTGAATAAAATCGTCTAATAGTAGCCAGAAACAGAACAGAAACGCGTATTGGAGCTTGAAAGGGTTAAAGAGCATCAACCCACCTGTCGCACCAAGATGTGGGCCGGTATACCCCTCCGCCTTCTTGAAATACGGTAACACATCATTGTAACCCCATCCTTCATTACCCATCTGGGCCCACTGGTCATAATCCCGTGTGTTACCCCGTACGTACAACATACCGTTCACAGCAGACGACCCACCCAACACCCTACCCTGGGGCACGGGGCTACTCTGAAACACGATGGGGGTGGGATAGTAGAACAGATTTTTGGGTGGAAACTATACTCTATGTATCTTAGTCAGGTGATACGCTGCTTTGTATGTATGCATGTATATATTCATACCCCGAGAGGGAGTGGTTGAAATATAGGAAAAAAATAAAAAAATTGCTGGGGGTGGCCGACTCACGACAGAGCCAGAATAGAAACAACATTTAAAGTTCCAATTCTAAGGGTCCGGGACCTGGCTCATTTCTCTATCTCGTTGAGTATGATAATTTTACAAGGGTAGGAGGATTCCTAGACTCCTGCACCCAAATGCTTTGTACATATCTTTATTACTTGGATTCTTGGTAAACCGATCGAAACATTTGCTTCTGTATTGTTATTATATTTATATAAATATTTTTTGTTGTAGGTCCTATATTCATGCCGTCATCAGTGAAATCCAAACTACAAGTTACCAAAGCGGAATTATCCATGCATTTCTATACAAAACATATATATACATTTATATACATATATATTTACATACATTTTATATACATTTCTATACATATTTATACATTTCTATATCAAATACCCTGTTATTGAAGGCTTTGAGTCCATGGCGCTGAGGGTGTAAGTCCAAGTCCCAGGTGGTCGTCCCCCCGGTAACATAGAACACCCAGGAGAACCCCGGTACTAGGCTCTCAGGGGGCGCCGATCCCCCAGCCTCCAACACCAGTACCCTCCACCCCTCCACCTCAGACAGCCGGCCGCCCATCACACTCCCTGCTGTACCCCCGCCCACTGTACACAAACAAATAGCTACACTGTTAAATCCGTGTATGCAAAACAGGTCTCACAGTATAATTTATACAGTTACCCACACAAGGTCGTACCCACACCATGTTCATATGATTGAAAAGATTAGTAGGAATGAATTATTATGTTTTTTCCACCAACCAACTTCACCTCTAAACTCAATTAAGAGGGTAATATGGATAACCAACAGTTCTGTGGGGGTGCTCGGTTATGGCCTTGGAATTGCTCGGGGCCTTGGGGTTGTTCGGCCAGGCAGCTTGGGGAACAACAACAACAACAACAACAACCAACAGTTTTATGACAAATTATTCTTGTAAGTCAATAAAATATATATATATGTACTTTGCTATAAATTGCCATGGCGTTGCAGAACGGTCCCCGCAGCCAATGGGTTAAGGATGCCATGATGAACACTTGTCTAACTCTGCATATTCTTAAGGGGAGACTGGCCGTTTGTTTGGTCTATTAATTCATTTATTCATATATTTTTTTTTAGTTTCCTCCCTAGACCTCCATCAAGCTTAGAAAAACACCCCCTAGACCCCACTTCAAGATAAATTTGTACATTTTTCGGTAGAAAAATGTCCCGGCCAAAGGCCGGTTCCTCTTAAAATTTCAGGCTCGCTTTAGCTCGCCAGGAAAAAATTGACACCTAAATGTCACGAAAGGTCTTAAAATTGACAACGAAATGGGGCGAAAGGTGTTAAAATCGCCAAACTAATGGGCCGAACGTCTTATAATCTCAAAACTAGTGGGGCTAAACATTAAGGAGAAGGGGGTCCAGACAAACGGTCTTCCTGCCCTTAAATCTATTGAATATGTACGAGTTTACCTATAATGAAGTTTACCTATAATGAAGTTTACCTATAATGAAGTTTACCTATAATGAAGTTTACCTATAATGAAGTTTACCTATAATGAAGTTTACCTATAATGAAGTTTACCTATAATGAAGTCATACTGTGGAGCTACTGCAGGAGGTGGAGGGTAGTACTCTGGTTGGAGGCCTTCAGGGAACACCGTCAGTAGTAGTCTTAACACCGGCAGTAGGACCCCTAACGCTATCCTCAGTACGGGCTGGAAGTTTATCAAGGCCATCCTGGACCTCACTACGTACACATGCGGGGGTCTAGCGGCCAGTTGATTTATTCTCACACTCACAAGACTCCTAAGACTTTCTCATACATCCACATCTTTATTATTAATTGATATTCTCAGTTACATACAAATATCACATACATATCCACTCTCTATCTCCTCTTAAACGTCTCACACTCTCACAACTTTATTATTAACAATTGATATTCCCACTTACAAAGATCACATACACACACACTATCTCCTCTTAAACGTCTGACACTCTCACAGACAACTTATTTTATCACACACACACACACACAAGTCCTTCACTCACAGACAACGCTTCCATAAACAATTGTCTCAGAAATAGACAGATCTTTCATAAACAGACAACTCTTTCAGATAATTGTTTCTTCTAGTGCAATTATCTCACACATGCTATTATTGTTTTCACATACAGTACACATAGCTCTTAGTGGCACATGACTTTTTATCTTATAGGAACATGACTTTTTCTCTCATACACATAGCCATATTATTCACACGAAGTCACACTATTATCTTTCACAGACAGTTAATTTTCACCCACATACAGCTATTGCACAGACATTAATATACTTCTACCCAGACAACCTATTTTCTCACACATACACAGCTCCCACATAAACTAGAATTATAGGATCACCATGGTCTTCACAGCCTTTAACCCTGAAATAGAAAAAGGAAAACAGTTAAAGGTATTGTGAAAAAAAAATAAGAGGGTTAATAAAAGGTTACTATAATCTAAGTAATAATATAGTGCTAATTCAGAAGGATAGCTGTGGCTGACCGTTTGTAGCAGTGTACTCGCAATTTCAAGGTCGTGGGTTCGAATCCAATGCATTCATCCAGGAAAAATCTTATTGAGATGTACATAGTTTCCGTACTTACGATAAGCCAACCGACATAACAGTAGGGTGTCTGGTGATGGGCTGGTCTATCAGAGTGAGACCTGAGCGATCTCTGCCATACCCATAGCTTACTCTGACTGTTCCTTTTACTTATATATTTTCTAGATCTCGAGTGACGGCGTCTCTTCCGTGGATTGACCTCCCAATCTACCAAGATTAGAAGCTAAAGCGTCACATTATTCCTTTGCCCCTCAACTTTCTCTTCATAATTGCTGAGGGGCATAGGGCCCTGGGTGGGGCTTTGGTTTCCCGGGCTCTCAGCCCCCCGCCATGGATTGGCTTCGGTCATCCAGGCTTTATTGTGGTCGGCAGGGAGGGTTCTGTGGGGTCGCTCGTTTATGGCCTTGGCCTTACTCGGGGCCTTGGGGCTGTTCGGCCAGGCAGCTTGGGGAACAACAACAACAACAACAACAGTAGGGTGTGGGTGAGTTCATCAAAATGATCTCTCTTAGCATATCTTGAGTGACTTGGTGGGATATATAGAGTGGTTATTATTAGGTCCCTGTCTAAGCCCATACTTCTCCCATCCAGTTTGATTGACAATAAAGTTTCATAAGCACTTTTTATGTGCTTCCATTTTATCCAGCAAAGGAAGTATCTGTGGGTATGACTATCTGAATCAATCCCCCGACTTCCATGTACCCCTTCCTAACCTGAACAAAATTGTCTAATAATAACCATGCCACATAAAATAAATTAGTACCCGGACCTCGTAAAGGGTTAGAATATATTATCCGACCACGTTCACCTTCTCTCCGACAGCTAGGAATCTCCTGTAACCCGTAACCTTAAATACTCATTTTACAATCATAATAAATACTCTCAATGACTCAATATTATATAATGACCTGTAATGCATAGCAGACTCTGACACAAGTCCAATTTGGGGGGACTGAGCTACCTGGTTCATTTGAGAGCTCTTGATGTTCTTCTTTTACTGTGGAGACTCGTAGATTGCAAGGTAGACTCACTTAATTAAGGGGAGGCAGACCGTTTTTCTGGGCCCCCTTCTCCCTAATGTTTAGCCCCACTAGTTTTGAGATTATAAGACGTTCGCCCCATTAGTTTGGCAATTTTAACACCTTTCGCCCCATTTCGTTGTCAATGTTAAGACCTTTCGTGCCATTTAGGTGTCGATTATTTCCTGGCGAGCGATAGCGAGCCTGCAATTTTAAGAGGAACTGGCCTTCGGCCGGGACATTTTTCTACCGAAAACTTTACAAATTTATCTTGAAAGGGGCTCAAGGGGGTGTAATCTTAAGCTTGAAGGATATCTACGGACCAAACTAAAAACCTCCCCTTAAATGGTATAGCTCTTCTTTTATTTCTCGCTGTTCTGTCTCTGTTGACCAAAATCGTCAATGGTCACTCGTAATGAAAGGATGAATTAAATGAAAAAGCCATAATATGATATCAACATAACGCCTTGGTTGGAAGCTAAAGCTAAACAAAACACTAGAGTATAGCATGTTTTAAATTATATAACTTATCCAGTATATATATATGATCTACCTTGAACAAACTTCCGCATCTAATGAGAATACATAAGTACACTATATTAAAGGAGCTCTGAGTTAGGGAATATTCTTAAATGTTCAGTTCAGTATAATGTTGGAACGGACAGAAAGATTTTTGATATATTAATTTGTACTTTAAATCTCTCTCTCTCTCTCTTTCTCTCTCTCTCTCTGTCTCATCCTTGACAGAAGTTTGCATCACATTTGTACTGTACGTAATTTGTACTGTAATAACAATGACGCTATATTTTTGACGATACCTCACGTTGCATGACTATACACATATTCCAAGATATTTATGGTCCAATATCATGGAAGAGTAACCACACACAAAACTAAGCATTTGTAATCGCAAAGGAAACATATTAACTTGTTCATGTAGTAATGTACACCCTATGTGGTGGATTGTGTTATTTTATTACATAAACTTTATTTTAGTAAGCGTTATTTCCACATAGCGATTTTGATAAGTTATTTTGATAAGTTATTTTGATAAGTTATTTTGATAAGTTATTTTACCTTTATCTTGCATCGTCCCAGTTTTGGTTTGTTTAGTTTGCAAGTTTTACATTTTAATTGCTCTAAATTTATTATAGGCACCTATAGAAGAATGATAATCATATGATATTCAGTGTGAAAAGGCTATTTGAGACTTATTCTTGTTTCACTTGGATTCTGCGTGGCGGGTGAGTAGCGTACGTACAGTCGCGCTAATAAGTCATGGCCCAGCTGTCATTACGTTTGTCTTGCTCTGTGCTGTATTAATGTCTGTCAGATGTTGAATAGGGTGGGTAAGTGTAGGAACATGTTTCTATATTTCTCTCGATATGAAGAAATGAAGCTTAGATATTGCTGTTAGCAATTATTGATCAAAACATACTTGGTGCCGAGATACCACTTATTAGCGCGACTGTACATAGCATTAAAGGGGGATGGTTCACTTTTTGCTCGATTTTTCTCATGTATTTATTATTTTTCTAGTTTCCTCCCTACACCTCCATCAAATTAAAAAAAAAACACACATCCATTAGATCCCCTTTCTAGATTAATTTGTACATTTTTCGGTAGAAAAATTTCCCGCCCGAAGGCCGGTTCTTCCAACATTACAGGCTCACTATCGTTCGCCAGAAAAAAATCGGCACCTAAATAGCACGAAATGTCTTAATATTGATAAAGAAATAGGACGAAAGGTCTTAAAACCGACAAACTAATGGGGCAAAATCTGAAAATCTGAAACTAATTGGGCTAAACATGAGGGAGAAGGGGAGCTAGAAAACCAGCCCAACTCCCTTTAATTAAGGCCCCAGTTCGATCCCCACTGATTGAATGTCTATGATACATCCCTATATGGCCTCCCCTCTCTGTAATGGCGGACTTTCTAGGTGCGGTAGACCAATGTCACGTTTACAAAGTGAATGCTAGCACGTTTTTATTTCTCCTGGTGGTATATTATAAAGGTCGCTCTCCCGTTCCTGCACCGGTACTGAAAGAATTTAAGGGGGGTGACCTGCTTTTTTTGTATTTCTCTCCTTTTCTCTCTTTCTCTGGCTTGTATCCATTCGGCCCCATTCAGCCAACTATTTTAAGACGTTTATCCCCATCTAGGTGTCGATTTCTTCCTGGCGAGCGAAAGCGAGCCAGCATTATATGAAGATATCCGGCTTCGCCGGAGACATTTTTCTACCGAAAAATGTACAAATTTAGCCTGCTGTCAAAAATATTTTAAAAATATGCTGGCTCGCTACCGCTCACCAGTAAAAAATTGACACCTGGATGGGGATAAACGTCTTAAAACATTAGGCTGAATGGGGCCGAATGGATACAAGCCAGAGAAAGAGAGAAAAGGAGAGAACAAAAAGCAGGTCACCTCCCTTAAAGCTAAGATCGTCAGCAATCATGATCAATATTCATACCCCCCCAAAGATCCTGTCCCCCCCCCCCCTCCGTGCTTGTCCTCCCCACCAAGGCTAACACGTCCCATCCACCCGGACCTCTAATGCGTCCCCTTAACCCTTTCAAGATCCAATACGCCTTTCTTTTCTGGTTTCTGGTAATTATTAGACGATTTTATTCAAATTAGGAAGGGTATATAGAAGTCAGAGAGTTGATTGAGACAGTGTTTACCCCTTTATTACCCACAGACCCTTCCTAAGTTGTGTAAAATCGTGTAATAACAGCCAAATTAAACTGTGAAAACGCGTCAGAGCTTCATGGGGTTAATGTCACAACTATTTCCTGCACATGAACACACCGTTGCTTCCCTCACAGCTTCCTCTTCTTCTTCTTCTTGGTGTGTTCAGGGTCATTTGGTGTTCATTTTTTTGTTCTTCTTCTTCTTGGTGTGTTCAGGGTCTTCTAGTGTTCACTTTTTGTATTTGTTTTTTCTATGTGAGTGAGGGAGACAAAAGGAAGAACTGCCTGTATCGAGTGCCTCCCCCAGAGTTGAAAGAGTGACAGGGCCAAAATCAAGGGACGTTCGAGCCAAAATGCCTGAACACACGGAGTTTGAAACAATGTAAGTCATAGGAAGAGGGAAAGACTGGTTCTGGGAGAGAATTCCAGAGCTCAGCAGTTGAATAGAAGAAAGACAGTAACGTTTCACTCTTGGGTTGGAGAGTTGCACAGAGTAGGGGTGGGATTGTGTTGCAAGACGGGTACTACGTAGAGGAGGTGGTATACTCTGGGAAATAAGGTGGATGTTCAATATTGTATACATTTACTATTATAATTTATAATTAAGTTTTGAAGTATAATTTCAACCTTATTTAGATGCTTATGTTCTGGGTGTGGTGTCCCGAGTTCGAATCCCGGGAGGACCATATGCTTTCATTAGTTTATTCAAGTACATTGGGTTTTGTAAAGGATGATTAATGTTAAGAACGGTGTGTTTCTTATTGTCTTCACACTGTTGGACGGCTTTTGTTAGGTGTACTATTTTGGCTGCAACCTTATTTATTATACTTTGAATGAAACCATATTGTATTGTATTCTTGCGAGTTTGTTTACCTTTTTGAACAGGTCTCTACACCAACACACTCCCAGATGTCCCGTCTCGGCCTCAGTGTTCAATATACTGACTAGACAACGTAAATAAGCAACTCTAGTAGTTTTGTCTGCACCGCTCTTGGCCTCCGTGCAGCCCACCGTGGCTTGCTATTGGCCCAGACGGTAACCCTACGGCTGCTTTTATTGGTCCAGTGGTGCGGGTGCAGACAGTGCTATACTTCAACGCAAGCAATCTATGGATACGTCCTCTCTGCACGTGTTTTCACTGCTCACACCTCTGCACGTGTTTTCACTGCTCACACCTCTGCACGTGTTTTCACTGCTCACACCTCTGCACGTGCTTTCACTGCACACACCTCTGCACGTGTTTTCACTGCACACACACACCTCTGCACGTGTTTTCACTGCTCACACCTCTGCACGTGCTTTCACTGCTCACACCTCTGCACATGTTTTCACTGCACACACCTCTGCACGTGCTTTCCCTACACACACCTCTGCACGTGTTTTCACTGCACACACACACCTTCACTACACGTGCTTGCACGCCACTACAAACACTGTTCCTGTAGGCTACACACTTTCACTGTGTGACTGTACACACTTTTAATACACACCCTTCTACGAACACTCTTTAGTACACAACCTTCCCTAGTAATACTTTGGGTACGGACCTCTAATGTTGGTGAGCCTGTCTCTTTCCTGTCTCCAAGCACGTGACACAACTTGAGGAAACCATCTAGTGTGGGTGTATCAGGGCGGGTCATCACAGTAATGGCACCCGCCTTTCCGTTAATGATGATGGCATTGATTCCAGCCTTACCACAATGATTGCACTTCTACAGGATGATGTTGTTGACAATGGCCGCCATGTTGGCTACCTTGTGATCCACTGAGCATAACAGCCAGTCAGTAGCCAATCCCAGAATCTGCCAACAGGGGTAGGGGGGGATTATCAGTTAATTAAGGGGAGATATCCACTTGAGGGATTTTTTCTGGACCCCTTTCTCCCTCATGTTTAGCCCCATTGCTTTTGAGATTTTAAGACGTTCGCCCCATTAGTTTAGCGATTTTAAGAACTTTCACCCCATTTATGTCACTTTTAAGACCTTTCGTGCCATTTAGGTGTCGATTTTTTCCTGGCGAGCGATAGCGAGCCTGTAATTTAAGAGGAACCGGCCTTAGGCCGGGAAATTTTTCTACCGAAAAATGTACAAATTTATCTTGAAAGTGGGTTAAAGGGGTGTAATTTCAAGCTTGATGGAAGTCTAGGAAACATACTAAAACCCTCCCCTTAATAGGATCAAGGAGACAGGTGACAATAATATGACCGAAAAAGGAAACACGCCTGTCAAAAGCAAGCAATAGCAATAATACACCTGCAGGAGAACACGAGAGGCGGTCATAACACACCATAGCGTTACATAATAAAGGCATACGAGTCACTGGGATCTATAGCAAGGTTGTCTAAAAGCCCTACATGTTCTTTTCGCTAATCAACAACCCAACGCAGTACAATTGATTACTGCTATACCATATACTAACTTAATCAGCAACCCAACGCAGTACAATTGATTACTGCTATACCATATACTAACTTAATCAACAACCCAACGCAGTACAATTGATTACTGCTATACCATATACTAACTTAATCAACAACCCAACGCAGTACAATTGATTCCTGCTATACCATATACTAACTTAATCAACAACCCAACGCAGTACAATTGATTACTGCTATACCATATACTAACTTAACCAACAACCCAACGCAATACAATTGATTACTGCTATACCATATACTAACTTAACCAACAACCCAACGCAGTACAATTGATTACTGCTATACCATATACTAACTTAACCAACAACCCAACGCAGTACAATTGATTACTGCTATACCATATACTAACTTAATCAACAACCCAACGCAGTACAATTGATTACTGCTATACCATATACTAACTTAACCAACAACCCAACGCAGTACAATTGATTACTGCTATACCATATACTAACTTAACCAACAACCCAACGCAGTACAATTGATTACTGCTATACCATATACTAACTTAACCAACAACCCAACGCAGTACAATTGATTACTGCTATACCATATACTAACTTAACCAACAACCCAACGCAGTACAATTGATTACTGCTATACCATATACTAACTTAACCAACAACCCAACGCAGTACAATTGATTACTGCTATACCATATACTAACTTAACCAACAACCCAACGCAGTACAATTGATTACTGCTATACCATATACTAACTTAACCAACAACCCAACGCAGTACAATTGATTACTGCTATACCATATACTAACTTAATCAACAACCCAACGCAGTACAATTGATTACTGCTATACCATATACTAACTTAACCAACAACCCAACGCAGTACAATTGATTACTGCTATACCATATACTAACTTAATCTTACAGCTAACGCAAATCATGGCATATTAGGAGTCAGAGCTGTTAAACCTTATTTTATTTTCATTTTAATAACGGACTAGGTTGAAGATCAAACCAGAAAAAAATATGTTTATGAGTTTACCTTAAATACCAAGAGGGTAGAGCGCATATTTCCATCTACGCTGGTTTGGTCACAACATAAAATTGTGACTCTCCCTATAGAAGACTTCCGCTTAATGATGATACCCAAGATATTATGTTGAAAGTAAATAACCCCGCGCCCCCCCCCCCCCCCCACCCCCTTTCCCCCGCTCGTTTTCGGTGAGTTGTGGTGATGACTGTCTGAGGCACCTATCGGAATTATTATAGGGCTGCAATCTTGGCTACGGGAACAGAAAGGAAAGGTTACTATATGTCGTTCGGTACACGGATCACGTCTATTGACATTCAATCTTGGCTACGGGAACAGAAAGGAAAGGTTACTATATGTCGTTCGGTACACGGATCACGTCTATTGACATTCAATCTTGGCTACGGGAACAGAAAGGAAAGGTTACTACCATTATGTCGTTCGGTACACGGATCACGTCTATTGACATTCATTCGGGCTAACGTTATACTATATATATTGTTCAGCTTAAGAAAGGAGTCTCGTAGTTAAGGGGGGTCACCAGCATTGTATGGAGAAATCCGGCTTCGCTGGAGACATTTTTCTATCGAAAAATTTACACATTTAGCTTGCTGTCAAAACAAAAATATATATATGCTGGCTCGCTACCGCTCGCCAGGAAAATATTGACACCTGGATGGGGGTAAACATCTTAAAACAGTAGGCTGAATGGGGCCGAATGGATACAAGCCAAAGAGAGAGGGAGAGAAAGAGGTGGGCTCGGTTAAATGTAGTTGACGCCACACCTGGATGGAAAGTGTTGTGCCTCAGCCTGTCTGCTATACGGGCTATTATCTCCTAAATCCTGGCGGTAACCAGCACTTCTGTAACTACCAGGGAGAGAGAGAGATATATACATAGATAGATAGAGAGAGAGATACATAGAGAGAGAGTTACACAGAGTTACACAGATGCTAAGACCACACAGACCTTGCGGTTCCAATTAGATACTAGATACTAATACTACTAGACAGGGACAGTTTATAGTGGAAGATTAGGACAGTAAAATAGTGAGAGAGAGAGTGTGTAGAGAGTTTCGGCCTTCGGCCAGGACAGTTTTATATCGAAACATGTACAAATGTATCTTGAAGGAGGTCTAGGGAGTGTTTTTTTAAGCTTGATAAAGGTCTAGCGAGGAATTACTGTATTAACTTTCTTACTCCTTAACTCTATAACTCTCAACAATAACTAAACTAATTCCACGGCAGTTACAATTAACCCTTTGAGGACTATGACGCGTTTGACAGTTTCTTCCGGCTATCATTAACCCTTTGAGGACTATGACGCGTTTGACAGTTTCTTCCGGCTATCATTAACCCTTTGAGGACTATGACGCGTTTGACAGTTTCTTCCGGCTATCATTAACCCTTTGAGGACTATGACGCGTTTGACAGTTTCTTCCGGCTATCATTAACCCTTTGAGGACTATGACGCGTTTGACAGTTTCTTCCGGCTATCATTAACCCTTTGAGGACTATGACGCGTTTGACAGTTTCTTCCGGCTATCATTAACCCTTTGAGGACTATGACGCGTTTGACAGTTTCTTCCGGCTATCATTAGACGAATTTATCGAGTTTAGGAAGGATGTCTAGGAATCATTGGAGTGAATTATCTCTCCATTAACGTTTTAGCTCCCACACTTTCTTCCTAAGCTGAATAAAATCGTCTATTAATAGCCAGAATAAACTGTCCAAACGCGTCATGATACTCAATGGGTTAAGCAATATGTCACCAAATAATATAGTGAGTTTAGATACATTTGAAGGATATCAGGCATAACATTAGCATAGTTTTCTGTTAACATGAATATATTTATATATAAACGGGAGGTTCATGGAGTTACCCTTATTCTGTATAGAGAGTTACTAATCCAACTTTCACTTTCAACACAAACCATTGTTTACCAATTATGCTATTATAGATTATATATAAATATATACTATATATATATATATATATATATATATATATATATATATATATATATATATATATATATATATATATATATATATATATATATATATATATATATATATATATATATATATATATATATATATATATATATATATATATATATATATATATATATATATATATATATATATATATATATAAGAGAGAGAGAGAGAGAGAGAGAGAGAGAGAGAGAGACAGAGAGAGAGAGAGAGAGACTCAATGCAGCATTTAATTCCTTATTTACTGTTTATTTCAAGCCCCACCACTCTGTATAACGTTGTAGCTTAAGGCCATACAAATACAAAGTAGATTAAGCAAGTAGATTAATAGCAAAGGTAATAATGATGTAAACAAAACAAATACAAACCAAATAAACGACAAAAGATGGGTATAATATGTGACAGTAAATATTGCCGCCTCCGTACCCTTGTTCATATCTAGGGCAGCTGGTGAACTTGGTGTGCCCACAACCTTGACATACCAGCTGCTGCTTCCTTATCATTGGCTCGGTATATTCATATCTCATGTATGATATTCCTTAACATTTTCAGTAGACGATTACGAATTTTAGATCCTTCCTATGTTGAATTAAACAAAAAAAAATTGTATTAATTCATTTATAGGATCAAGTGTGTAGAGCCTGATGATGGACGACCGTCCGAAATATTGCAAGATTGAAAATAAATTATCAAGATGGGGATCCTTCTTTTCCTAGTAACCTTAATTTTAATGAAAATAAGATACCCTGGCGGACAACTGCACGATATCATATATACTGTATATATATATATATATATATACAGTATATTTGCAGCAATGGGCGATTGAGAGAGAGAGAGAGAGAGAGAGAGAGACCGCACCACCCCCAAATAGCCTGCGGGTGTTGATGTACCCAACGTTAGAGAGGGAAAGTGTAGCGGTTGACTTAATGCCGGCCAGATATGGTTAGTACCGTTAAGGGGGGTCGCCGGATTTGTTGTATCTTTTCTCCTTTTCTCTCTTTCCCTGGCTTTTATCCATTTGGCCCCATTCAGCCAACTGTGTTTATCCCCATCCAGGTGTTGATTTCTTGTATGGAGAAATCCGGCTTCGCCGGACAAATTTTTCTATCGAAAAATTAAAAAATTTAGCTTGTTCTCAAAACGAAAATATATATATGCTGGGTCGCTACCGCTCGCTAGGAAAATATTGACACCTGGATGGGGGTAAGCGTCTTAAAATAGTAGGCTGAATGGGGCGTAATGGATACAAACCAAAGAGAGAGGGAGAGAAAGAGACAAACAGCGAGGTGGGCTCCTTAAGTGTATGAGGAAGCGTGATATCAATACTCCGGAGTGACAAGTGACACCGAGAACTCTACTGTAGCGTTATTTAGTTTCCCGTGGCAAGGAGTTAAAAAAAAAATATATATATATATATATATATATATTCAACTCCTCATCATGGAAGGACCCAAAGGCTATAGACTGTTCTTTGGTGTTTTTTTGAATAACTGATACAATGTTTTATCGTGCACTACTTAACATTTTTCCTGTTCATTTCTTTTACTTGAAATAATATGTTAAAACTGACGAAAAGGTAAGAATTCCCTCCTTTTCTCCTGTTTGCCAGTTTCGCCCCTTATTTGCCTCTATGAGAAGGAAATGGGGATACATCTAAGTGAATGGGGATACATCTAAGTAAATGGGGATACATCTAAGTAAATGGGGATACATCTAAGTAAATGGGGATACATCTAAGTAAATGGGGATACATCTAAGTAAATGGGGATACATCTAAGTAAATGGGGATACATCTAAGTAAATGGGGATACATCTAAGTAAATGGGGATACATCTAAGTGAATGGGGATACATCTAAGTAAATGGGGATACATCTAAGTAAATGGGGATACATCTAAGTAAATGGGGATACATCTAAGTAAATGGGGATACATCTAAGTAAATGGGGATACATCTAAGTAAATGGGGATACATCTAAGTGAATGGGGATACATCTAAGTAAATGGGGATACATCTAAGTAAATTGGGATACATCTAAGTAAATGGGAATACATCTAAGTAAATGGGGATACATCTAAGTAAATGGGGATACATCTAAGTAAATGGGGATACATCTAAGTGAATGGGGATACATCTAAGTAAATGGGATACATCTAAGTAAATGGGGATACATCTAAGTAAATGGGGATACATCTAAGTGAATGGGGATACATCTAAGTAATGTATAAAGATGTATGAACAAAATAGTTTAAATCGTTACAAATAACTCTTGTAGTTTTCTTGATCTTCCAGTGGTGATGTGCGGTTTTGTGTGTGTGTGTGTGTGTATGTGTGTGTGGCTTCGTGTTATACTTGTAATAACTATCTCTATATATATATATATATATATATATATATATCATTACCGGTATATATACAGTATATATATATATATATCATTACCGGTATATATACAGTATATATATATATATATGTATATATATAATATATATAGTGTATATATATATATATATGAGAGAGAGAGAGAAAGGGAGAGCGAGCGAGAGCGAGCAAAAGACCCCTTCCACCCCCAAATAGCCTGAGAGTTTTCATGTACCCAACGATTGAGTGGGAAAGTGACGTGTAGCGGGTTACGTCGTCTTTACTGCTATACCTCCCCACAACCCGCTCTCTTTAGCACTTTCTACACCCTTATGTTGATATTTGTGGTCATATAGTTAAGCACAAATTAGTAAGTCACTCTCTCTTTTTCCACTCTAGTTACAACACTCTGATTAAGGGGGTCACCTGTTTTGGTTCTGTCCTTTTCTATCTTTCTCTGGCTTGTATCCATTTGGCCCCATTCAGCCTACTGTTTTAAGACGTTTATCCCCATCCAGGTGTCAATTTTTTTACTGGTGAGCGGTAGCGAGCCAGCATATTTTTTATTTTTGTTTGACAGCAGGCTAAATTTGTACATTTTTCGATAGAAAAATTTCTCCGGCGAAGCCGGATTACTTCATATAATGCTGGCTCGCTATCGCTCGCCAGGAAGAAAACGACACCTAGATGGGGATAAACGTCTTAAAATAGTTGGCTGAATGGGGCCGAATGGATACAAGCCAGAGAAAGAGAGAAAAGGACAAAAATAACAAAAAAGCAGGTCACCCCCCTTAAGGAGGGGTTAATATTTTGGCTGGTTTTGTAATTGATTTTATTATTTTTTTGTTTAGTTTCCTTCCTAGACTTCAAACTTAAATTTTGTTAGTTTCCTTCCTAGACTTCAAACTTAATTTTTTTTAGTTTCCTTCCTAGACTTCAAACTTATTTTTTTTTTAGTTTCCTTCCTAGACTTCAAACTTAAATTTCGACAAACTAATGGGCCGAACGTCTTAAGATATCAAAACTAATGGGGCTAAGCATGCGGGGCGGAGGGGGTCCTATGAGTGGGCTAGAGACTATGGTATCTGTTCATGCCACCAAAATATATATATATATATATATATATATATATATATATATATATATATATATATATATATATATATATATATATATATATATATATATATATATATATATATATATATATATATATATATATATATATATATATATATATATATATATATATATATATATATATATATATATATATATATATATATTTGTTTTAAGTTACCTTCCATAATATGAAGGATTGTTAAGGTATGGATAATTGTTTTTGTATGTGTGTAAAGCTTGCAACTTTATATTCCCATTGAGTGTGGTGCCCCTGACCCTGTCCTGGATATGGTGCCTTACCCATAATATTATACTATATGTTATCCTTGTCCTACCTGCCTCCACCACCACCTCTACCCTTCTCCTCCTACCCACTCACCCACCACCACCACCACAACTACCACCTGAGAAGAGAGAAAGAGAGCCGGCATCTCATCCAAGTTATGACTTGGCTTCTATGCTGGCGCTTTTTCTCCGATATTTGTTCAGCTAATCTGGCATAGAAGACACCACACCCCTACCCTTACCACCATCCTCCTACCCTTACCACCAACCTCCTACCCTTACCACCACACTCCTACCATCCCACCACACACATACCCTTACCACCACACTCCTACCCTTACCACCACACACCTACCCATACCACCACACTCCTACCATCCCACCACACACCTACCCTTACCACCATACTCCTACCTTTACCACCACACACCTACCCTTACCACCACACTCCTACCATCCCACCACACACCTACCCCTACCACCACACTCCTACCCTTACCACCACACACCTACCCTTACCACCACACTCCTACCATCCCACCACACTCCTACCCTTACCACCACACTCCTACACTCCAACCACACTCCTACCCTTACCACCATGTTTCTACCCTTACCACCGCACTCGTACCCTTACCACCACACTCCTACCCATACCACCACACTCCTACCCTTACCACATCACTCCTACCATCCCACCACACTCCTTCACTCCGACGACACTCCTATTCTTACCACCACACTCCTACACTCCAACGCTTACCACCACACTCCTACACTCACCTATCATCCCAACACTCTCCTACCATCCCACCACACTCCTACCCTTACCACCACACAAATACCATTTCACCACACACCTACCATCCCACCACACACCAACCATCCCACCACATTCCTACCCTTACCACCACACACTTACCCTTACCGCCACACTCCTATCCTAACCACCACACTCCTACCCTTACCACCGCACTCCTACCCTTACCACCACACTCCTACCCTGACTACAACATTCCTACCATTACCACCACACTCCAACCCTAACCACCACACTCCTACCCTTACCACCACACTCCTACTCTTACCACCACACTCCTACCATGACCACCACACTCCTACCCTTACCACCACACACCTACCCTTACCATCACACTCCTACCAACCCACCATACTCCTACCCTTACCTCCATACTCCTACCATCCCACCACACTCCTACCAACCCACCACACTCCTACCCTTACCACCACACTCCTACCCTTACCACCACACTCCTACCCTTACTACAACATTCCTACCATTACCACCACACTCCAACCCTAACCACCACACACCTACCCTTACCACCACAATCCTACTCTTACCACCAGAATTAAATCTATTTCCTTTAACCGAGCCGAGATTAAGAGGCGACTTAATTCAAGTGTTCAAAATCATCAAATTCATCGACAATATGAACTGTAGTAAGTACTTCACTATCGACCAATCTAATTACACGCGGGGAAACGGTTGCAAAATTATTGGTAAATCTTTTAACTCACACGAAGCTAAGAATTTCTTCTTCAATCGAGTTGTCAACTTATGGAATGGCCTTCCCCGAGATGTCATAGACTGCAGCACCGTTGATTCATTTAAACTTCGCCTAGACAAATATCTCGCATCAAACCCACGACTGACTGCGTTTGTAAATTAATAACTTTTATTTATCCTCCCATTAGTTACTAACCCATCTGTCCCCTACTAACTTCCTAATCCTGCCACGGACATTAGTTCTAGGGCAGTAGTTCCCTTTCCAATGTTCCCTTACCCACTCTAAACCACTGTTTGGACACTTGATCCTCAGTGTTTTGGAGGACAAGCAGCCTAGAAGGGTCACTAGATATGTTGTTGTTTGATTTCCTTTGTACTCCTTTGTACAACAACAACCACTACCACCACACCCTCTATCCTTCTCCTCCTACCCACTCACCCACCACCACCACCACCACAACCACTACCACCACACCCTCTACCCTTCTCCTCCTACCCACTCACCCACCACCACCACCACAACAACAACCACTACCACCACCACCTCTACCCTTCTCCTCTCCTACCCACTCACCCACAACCACCACCACAACAACCACTACCACCACCACCTCTACCCTTCTCCTCCTACCCACTCACCCACCACCACCACCACAACAACAACCACTACCACCACACCCTCTACCCTTCTCCTCCTACCCACTCAACCACCACCACCACCACAACAACCACTACCACCACCACCTCTATCCTTCTCCTCCTACCCACTCACCCACCACCACCACCACAACAACAACCACTACCACCACACCCTCTATCCTTCTCATCCTACCCACTTACCCACCACCACCACCACAACAACAACCACTACCACCACACCCTCTACCCTTCTCCTCCTACCCACTCACCCACCACCACCACAACAACCACTACCACCACACCCTCTATCCTTCTCCTCCTACCCACTCACCCACCACCACCACCACCACAACCACTACCACCACCACCTCTATCCTTCTCCTCCTACCCACCACCACCACCACCACCACAACCACTATACCACCACCTCTACCCTTCTCCTCCTACCCACTCACCATCCACCACCACCACAACAACCACTACCACCACCACCTCTACCCTTCTCCTCCTACCCACTCACCCACCACCACCACCACCACAACAACCACTACCACCACACACTCTACCCTTATCATGGTACCCACTCACCCACCACCACCACCACCACCACAACAACCACTACCACCACACCCTCTACCCTTCTCCTCCTACCCACTCACCATCCACCACCACCACAACAACCACTACCACCACACCCTCTACCCTTCTCCTCCTACCCACTCACCCACCACCACCACCACAACAACCACTACCACCACACCCTCTACCCTTATCATGGTACCCTCTCACCCACCACCACCACCACAACAACCACTACCACCACACACTCTACCCTTATCATGGTACCCACTCACCCACCACCACCACCACAACAACCACTACCACCACACACTCTACCCTTATCATGGTACCCACTCACCCACCACCCCCTCCACCACAACTACCACTACCACCACACACTCTACCCTTATCATGATACCCACTCACCCACCACCACCACCACAACAACCACTACCACCACACACTCTACCCTTATCATGGTACCCACTCACCCACCACCACCACCACAACAACCACTACCACCACACCTTCTACCCTTATCATGGTACCCACTCACCCACCACCACCACCACCACAACAACCACTACCACCACACCCTCTACCCTTATCATGGTACCCACTCACCCACCACCACCACCACACACTCTACCATTATCATGGTACCCACTCACCCACCACCACCACCACCACAACAACCACTACCACCACACCCTCTACCCTTATCATGGTACCCACTCACCCACCACCACCACAACAACCACTACCACCACACCCTCTACCCTTATCATGGTACCCACTCACCCACCACCACCACCACAACAACCACTACCACCACACCCTCTACCCTTATCATGGTACCCACTCACCCACCACCACCACCACAACAACCACTACCACCACACCCTCTACCCTTATCATGGTACCCACTCACCCACCACCACCACCACAACAACCACTACCACCACACCCTCTACCCTTATCATGGTACCCACTCACCCACCACCACCACCACAACAACCACTACCACCACACCCTCTACCCTTATCATGGTACCCACTCACCCACCACCACCACCACAACAACCACTACCACCACACCCTCTACCCTTATCATGGTACCCACTCACCCACCACCACCACCACAACAACCACTACCACCACACCCTCTACCCTTATCATGGTACCCACTCACCCACCACCACCACCACAACAACCACTACCACCACACACTCTACCCTTATCATGGTACCCACTCACCCACCACCACCACCACACACTCTACCCTTATCATGGTACCCCCTCACCCACCACCACCACCACACCCTCTACCCTTATCATGGTACCCACTCACCCACCACCACCACCACACACTCTACCATTATCATGGTACCCACTCACCCACCACCACCACCACCACAACAACCACTACCACCACACCCTCTACCCTTATCATGGTACCCACTCACCCACCACCACCACCACAACAACCACTACCACCACACCCTCTACCCTTATCATGGTACCCACTCACCCACCACCACCACCACAACAACCACTACCACCACACCCTCTACCCTTATCATGGTACCCACTCACCCACCACCACCACCACAACAACCACTACCACCACACCCTCTACCCTTATCATGGTACCCACTCACCCACCACCACCACCACAACAACCACTACCACCACACCCTCTACCCTTATCATGGTACCCACTCACCCACCACCACCACCACAACAACCACTACCACCACACCCTCTACCCTTATCATGGTACCCACTCACCCACCACCACCACCACAACAACCACTACCACCACACACTCTACCCTTATCATGGTACCCACTCACCCACCACCACCACCACACACTCTACCCTTATCATGGTACCCACTCACCCACCACCACCACCACCACCACCACACCCTCTACCCTTATCATGGTACCCACTCACCCACCACCACCACCACACACTCTACCCTTATCATGGTACCCACTCACCCACCACCACCACCACACCCTCTACCCTTATCATGGTACCCACTCACCCACCACCACCACCACACCCTCTACCCTTATCATGGTACCCACTCACCCACCACCACACATACTGTACATTGTCAAAGATGTACAGCTGCCTTGCTTTTACTATAGTACATGGTGCCAGGTAATAATGTATAATATATAATGACGGGTGAGATGTTATGATAATTATAGGACCAAGTTAAGGGGAGATCTCCACTTGAGGGATTTTTTTCTTGACCCCTTTCTCCCTCATGTTTAGCCCCATTGAATTTGATATTATAAAACGTTTTCCCCACTAGTTTAACGATTTTAAGAACTTTCACCCCATATGAAGACCTTTCGTGCAATTCAGGTGTCGATTTTATCTTGGCGAGCGATAGCGAGCCTGTAATTTAAGAGGAACCGGCCTTCGGCCGGGACATTTTTCTACCGAAAAATTTACAAATTTATCTTGAAAGGGACTCAAGGGGGTGTAATTTTAAGCTTGATGGAGGTCTAGGGAACAAACTAAATACCTCCCCTTAAGTATATTACCTCTAAGCTTACAATCGTACATCCTGTCACTTAATTGATCTGGACTAACGGCATCAACCTTTGGTTTGGTATAGTAACATTTACCATTTGGGTCTCTCCCAAATTGCAGGCTCGCTATCGCTCGCCCAGGAAAAATCGACACCTTATTGGGTTGAAGCATCATATAATCGCCAAACTAATGAGGTGAAACGTCTTAAAATATCCAAGCTAATGGAGTAAATCGGGGAGGATCAAAATTGGCCCGCCCTGCACCTAATAGGGTTAAGAGAAGGAAAATCAAACGAGACTAGCGTAATCATATGAGAATTAAGGGGAGGTTTTTAGTTTGTTTTCTACTCCTCCAGCAATCTTAAAATTTCACCCCCTTGACCCTCTTTCAAGATAAATTTGTACATTTTTCGGTAGAAAAATGTCCCGGCTTCCTCTTATATTACAGGCTTGCTATCGCTCGCCAGGATAAAATCGACACCTAAATGGCACGAAAGGTCTTAAAATTGACAGAAAGGGGTCGAAAGTTCTTAAAATCGTCAAAATAATGGGGCGAACGTGGTTAAAATCTCAAAAGCAATGGGGCTAAACATGAGGGAGAAAGGGGTCAAGAAAAAAAATCCCTCAAGTGGATATCTCCCCTTAAGATCGACAGAATCCAATAAAGAAATAGACGAGCGATGATTACAAGGGAGAAATTATCCGTCTCTGTGATTGCCGGGCCTGGGAAACCCACTACCCATTGTATTGGGTTAATCGGGGAGTAAGCTACGATCAATTTAGGGACCTTCTCAGTCTTCAGCCCATATTTAACTTGGATGAAATGTGAAAAGAAACTGAAAGTGAGAAACAAACCAATGCAATACATTCGTACATACATACATACATACATAGGCCTACATACATACATGCATACATACATATACAGTATACACACACATAAACATATATAAATATAGCTGTTTCTGTTTGTGTCTCACATACCGTACACAGAGAGTAATCCAGCTAGCTCTTACAAACACCTCCTCCTCCTATTAATTTCACTACACTTAATAAGCACACCTCACTTTTTTCCAACACAGTTTTTGTTCGTGCCTTGTTACAGGCAGCTTTGCCTATTGTCTATTTCATTATATATATATATAAGAGAGAGAGAGAGAGAGAGAGAGAGAGAGAGAGAGAGAGAGAGAGAGAGAGAGAGAGAGAGAGAGAGAGAGAGAGAGAGAAAACGAGAAGAAGATGAAGGGGTATGGGGAAAGCGAAAGGAGAGCGGGGGGGGGGGTGGGGGGGGATCTTGATATACACCAAATGGGGGTAGGGAGTGGGGGGGGGGGGGGGTAAGGAGGTTGGTTGGGGTACGCCATCAACACCCTAGGCATTGTAAGGCTCCGGAAATACCCTACATATCTTTAACCCCCCCACCCCCACCCCCCCTCACTCGGTCTCTGCTCTCTCCACATATTATTACCCTTCTTTATCCCCCCACCTTCCCCCCCCCCCCTATCCTCTTCTTGTACCGTAGACAGAAGAAGGGTTAATGGACGCTACTATTAGATCTTCTAGGACAAAAGAGAGAGGAATATATAAAAAAAAATAGAAAAGGCGAAATTCACCTACTTGCTTACTATCAGAATCTATCAAGACAGGTAAAAAAGGATATTAGGAAAGAAAAAAGAAATTATGAAATTAAGGTTGCCAATGACTCAAAAAATAATCCTAAAGCTTTTTACCAACTATATAAATCCAAGGTTAGAGATGTAATTGGTCCCCTTAAAACTTCGATAGGAGAAATGACAGAAAATTATTTAGAAATGTGCAGTACATTAAATAGTCAATTTCTTTCCGTTTTCACTAATGAAAATTTGGCACAGTTTCCAGAAGTCCGTAAGGTATATAGCGATAGTATAGAAAATAGGTTAAGTACGGTTACTATAAGTAGAAATGATGTGCTTAAGGAAATTGACAGACTGAAACCTCATAAATCGCCTGGTCCTGATGAGGTATATGCTAGAGTATTAAAAGAATGTAGGGATGAGTTAAGTTACCCATTAACATTTTTATTTAACAAGTCATTGGAGACAGGTATAGTTCCAGAAGCTTGGAAGCTTGCAAACGTAGTTCCGATCTTCAAAAAAGGTGACAAATCAATAGCATCCAATTACCGTCCCATTAGTCTTACATCAATCATAGGAAAGCTACTAGAGTCAATTATTGCTAGTAAAATTAGAAACCACTTAGATACATTTAATTTAATAAATTCTTCTCAGCATGGATTCACTCAGGGACGTTCTTGCCTTACTAATTTGCTTAGTTTTTTCTCAGAGGTATATGAAGCAGTAGATAATGACAAGTCATATGATATAATATATTTAGATTTCAGTAAAGCTTTCGACAGAGTCCCCCATAAGAGATTGATGAGAAAGGTTGAGGCGCATGGAATAGGTGGGGCGTTGTTGGGATGGATTAGGTCATGGCTAATTGGTAGGAAGCAGAGAGTCAGCATAAATGGTACGAAGTCAGAATGGGGAGCAGTCAAAAGTGGTGTCCCCCAGGGATCTGTATTAAGTCCTCTGTTGTTTGTTATATACATAAATGACCTTGATTTAGGTATAACTAGTAGGATAAGTAAATTTGCAGACGATACCAAAATGGGGAGAACAATTGATTCAGATAGAGATATAGAGTGCCTCCAAAGGGATCTAGATACCTTACACGAATGGTCAGTAAATTGGCAGATGAAGTTTAACATTGACAAATGCAAGGTATTAAAGATAGGGAAGATGCATACAAATGTTAAATATAAACTAGCTAATGTGGAATTAGAAAACTCGAATTGTGAGAAAGATCTAGGTGTGTTTGTTAGCAATGATTTGAAGCCTAGACAACAGTGTATAAGCGTTCGAAACAAGGCAAACAGGATTCTCGGGTTCATCTCAAGGAGTGTGAGTAACAGAACTGCTGATGTTATCTTAAAACTTTACTTGTCATTAGTGAGACCTCATATGGATTATGCTGTTCAATTTTGGTGTCCTTATTACAGAATGGACATAGATTCATTGGAGAGAGTACAACGTAGAATGACAAAAATGATCCATAATATTAGAAATCTTCCGTATAAAGAAAGGTTGAAGAAATTAGGCTTACATTCGTTAGAGAGACGCAGAGTTAGAGGGATATGATAGAGGTGTTCAAGTGGGTTAGTGGGATTAACAAAGGGGACATGACAAATGTACTAAAGCTCAGTGATAGCGAAAGAACTCGTACCAATGGTTTCAAATTAGATAAATTTCGTTTCAGAAAAGATATAGGCAAATATTGGTTTGGTAACAGAGTTGTAGATGGGTGGAATGGACTACCAAGTGCTATAGTGGGATTAAAAACGATAGGGAGCTTTAAGATAAAATTGGATAAGCATATGGACGAGAAGGGTTGGGTGTGAAGGGGGATCAGCAGGGTTGGGCCAATCAGCGCTCTGCAGACCCCCGTAATCCTGCGTTAATCTCTAACCGTTTTGGTAAGATGATCCTCAGGGTATTAGAGTGTTGAGCCTATAATTGGGCTTTGTAATTTTTTTTTTTTTTTTTTCTATGTGATTGAGGGAGGCAAAAGGCATAAGTGCCTATAGCGAGTGCCTCCCCCATAGTTGAAAGAGTGACAGGGCCAAAATCAAGGGACGTTCGAGCCAAAATGCCTGGACACACAGAGTTTGAATTGGGGTTGTGTGGGACAGGGATCTGCCTTGCTTAGGCCAATCGGCTTTCTGCAGACTCCCATTTTCTTATGTTCTTATGTTCTTATGTTCTTATGTAGACAGCAGGACAGTAGTGACCAGTTTTTTTTTATGGGGGACGTTATTTTATTTGTTTAATTATTTTGTATTATTTTACCGGTTTTTATATATTGGTTTTAGTTTGCTTCCTAGAACTCTATCAAGCTTTAAATAAACACCATCATAGCAAAGGCCTCCCAAGAGATAAATTGTCTAGATATATTTAACGGTGTACAATAAGTGATGTCTCGGCACCAAGTATGTTTTGATCAATAATTGGTATCGGCAATATCTAAGCTTCATTTCTTCATATTGAGTGAAATATACAAACATGTTCCTACACTTACTTACCCTATGCAACATTTGACAGACATTAATACAGCACAGAGCAAGCCAAACGTAATGACAGCTGGGACATGACTTATTAGCGCCACTGTACGTAACACCTTTCCCATATGCTTGCTTAACCCTTTCAGAACAATGACCCCATTTGTATATTATAAGGATTATCATACAGTAAGTCAACCTACTTCTGTTTAGGAAACATATCCGATAGGGGAGGTTTCCACTTGAGGGATTTTTTTTCGAACTTCCTTTTCCCTCATGTTTAGCCCCATTGCTTTTGAGATTTTAAGACGTTCGCCCCATTAGTTTGACGATTTTAAGAACCCTCGCCCCATTTAAGTCAATTTTAAGACCATTCGTGCCATTTAGGTGTCGATTTTTTCCTGGCGAGCGATAGCGAGCCTGTAATGTAAGGGGAACCGTACTACGGCCGGGACATTTTTCTACCGAAAAATGTACAAATTTATCTTGAAAGGGGGTCTAGGGGGAGTAATTTTAAGCTTGATGGAAGTCTAGGGAATCAACTAAAAACCTCCCCTTAAGGGGGTAAAGCAATCTTAAGTATCCTCTGACTCTCATTAGTTCATCCTAAGGTGAGTAAAATCTTTTATTGATAGCCACAATAAAAAGATGGCAGGCGTCATGATCTTCAAGGGGTTAAAAATTCCACCAATACTTCCAATAACAGACAAAAAATGGGTTATGTGCCAGATTACATACATACAAACATACATACAAACATACATACATACAAACATACATACATACATACAGTCTATAGGGAATCATGTGCCCAATATTTTCACCGTAACATTATTATTATCACATCCATTGACACCAGCATCACCGATGACATTTAACAATCCCACCTCCAAATTTCAGGCTATTATGTTAACTTGACTTTCTCACTCTCAACTATTTAGCCCACTTAAGGTGGTAATGGGGGGGTGACATTCAGTATAATGTGTTGGGCCCCTCCCCCCTACCTATCATATTGGCTGACTACGCCCTTAGTGTATAGAATGTAAGTCACTATTAAAGCCCAGATACCCGAACTCTGTAGGGGTATAGAGTAGTCCACAGATCCGACTATGATCATAAACTAACTCTACGTGAATCACACACACCTTTAGCATTCATATTCCTTTATTTATTTTGTATTTTTATTTTTATTTCCTTGTATTTCACTTTCCAAATGTGTCCGCTATTGGCCTATTGTGGGGCTCCCTGAGTACCTTGGTCATGCACAGTATAAGCTTCATATAGGCATAAGAGTTTGGGGGTTAGACGGTCAAAATATACAATCATACTCTTTACTGTATATATATATATATATATATATATATATATATATATATATATTCTTTTTTGATTGATTTGTAGTCAACACCGCTCCATAGACTTTCATGTTTGATGGATATTTGTAGTTGCACACACATACACACACGCACACACATACACACACACACACACACACACACACATACACACATATATATAGCGGTTATAGAGCTATATGTAATTATGCTATTATAACACATGGAGATGGAAAGATTACAGAGGATAACAATTCAATGCTTAAGTTAAGGAATATATTATGCTTGTTATTATACACTCATATATGGCTAACACAGTATATTATAAAATAATCTCTGTAATATGTAGGCTACTGCAACAATTATTGTACTGTACAGTCGCGCTAATAAGTCATGTCTCGCCACCAATTATGTTTTGATCAATAATTGGTATCAGTAATATCTAAGCTTCATTTTTTCATATTGAGTGAAAAATACAACCATGTTCCTACACTTACCCTCCCTATTCAAAATCGGACAGATATTAATACAGCACAGAGCGAGCCAAACGTAATGACAGCTGGAACATGACTTATTAGCGCGACTGTACATTGTTGCTTTCTTTACGTATGTCCCGGGCATGAGACTGTCCTTGAAGGTAGTGAAAGTTGTTCATCCTGGCCCCGCCCATTAAGGGGACATGGGCCGTTTTTCTGGTCCCATTTCTCCCTCGTGTTAAGCCCCATTTGTGTTGAGATCATAAGACGTCCGGCCCATTATTTTGGCGATGTTATCACCTTTCGCGCCATTTCGTTGTCAATTTGAATAGCTTTCGTGCCATTTAGGTGTCGATTTTAGGTTGGTTAGTTGTCCTCCTCAAGGGGAGAGGGATCATGGGCGCTGGATGGCCAAGGTCGGAGGGATGGGGATTTTCCAGGCTGTCTGCTAGGTGTGTTGGGGGGGGGGGATAATATGTGTGTGAGGGGGAAAGGTATGTGTGTGTGTGTAGGAGAGAGAGAGGGGGGGGGGGGTGGGAGCTAGAAGGCCAGGATAATCAGTCAGGATAACAGTAAAGGCCAAAGCACCACCATACCTTCTCTTGTTAAGGGGAGGCAGACCGTTTTTATGGACCCCCTTCTCCCTAATGTTTAGCCCCACTAGTTTTGAGATTAAAAGACGTTCGGCCCATTAGTTTGGCGATTATAACACCTTTCGCCCCATTTCGTTGTCAATGTTAGGACCTTTCGTGCCATTTAGGTGTCGAATTTTTCCTGGCGAGCGATAGCGAGTATTTTTCTACCGAAACATCTACAAATTTATCTTGAAGAGGGGTCTAGGGGGTGTTTTTCTAAGATTGATGGAGGTCTAGGGAGGATACTAAAAATATATATATGAATAAATTAATTAATAGACCAAACAAACGGCCAGTCTCCCCTTAACCTTCCAGGAATTACACATGATACACGATAATAGGACATATATTGGGTAAACAAGCAAAGTCAAATATGCATATATGGGTGACCGGTGAACTCAACCAGTAGACCATTTCAACCAGTACCAAATCAACCAATACGGTTAGGTTAGGCTAGGTTAGGTTAGTACTATATTTTGGCACTGGTTTGGTTGGTCTGGGTTAATTTGGCACTGGTTGAGAGCTACTGGTTGAAATGGTCTTCTGGTTGAGATGACATGGAACCGCATATATGTAATTATTGACTTTTGTATTACCTTTGTCATATGCTTTCTCAAGATCCATAAATGCCATGTACACCCTCTTATCTTTTTCACACGCCTTCGCTATCATCTGTCTCGCTGAAATAACCTGATCCACACATCCTCTTCCACTTCGAAATCCAGGCTCACTATCGTTCGCCAGGAAACAAATCGACACCTAAATAGCACGAAAGGTCTTAATATTGACAAGGAAATGGGGCGGAAGGTCTTAAAATCGACAAACTAATGGGGCAAACATTTTAAAATGTGAAAACTAATGGGTCTAAACATGAGGGAGAAGGGGGTCTAGAAAAACGACCCATCTCCCCTTAAGGCACAAATATAATAATGTGTTCGTGAATGTATACAATCATAACTAAAGTTGAATCAGGCAAACATTATAGAGAAAACATCAATAATAGAGTCATAATATCAATACATTATAGAGAACATCAATAATAGAGTCATAATATCAATACATTATAGAGAACGTCAATAATAGAGTCACTATATCAATACATTATAGAGAACGTCAATAATAGTCACTATATCAATACATTATAGAGAACATCAATAATAGTCACAACATCAATACATTATAGAGAAAACATCAATAATAGAGTCATAATATCAATACATTATAGAGAAAACATCAATAATAGTCACAACATCAATACAGTATAGAGAAAACATCAATAATAGTCATAATATCAATACATTATAGAGAAAACATCAATAATAGTCACAACATCAATACATTATAGAGAAAACATCAATAATAGTCATAATATCAATACATTATAGAGAAAACATCAATAATAGTCACAACATCAATACATTATAGAGAAAACATCAATAATAGTCACAACATCAATACATTATAGAGAAAACATCAATAATAGTCATAATATCAATACATTATAGAGAAAACATCAATAATAGTCACAACATCAATACATTATAGAGAAAACATCAATAATAGAGTCATAATATCAATACATTATAGAGAAAACATCAATAATAGAGTCATAATATCAATACATTATAGAGAACGTCAATAATAGAGTCACTATATCAATACATTATAGAGAACATCAATAATAGTCACAACATCAATACATTATAGAGAACATCACTAAGGGGGCCCACTTCGCTTTTTTTTTTATCTCTCTCCCTCTCTCTTTGGCTTGTATCCATTCGGCCCCATTCAGCCTACTGTTTTAAGACGTTTACCCCCCTCCAGGTGTCAATATTTTCTTGGCGAGCGAGCCAGCATTGTATGAAGAAATCCGGCTTCGCCGGAGAAATTTTTCTATCGAAAAATTTAAAAATTTAGCCTACTGTCAAAAACATATTTAAAAATATGCTGGCTCGCGGAAAAATATCGACACCTGGATGGGGATAAACGTCTTAAAACAGTAGGCTGAATGGGATGGAATGGATACAAGCCAGAGACAGAGAGAAAACGAGAGAACAAAAAGCAGGTGACCCCCCTTGAAGTGTCCAGTGCAAGGAATATTGTGATGAGCTCATCCAAATGTAAGGAAACAAATGTTCATCGAGTAATCGCTATCACTATTATTAGCATTATTATCAATATGTACAGTCAAGGTTAATAAGTGTTGTCAGATATTTCACAAAGTTTCGGACACTGACTAATACTCTAAGGGATAAGCACTGGAATCTATGACAACACTTAATACCCCCGATTGTACAACTAAAATAAATTTATCTTGTTTTATCCCCTTGATTACTTACAGTGCACTGACATTTCTTAGAGGACCTCGAAAGCCACAAGGGTGAAGATTGCAATAAATATGATGAAGAGTATCAGAGTCAGAGATCGGCAGAGTATGTTGCACTTTTCGGCAGTCATTTGAAATATATCGACCCTCCCTTTCTTCATTCCGGCCGGGTAGTTGCAGAGACCTGGGTTTCTCTTAGTTTCTTCCCCGCTTAAATCTTCGTTGAATAATTGTGAAATCGAATTATCTGATGCATTGTGATCAGGAGTAGACATTCTTGATACAGAGACTGCATTTCTTGATACAGTGCGTGATCGGGGTTCCACGACTCTCTTGGTGAAAAGCGGGGGTTCTTCGACTCTCCGGAAGTGAAGAGCGTTGATGAGGAAGTTGGCGATGTTGATGGTGAAGCAGAGACAGATGATGACAGCGTACCAGACGTCCATCAGTTTAAAGTAAGATGTCTTCACGTAGGACTGTTGACTAGCCAGCACGAGTAGCGACATCACCGGCAGCATGATTCTCTCGTTGAAGGACGTGATGGGGAATTAGAAGGTGATGTAAGCGACGAGGAACATAAAACCACTGGGGAGGAAGCTGTTGAGGATGTGGTACTCATAGCGTCCTGCTAGATGAAGAGTCAAAATCACGTGACGTTCCCTTATCTCCAGTGACAAGTTGGTCAATTGCAGGTGATGGAGGTCGTAATCGCCTTCGTAGAACACAGCAGAAAACAAGTTGTCAATCCACACGTGACCAAAATACTCGTCAATAACATACTCTTTTTCAAATTGATCGTCACCACGAAGTCCAGCATACATTATAGCCCAACTATTGCCAAGATCCTCCATTTCCTTCAGAGTAAAGGACAAATTACACTGGTAGTTTCCAAAAGGGTAAAGGTACAGCTTAAACTTACAAGGTAGAGAAAGCTGCATTGTAGATCTTTGCGCATTTTCCAAGATATTGTCCGTAGTAGGAGAGACACCTGTAGGAAAGAAGGTATAATTATATTTATCATCATACATTCAATTATCTTAACAAATACTCACCCACAAGTAATTTATTGTTAGCTCACTAGCAAATAGTATATATATATATATATATATATATATATATTCTCTTTTAAACAGACGAGGTTAAAGGCAATAGCAGTTTCAGCATTTAGTATTTTATTGTTACAGCTTTCAATATTTCTAACAATTTTCCTCTGGGGTTCAGAGATGAGGTACAACAGGTTAGCAAAATTCATGGTAGATCCAACGTTTCACAAGTAAACATCTTGCATCTTCAGGGAATGGGCAGGTAATGATTAGAATAAGGACAAAGCAACATATTTATACAAAATTCGAGGATCAAGAATAGGTAGGTGGGCGGAGCTACTGGGTGTGGGGTGGCTGTTCATTGGTGGAAGGCAGTCTATTCGCGAGACGGGCACTAAATCTTATCGGTGGTTGGTTGTTGGCTGTGGGTGGCTGTGATTGGTTGGTGTTGTCAGTAGTGTGCTGATCGCGGAAAGGTACGGGAGGGGGCACAGGGCGAGAGGAACGAGGGCAGTATGCCTGTAGCGCTTGCCTGAAGGAAGAATTTGAAGGTCTTGTGTTTGGTTGTTGATGCTGGGGTTGAGCGTTTGGATATATAGAGCTTCTAAAATAGCTAGTCTTCTGGGGTCTGATTCTTTGTCGAGTATGGTAGTTTGTTTGTCTAGGTCGGCGCGAGTTAGGGCAAGATGGTGGGGGGCTTGATAGTGATCTTTTATAGCGCCAGATTGAAGGTGGAGGGTTAGTCGACGGGAAAGGCGAGTCTGTGTCATTCCAACATAGGATAGGGGTCCACAGTCCCCAGAGGTGCAAATATGCTGGTATATCACATGATCGTCTTTCGGTTGGTTGGTGGAAAGGGGGCGGTTACGGAGGACAAGGTTGGAGGTCTTAGGAGATTTGTAGTAAATAATGAGTTTTATTTTATTGTCAGGGTTGGTGGGGAGGACGTTTTTGTGAATTATTTCTTTCATAATGGATTCGTCTGTTGTGTGGTCGGAAGATATGTAGTTTCTGTAGAAAAATGTAATGTCATTGGCCGGGTTGGTGCTAGGGGGGTCTTGTTTGTACCATTTTTCTAGGTGGTGGTTGATGGCATTGGTGACGTCAGTGTTGGAATACCCATTGTTGACTAGGACCTGGGTGAGCCTTTCCAATTCATTGTGTGTGTCATTCCAGGTGGTGCAATGGGTGAGGGCTCTCGTGACATAGGCGGCGATGGTGGACTGATGGTATCGTTTAGGGCATTCACTTTCCCCATTAAGACATTGGCCATTGTTAGTAGGTTTGGTGTACACCGTAGTTTTGAAGCCGTGGTCGTGGAGGGAGACAAGGAGGTCGAGGAAGGGTAGATGACCATCGGTGGTTTCTTCGTATGTGAAGTTGAGTCCGGAGGCGGCCATGAAGCGCTGCTGGAGGTCCCTGAGTTCGCCCAGGTCCTTCACCCGCACGAAGATATCATCGATGTACCTGCAGTAGACAGTGGGCCGGTGGGCAGCCAGGAGTTCCTCTTCGATAGTTCCCATGAAGAAATTGGCGAACAGGACCCCCAGGGGGCTTCCCATCGCTACACCGTCGATTTGCTGGTACATATTCCCGCGGGGGCAGAGGAAAGGGGACTCCTTGGTACATAGTTCCAAGAGCGTCTTCAGGGCCTTCTCCGGGATGTCCAGGGGGGGCGTATTAGGGCAGTGGTAAACTCGACGTAGGATAAAATCTATTGTCTTGTCAACGGGCACGTTGGTAAACAAACTCTCTACGTCGAGGGAGGCGATGATGTGGTCGTTAGCAGGGGGGGCATCTCGTAGAATTTCAAGGAAGTCATAAGCAGAGTTGAGGTTGTATTGCCGAGGAACAAAAGGGGTGAGGAGTTTGTTCAGGGCCTTGGCGGTCTGGTAGGTAGCAGTAGGGATCTGTGATATGATGGGGCGGAGGGGGTTCCCGGGTTTGTGGGTTTTTATAGTACCGTAAGCATAACCTGGGTGAATTCGCCGATGAGTTTCTTCAGGTGTACGCCATCGGCTTTGGCGTTGATAGCAGTGATGGTGGTGTTGGCTTTCCTTTTTATTTCGTCAGTAGGATTGCGAGTGATCCTTTTGAATTTGTTTTTATCACTAAGAATGTCGTCCATTTTCCGTAGGTATTCTTCTTTTCCGTGTATCACAAGGCAGGAGGCCTTATCAGCTCGTCGGATGATGATGTTGGGGTTCTCTTTAAGTTGTTTAGCGGCTTTGAAGTGGTGTTTGTTGAGGAGCTTGCTTTGGTGGGATCCCCTGGTTTTGGCGGCTTCTGCTAGTAGGGTGGGTTGTAGGGCTGGGGTGGTGGTGATCTTGCCGTCTTTCTGGGATCGTAGGATGTCATCCAGTAGGACTTCAATTTCAAGGCGTTTTCGGTGGGGTCCCGGCTTGGAAATGTAGTGGCAATTTAAGCCTTTGTTCAGTAGGTCTTCTTGGTCCGGCGTTATGGTGGTGTTGGTGAGGTTAATATATCCTTTAGTTGGCTTGGGAAGTTTTATGTTTCCACCATATAGACGGGAGAGTTTTTGGATGGTAGTGTTCTCTGTTTGTCGTCTGTGTTGTTCGTTGAGTTGTTGGAGTTTTTGGTTGATTTCTGTTTTGATGTGGTTAGGGGTGGTTTCTTCTTCATCCCATTTCTGTAGCAGGGCGTCACGTTCATATCGGAGATTGGTGGTGGTCTCTCGTTTCTCAGCTAATTCTTCTCGTATCAGTTCTTCACGAAACTGGCGGGTGCTAGTACGATGTCTGGCATTCTCGTTGTGGAGTTTTATGTTAGTATAGCCAGGTAATAGATTCTCTTTTAAACAGACGAGGTTAAAGGCAATAGCAGTTTCAGCATTTAGTATTTTATTGTTACAGCTTTCAATATTTCTAACAATTTTCCTCTGGGGTTCAGAGATGAGGTACAACAGGTTAGCAAAATTCATGGTGGATCCAACGTTTCACAAGTAAACATCTTGCATCTTCAGGGAATGGGCAGGTAATGATTAGAATAAGGACAAAGCAACATATTTATACAAAATTCGAGGATCAAGAATAGGTAGGTGGGCGGAGCTACTGGGTGTGGGGTGGCTGTTCATTGGTGGAAGGCAGTCTATTCGCGAGACGGGCACTAAATCTTATCGGTGGTTGGTTGTTGGCTGTGGGTGGCTGTGATTGGTTGGTGTTGTCAGTAGTGTGCTGATCGCGGAAAGGTACGGGAGGGGGCACAGGGCGAGAGGAACGAGGGCAGTATGCCTGTAGCGCTTGCCTGAAGGAAGAATTTGAAGGTCTTGTGTTTGGTTGTTGATGCTGGGGTTGAGCGTTTGGATATAGAGCTTCTAAAATAGCTAGTCTTCTGGGGTCTGATTCTTTGTCGAGTATGGTAGTTTGTTTGTCTAGGTCGGCGCGAGTTAGGGCAAGATGGTGGGGGCTTGATAGTGATCTTTTATAGCGCCAGATTGAAGGTGGAGGGTTAGTCGACGGGAAAGGCGAGTCTGTGTCATTCCAACATAGGATAGGGGTCCACAGTCCCCAGAGGTGCAAATATGCTGGTATATCACATGATCGTCTTTCGGTTGGTTGGTGGAAAGGGGGCGGTTACGGAGGACAAGGTTGGAGGTCTTAGGAGATTTGTAGTAAATAATGAGTTTTATTTTATTGTCAGGGTTGGTGGGGAGGACGTTTTTTTGAAATAATTTCTTTCATAATGGATTCGTCTGTTGTGTGGTCGGAAGATATGTAGTTTCTGTAGAAAAATGTAATGTCATTGGCCGGGTTGGTGCTAGGGGGTCTTGTTTGTACCATTTTTCTAGGTGGTGGTTGATGGCATTGGTGACGTCAGTGTTGGAATACCCATTGTTGACTAGGACCTGGGTGAGCCTTTCCAATTCATTGTGTGTGTCATTCCAGGTGGTGCAATGGGTGAGGGCTCTCCTGACATAGGCGGCGATGGTGGACTGATGGTATCGTTTAGGGCATTCACTTTCCCCATTAAGACATTGGCCATTGTTAGTAGGTTTGGTGTACACCGTAGTTTTGAAGCCATGGTCGTGGAGGGAGACAAGGAGGTCGAGGAAGGGTAGATGACCATCGGTGGTTTCTTCGTATGTGAAGTTGAGTCCGGAGGCGGCCATGAAGCGCTGCTGGAGGTCCCTGAGTTCGCCCAGGTCCTTCACCCGCACGAAGATATCATCGATGTACCTGCAGTAGACAGTGGGCCGGTGGGCAGCCATTCCCATTCCCATTCCCATTCCCATTCCCTGAAGATGCAAGATGTTTACTTGTGAAACGTTGGATCCACCATGAATTTTGCTAACCTGTTGTACCTCATCTCTGAACCCCAGAGGAAAATTGTTAGAAATATTGAAAGCTGTAACAATAAAATACTAAATGCTGAAACTGCTATTGCCTTTAACCTCGTCTGTTTAAAAGAGAATCTATTACCTGGCTATACTAATATATATATATATATATATATATAAATATATACAGTATATATATATATATATATATATATATATGTAATATATATATATATATATATATATATATATATATATATATATATATATATATATATATATATATATATATATACAGGGTATCCCAAAGTAGAAGTACCATACTTCAGGATTTGGTTAAGAATAATAATATTCCCAAGCACAAAATGTTCTACAAGCAAAACTCCAAACTTTAGTCGTTACAGAGATAGTAGTAATGATGATGGGAATAGTAATAGTGATGATGGTGATCGTATTAGTGATGATGGTGATCGTATTAGTGATGATGGTGATAATAGTAGTGATGATGGTAATAGTTGTAGTGATGATAACAGTAGTGATGATGATGGCAGAAGTAGTGATGATGGTGACAGATGATAATGACAGTACCAGGGAAGGTAGTTATAGGCTAGTGTCTGTAGATACGTCATAAGGTAAGTAGTAATATGTGGATATATAACTTACCACTATAAGGATCCTTGAGGTCATCATATTGATACACAGTGTAGTGAGAATGGTCGAGGCAGTATACATCATGATGCTGTAGGGTCACAATCTCTTCACCCTTGTTGCCAGCCTGGATTGTCAGATCAAGGGCAGAGTCGTCACAACGGAGTTCAAGGGCTTCTCTAAAGATTCTATTGTATTTCGTTCTATAGTCAAAGAATTTAATCATCGTCTCTAACTCTAATTTTGCAACCTGGTCCTCCATGTTGATTTTATTAATATTCTTCACAAAGACTTTAACTTTAAATTATGTTTTTATTAATTTCCTTGATCGGCTAACGAGTTGGTCTGGACAGTTCTGCTCATCACTCCCATCTGCGTCATCATTACCATTGCACCGGAGTTTGATGGGCAGACACCGACCATCATTCGTGGAGAACTGTATAATGTTGCAATGTGTTAGTGTGAGAGTAGTGTTGTGTTGGTGTGAGTGCCATGTGTGCCGACCCAAGGGCCATGATGACTCTCCCAGCAACCTCCACTGATCATCATGCAGGCGGGACTGTAACACCCAGCCTCCCTCCCACAGGCTGATGTTGCTACTATAATTACCCTGCAGGTAGTATCCTCCACCAGGTAATACTTCTAAGGTGTATGTTTTGTCAAAATGACCAACGGCGCCAAAGAGGGTATATGCCAGAGTACTGGGTACACGGCACAGATTGCAGGACAGCTTTGAGATACATTCTCGCGACCCAATTGTTTCATTATTATTGAGGACAGGACACATATCCTTTATGTTCCTATGTATGTCCGTTAGGTACCAAGGCACATGACTCTGTTCCACATCACTTAGCCAGGACACTGGACTCTCCACCACAGCACAAGGAGCCATGGCTGCCTCCACCTCACCTAACTTCACCTCCTCCACATTTGTCAGTCGGCCACCAAGACCCTCACACATAATTCTGAAGTTGTCATGGTTCAAGGGCATGGTGAGGAAGACATTGAGGTAGTGCAGCGGGGAACACATATCATCAGTTTTTATATCAATGGTTGATACGATACCTGTATATTCCCAGGCCGTGGTCTCAGATACTTTGCTATGATCATCAATAAATGAAATACATGGTGGAGCAAGTTGTGGGACTTCAGTTAGCAAGGAGGCAACACCAATAAACCCAATGAATTTAGGGGAAGCCTTAGGAAAACCTCCCAGACAGAGAACATAATCTTCTTTTGGGGTGTAGATATAATATTTTGATCTTTTTGCTGTTGTAGTGAGATAGTGACCTTCTAACGACACCCAGAAGATCTGAAAGGAAAGCATATATTAGTGTTTTTCCATCTTGGCAAGACACAGTAGCATTGCAAATGTTTCAAAATGTGTTGCACTTCTTAAATTTTCCCCTTATAATCCCTAAACTACTATTTATTATATACAGAAGAGGTAAAGTTTACCAACTAAAATTGCTTAAATATCAATATCACATAATTTCATATTTGTTTATGTGTATGAAGTAAACAAAAGGCCAAGCTGCCTGTAACAAATGTCGCCCCCAAAGTTGAAAGAGTGACAGTCAAATTCACAGAGTCAACACGACTGGACATACGGAGCTTGAAGCAGTTTAATTCATAGGATGAGGAAAAGACAGATTGAGGGAAAGAGTTCCAAAGCTTACTTGTTGAGTAGAAGAAAGAGTGGGAAAATCAGTCCACTCTTGGGTTGGAGAGCAGGTCAGAATAAGGGTGGGAGGGAGTTAAAAGGCATGTGCCACCCACTCTCCGTATGGAAGGAGGTATACACTTATACACTTAGTGACTTATACACTTATACACTTAGTGACTTATACACTTATACACTTAGTGACATACACTTATACACTTAGTGACTTATACACTTAGTGACTTATACACTTATACACTTAGTGACTTATACACTTATACACTTAGTGACTTATACACTTATACACTTAGTGACTTATACACTTATACACTTAGTGACTTATACACTTAGTGACTTATACACTTATACACTTATACACTTAGTGACTTATACACTTATACACTTAGTGACTTATACACTTATACACTTAGTGACTTATACACTTATACACTTAGTGACTTATACACTTATACACTTAGTGACTTATACACTTATACACTTAGTGACTTATACACTTAGTGACTTATACACTTATACACTTAGTGACTTATACACTTATACACTTATACACTTAGTGACTTATACACTTAGTGACTTATACACTTATACATTTAGTGACTTATACACTTATACACTTATACACTTAGTGACTTATACACTTATACACTTATACACTTAGTGACGTAGAAAGCTCTGAAGAGCTGTTGGAGTGGCTTTGTTATGTGTGTTATTAGTCTGAATAGTGTAGAGAGGGGAGAAGGGGTGTTGGAGAGAGAGAGGAAGCTGTTGGAGTGGCTTTGTTATGTGTGTTATTAGTATGAATAGTGTAGAGAGGGGAGAAAGGGGTGTTGGAGAGAGAGGAAGCTGTTGGAGTGGCTTTGTTATGTGTGTTATTAGTCTGTATAGTGTAGAGAGGGGAGAAGGGGTGTTGGAGAGAGAGAGAGGAAGCTGTTGGAGTGGCTTTGTTATGTGTGTTATTAGTCTGAATAGTGTAGAGAGGGGAGAAGGGGTGTTGGAGAGAGAGAGGAAGCTGTTGGAGTGGCTTTGTTATGTGTGTTATTAGTCTGTATAGTGTAGAGAGGGGAGAAGGGGTGTTGGAGAGAGAGAGAGGAAGCTGTTGGAGTGGCTTTGTTATGTGTGTTATTAGTCTGAATAGTGTAGAGAGGGGAGAAGGGGTGTTGGAGAGAGAGAGGAAGCTGTTGGAGTGGCTTTGTTATGTGTGTTATTAGTATGAATAGTGTAGAGAGGGGAGAAGGGGTGTTGGAGAGAGAGAGGAAGCTGTTGGAGTGGCTTTGTTATGTGTGTTATTAGTCTGAAGAGTGTAGAGAGGGGAGAAGGGGTGTTGGAGAGAGAGGAAGCTGTTGGAGTGGCTTTGTTATGTGTGTTATTAGTCTGTATAGAGAGGGGAGAAGGGGTGTTGGAGAGAGAGAGAGAGGAAGCTGTTGGAGTGGCTTTGTTATGTGTGTTATTAGTATGAATAGTGTAGAGAGGGGAGAAGGGGTGTTGGAGAGAGAGAGGAAGCTGTTGGAGTGGCTTTGTTATGTGTGTTATTAGTCTGAATAGTGTAGAGAGGGGAGAAGGGGTGTTGGAGAGAGAGAGGAAGCTGTTGGAGTGGCTTTGTTATGTGTGTTATTAGTATGAATAGTGTAGAGAGGGGAGAAGGGGTGTTGGAGAGAGAGGAAGCTGTTGGAGTGGCTTTGTTATGTGTGTTATTAGTATGAATAGTGTAGAGAGGGGAGAAGGGGTGTTGGAGAGAGAGAGGAAGCTGTTGGAGTGGCTTTATGTGTGCTATTAGTCTGTATAGTGTAGAGAGGGGAGAAGGGGTGTTGGAGAGAGAGAGGAAGTTGTTGGAGTGGCTTTGTTATGTGTGTTATTAGTCTGAATAGTGTAGAGAGGGGAGAAGGGGTGTTGGAGAGAGAGAGAGGAAGCTGTTGGAGTGGCTTTGTTATGTGTGTTATTAGTCTGAATAGTGTAGAGAGGGGAGGGGAGAAGGGGTGTTGGAGAGAGAGAGGAAGCTGTTGGAGTGGCTTTGTTATGTGTGTTATTAGTCTGAATAGTGTAGAGAGGGGAGAAGGGGTGTTGGAGAGAGAGAGAGGAAGCTGTTGAAGTGGCTTTGTTATGTGTGTTATTAGTCTGTATAGTGTAGAGAAGGGAGAAGGGGTGTTGGAGAGAGAGAGAGGAAGCTGTTGGAATGGCTTTGGTATGTGTGTTTGATAGAGGAAGCTGTTGGAGTGGCTTTGGTATGTGTGTTCTTAGTCTGTATAGTGTGGAGAGGGGAGAAGGGGTGTTGGAGAGAGAGAGGAAGCACATGTTAGAGTGGCTTTGTTATGTATGTATGGAGAGAGATAGAGGAAGCTGTTAGGGTGGCTTTGTTATGTGTGTTATTAGTCTGTATACGTACCTGAGATGTGTTGTCATGGAAACCAGCACAGAGGTGATGCCATGCACCCGTCTGCAGAGAACCATTCAGGGTGAAGGTATGACCGTTCCATGCCTCATTATGATCTTTGAAGCCAACCGTTGCGATCAATTTCTTGTATTCTTAAAGGAGAAAATATTGTTAGACTGAATATGTTATTGAATAGTTATTTAAACAGATTGGTTCTATTACACACACGCTCTCTCTCTCTCTCTCTCGTCGTTTTATAAGCAGTGCATTGATGTAGGAAATCGATACCTGGATGGGGATGAACGTCTTAAAACAGTAGGCTAAATGGGGCCGAATGGATACAAGCCAGAGAAAGAGAGAAAAGTCGAGAATACAAATCCGGTGACCCCCCTTAAGGGGAGGCTTTTAGTTTGGTCCCTAGATATCCTTCAAGCTTAAGATTACACCCCCTTGACCCCCTTTCAAGATAAATTTGTACATTTTTCGGTAGAAAAATTTCCCGGCTAAAAGCCGGTTCCTCTTAAATTACAGGCTCGCTATCGCTCGCCAGGATAAAATCGACACCTAAATGGTACGAAAGGTCTTAAAATTGACAGAAATGGGTTGAAAGTTCTTAAAATCGTCAAAATAATGGGGCAAACGTCTTAAATTTAGAAAAACAATGGGGCTAAACATGAGGGAGAAAGGAGTCCAGAAAAAAAATCCCTCAAGTAGATATCTCCCCTTAATAATACTTACTGTGTTCCATAATGAAGGTCTTGTTGTACATCCTCAAAGAGAATAGTGTTCCAGCGTTGCCAGTATAGCCATCAGTCACAGCCACACACACCCCGGTAACTTGGGGAGGGAGGGCTGAGTCGTGGCCAGAATAATCCGCGTCATAATAATCATAATCATCTGCATAATCATCATAATTATCCGACTCGTCATCAGAACTCTCGGTATGTGGGGTGGGTCCATGGAGACACGCGGTAGAGTCAGTATCAGCCAAACCAAACACTTGAACAGTTTCCTCTGTTAAAAGAAAATGTACAGTTGTCTTAGTTATTCCCTGGACACTGCATCAACATTCTGTCACAACTTCACATCGGCTTTTGTCACAACGTCTAGACGGCTAGCAACCTGGTCCGATGCTTATCGTTGGCCAATTCTATTATGTCTTTGGGCGACGTGCGATCGTGGAAGCAGTCCGATGTAGGCAAGACCAACGAGTTTTATTTTGTCGGAATCTCCCCCCCCCCCCCCGGACATCCGAGATTGCTGACAAATATAGTGAAGCTAATATCTGTAATTGGACCCTTGGCGATAATACTGTTACTATCAAATATCACTAGACATGCCACATCATACCTTCAGAAATGATCAACAGCAAGATATTAATGACCAAAGTAATGAATTTGCATATATTATATGGCATTAAGGGGAGATGGTTCACTTTTTGGCCGATTTGTGCATGTATTCATTATTTCTCTAGTTACCTCCCTAGACCTCCATCAAATTAAAAAAACAAAAAACCATTAGATCCCCCTTCTAGATTAATTTGTACATTTTTCGGTAGAAAAATTTCCCGGCCGAAGGCCGGTTCTTCCAACATTACAGGCTTACTATCGTTCGCCAGGGAAAAAATCGACACCTTAAATAGCACGAAAGGTCTAAATATTGACGAAGAAATAGGGCGAAAGGTCTTAAAATCGACTAACTAATGGGGCAAACATCTTAACATCTGAATACTAATGGGGCTAAACATGAGGGAGAAAGTGGTCCAGAAAACCGGCCCATAATTCAGTGTAATGGTAGGTCCCCAGTATTTATTGAATATTCGTGCAGCCAATGTAAGAATCAGTAATGTTATAATAACCCACCTGCCTGTACGGTGAGAGAGACCACCCACAGAGACCAGAGCAGTATCACCTTCATGTTGATACAGTATACAGTATAAAGAGAGAGAGAGAGAGTGAGAGTGAGTATGGAGAGGTGGTTGTGGAAAAAAGAAGAGAGGAAATCAGGAGAGAGAGAGAGAGAGAGAGAGAGAGAGAGAGAGAGAGAGAGAGAGAGAGAGAGAGAGAGAGAGAGAGAGAGAGAGAGACAAGATCAGTTTATGTAGGTGGAAGAGACAGTTGAGACAGAATTAAATAGTTTAGCGTGACAGGGTTGGGCTAATGAAAGTGATACCATAGTTGAGGCAAATGTGAATGGTGAGGGGTGACAGAGATAGTGCTAAACAAAATACCTGTATAGATAATGATACCATGTCTTGTTACACCTATAATTAATATGAGAAGAGAAAGGTTAAAAAAAAAAAAAAAAAAAATGACAGGTAAAACAAAAAGTTGAAAGGTAAAAAAACACAAAAAACAGTGGAAAGGTGAACAAAAAACGTTGAAAGGTAAAAAAAAAAAAAAAAAAAAAAATTTTTTTTTTAGTTGGTAAAGGTACCGTAACAGATTATACAGAGAGGTGATGTGGTGGAATTATATATTTTGTACTTGCGTTTGTATGCAGGGAAGTTACTTATGTTATTTATTATACAGTATATTAACACTGGTAGTAGATATGATTTTTAGCGGCGGAAGGAAGTGAGTTATGTAGTGCTTGAAGATAATTATGTAGTGACACAAGAAAATGTAGTAGTAGTAGTAGTAGTAGTGGTAGTAGCAACAGTAGCAGCTTAAGTATAGGTAGTAGTAATAATAATAATAGTAGTAGTAGTAGTAGTAGTAGTAGTAGTAGTAGTAGTAATAGTAGTAGTAGTAGTAGTAGTAGTAGTAGTAGTAGTAGTAGTAGTAGTAGGAACGGGGAACAAGACTGTCTGCACCACAACCAGCGACGGTGGCAGAAGTGGACTACGAGGCAGCAGTGGCAGAGGGTCGCATAGGAAGGAGACTGGATTGAAGTTGCATGGTGTTGAATAGTAATATCTGATGCTTGTAAAATAAAATGTATGAACAATATTAAATACAAATCAATGTAGTAGTAGTAGTAGTAGTAGTAGTAGTAGGTAAAGTCTAGGCAATAGTATTAGTCTAGAAGTATGTACTGTAGTAGACCAAGAGAATGATGTAGTCAGGTCAGGTGCTGGTAACTGACAAAGCTCTGAGCGTGCCCTGTATGACGGATCATCAAGGTAATGTAATTAACTACGGTTGCTGAAGTACCCTCCATGCACAAGTTGCTATAAGAACTTAGTACATTATGCTGCTGACTATTGCTTGTGAATATACTCCATAACATCAGAGAAATTTGAGTCACTGCCATATTTCCATGTCCCTAAACAATACAAAAAGTGTTACTAAAGTTAATTAATAGATGAAACTAAAAATATATTGGCAACTCTGTTCTGACCAGGAACGTTGATGCAAATCGACACTATTAAGGGGGTAGTACTCGCTATTTCTGGACCCCCTTCTCCTCCCTCATGTTTAGCATATTAGTGTTGAGGTGTTAAGACGTTCGTTCTGTTAGTTTGGAGATTTTGAGACATTTTGCCTCATGTTTTTGTCAAAATTAAAACCTTTGGTGTCCTTTATATGTCGATTTTATCGCGAACCTCTAATTTTAGAAGGAACCGGGCTTCGACCGGGACATTTTTCTACCGAAACATGTACACATTTATCTTGAAAGGGGGTCTAGGGGGTGTTTTTCTAAGCTTCATGGAGGTCTAGCGAGGAAACTAAAAAATAAATTAATATATATATATATATATATATATATATATATATATATATATATATATATATATATATATATATAGAGAGAGAGAGAGAGAGAGAGAGACCAAAACCCAAGCAGTACCCCCTTGACGTTCATGGTGTTGACTTCTTTACAGTAATGGGTACGGTATAGCAAATATCTTGGGTGATTTACTTAGAGACAGTCATATCCAGCTTAGAGAGCTAGCTACACCATACAATACATCTTTATTATTATTAGAGACAGTCATATCCAGCTTAGAGAGCTAGCTACACCATACAATACATCTTTATTATTATTAGAGACAGTCATATCCAGCTTAGAGAGCTAGCTACACCATACAATACATCTTTATTATTATTAGAGACAGTCATATCCAGCTTAGAGAGCTAGCTACACCATACAATACATCTTTATTATTATTAGAGACAGTCATATCCAGCTTAGAGAGCTAGCTACACCATACAATACATCTTTATTATTATTAGACAGGATCTCTCTAGGAATTAAGGGGGAGGTATTGGCTTTTTCTGGACCCCCTTCTCTCTCATGTTTAGCATTTAGTTTTTGGGGTGTTAAGACGTTCGTTCCACTAATTTGGCGATGTTGAGACCTTTCGACCCATTTCTTTGTCAATATTAAGACCTTTCGTGCCATTTAGGTGTTGATTTTTTCCTGGTGAGCGATAGCGAGCGTGTAATCTTTGAAGGATTTTGTTTCTATATATATATATATATATATATGTATCTTGAGAGTGGTTCTAGGGGGTATTTTTGTTTAAGCGTGATGGATTCTCCCGATAGAAGGCAATGATTGCAAGCACCTAATTATACTGTATTGTATACGGTAGATGCATATTCATGTCTTGCAAAAGGAGAGCGACCGTTTACCCTCCTTAGATTACGATCACTTCTCGCATCGTCATGTTACCCACAGGTACTTTACCCACAGGTACTTTACCCACAGTTACTTTACCCACAGTTACTCTACCCACAGTTACTTTACGTACAGTTATTTTACCCACAGATACTTTACCCACAGCTACTCTACCCACAGTTACTTTACCCACAGTTACTCTACCCACAGTTATTTTACCCACAGTCACTTTACCCATAGTTACTTTATTCACAGTTAATTTACCTACAGTTACTTTACCCACAGTTACTTTACCCACAGTTACTCTACCCGCAATTACTTTACCCACAGTTACTTTACCCACAGTTACTTTACCCGCAATTACTTTACCCGCAATTACTATTGAGGAGGAACAACTCTAGCGTGGGTAAAGGTACTTGGGAGTAAAAGGCGAGGACAATAATATTAGCCGAGTATTTATCTGTTCCGAGACAATTCTTATGGAGAGAGACGATTATCGAAGGACATTATTATGGAGAGAGACGATTATCGAAGGACATTATTACGGAGAGAGACGATTATCGAAGGACATTATTATGGAGAGAGACGATTATCGAAGGACATTATTGTGGAGAGAGACGATTATCGAAGGACATTATTATGGAGAGAGACGATTATCGAAGGACATTATTATGGAGAGAGACGATTATCGAAGGACATTATTACGGAGAGAGACGATTATCGAAGGACATTATTACGGAGAGAGACGATTATCGAAGGACATTATTACGGAGAGAGACGATTATCGAAGGACATTATTATGGAGAGAGACGATTATCGAAGGACATTATTACGGAGAGAGACGATTATCGAAGGACATTATTACGGAGTGAGACGATTATCGAAGGACATTATTACGGAGAGAGACGATTATCGAAGGACATTATTACGGAGAGAGACGATTATCGAAGGACATTATTATGGAGAGAGACGATTATCGAAGTACATTATTACGGAGAGAGAGACGATTATCGAAGGACATTATTACGGAGAGAGACGATTATCGAAGGACATTATTACGGAGAGAGACGATTATCGAAGGACATTATTACGGAGAGAGACGATTATCGAAGGACATTATTACGGAGAGAGACGATTATCGAAGGACATTATTATGGAGAGACGATTATCAAAGGACATTATTATGGAGAGAGACGATTATCGAAGGACATTATTACGGAGAGAGACGATTATCGAAGGACATTATTACGGAGAGAGACGATTATCGAAGGACATTATTACGGAGAGAGACGATTATCGAAGGACATTATTATGGAGAGAGACGATTATCGAAGGACATTATTATGGAGAGAGACGATTATCGAAGGACATTATTACAGAGAGAGACGATTATCGAAGGACATTATTATGGAGAGAGACGATTATCGAAGGACATTATTATGGAGAGAGACGATTATCGAAGGACATTACTACACTACATCTAGAAAGAAACTTGCATAGATACATAGCTAATAAGACAAATAGATAGAGGTATACGGACCCCAATAAGTACATGCATACGGCCCCCTGCTGGTAATTGGCTGTGTGTAGATAATACTGCAGAATATCTTGCCTGGTTCCAGAATGTCTAAAAAAATTTTTTTTTTTTTTTTTTTTTTTTTACCTTCCAAGGATAATTAGGAAATATGTTAACCCCTTCACTACCGATGCCTTCCTTTTAATTATATGTTGGCTACTATTAGGCGATTGTATTCACTTTAATATGGGCCACCAGCAATTAACAGGCTTCCAACTATCTCCTTTATTCCTTTTACTACCACAAATCCTTCCTAAGCTGCACAAAATCGTCTAAATATAGCTAGAATAAAATTGAAAAAGCGTTCCCGGTACAGAAGGGGTTAAAGACATATGAGTAGTGAAGGGGATAAATTGGGTAGGAATATATATATATATATTTTTTTTTTACAGCAAGATAAATTTGTAAATTTTTCGATAGAAATATGTCTCCGGCGAAGCCGGATTTCTCCATACAATGCTGACTCGCTATCGCTCGCCAGGAAGAAATCGACACCTGGATGGGGCTAAACGTCTTAAAACAGTTGGCTGACTGAGGCCGAATGGATACAAACCAGGGAAAGAGAGAAAAGTAGAGAAAGATAAAAAAAGCCGGTGACCCCCTTAATTCAGCATCTTACGGAGCACATACCGTACCACTGTTCAAATCCTTTCAATTACTCAATGTTCACGATTTAAGTAAATACTCAATTGACCACTGGCGAGTTTCAGGCTATAAGGAAGTTGGAGCTGTGGCCATCAATATTTAGTAGAATTACCAGCTAAAATACGGTCATAATACATATATAAATACATAAAGCTAAATTGATCATACTTTTTATCCATCAGAAAGTCACATTATTATTGCATTTTTGCACTGAGCCCCAGCGACGCAGCGTTTGCGTCCACAATGTATGTAACGCTAAACCCCAGCGACACAAACCATGCGTCCTGGCCGGTCCGGTCCCAATTACTCCGGTCCTATGGCACCTAGAGGGCTCAGATTTGTATGGGAACTGTGTAAGTATCCCACGCAACCTTGACGATGGTTGAAAACTCTCAAAGTCCAACCGAGTGCTCGTGAGCGCGCAAAAATCGGTATTTTGGGTGTATTTGCCTTCAATTTTTTACTCTTGTAAAATCGACTTTCGGGGCTCCGTAGGACCATTTTTTTATTTTTTTTTATTTTTTGTTTTTTATGGTTTTTCCTTCATTCCTAACCCATTCGCTATTGTTTCTTGAAAAAAAACAAAAAATTCAAAACAGCCGGTCCCTGGTGGTACATTTATTCTAAACTAGCTGGGGCTCAGTGGGTTAATATCGATGTTCGCGGCTCCAACTTCCTTATAGCCTGAAACTCGCAAGTGGTCAATTGATAAGTTAATGTTTAAAGTTAAAAAGGGTCTTGTTCCTTCTATAGTGAGTAATATGTTTCCTGCCAACTTTGCTTTTAACTCCATTATTATTTAACCCTTTGAGTACCAGCGACGTGTTATATTTTGTTCTAGCTTCATTTAGACGATATTATATGCGGCTTAGGAAGAATCTGTGCTAGTTAAGGGGAGGTTTTTAGTTTGTTCCCTATATTTCCATCAAGCTTACGATTACACCCCCTAGACCCCCTTTCAAGATAAATTTGTACATTTTTCGGTAGAAAAATTTCCCGGCCGAAGGCCGGTTCCTCTTACATTACAGGCTCGCCTTAATATGACTAGAGGTCCTTCTAGTTAAAAGGGTTGGGTTGGGATAGTTTGAAGCCTTAATATGACTAGAGGTCCTTCCTAAGCTGAATACAATCGTCTAATAGTTGCCAGCATATGATTAAAAGAGCGTCCCTGGTACTCAAAGGGTTAACTTTTCACAAGAAGTCAACTACCTTCCCCCTGCAGCCCCAGCAGTCGACCCCCTCCTCCCCTGTAACACTTGAGGTGTGCAGCGGTGGATGAGAACACACAAAAAGGTTATATTGAAAGACAAGACTTGTCATTAGACCTGAACACATTTTTTTTTTACAAACCTCGTATCTCCCACAGCCACTAATAGATCTACCCCTTGCATCCGAGGGTACGGTGGTACTCGAGCTAAAAGCCCTCATCTCGAGTTTCAAGCTGGGTGCCCCTATTCCCTACTTCGAGGATCTTACAACACACTGGGAGGCAGAGCTCCCGAAGCTGCTGAAGCTAGAAGCAGCGGCAGTGACCGAGGCCCCTGTACCTTACTACTGAGCTAACCGCCCCTGATGATGCCCTGAGAGGTCTCGCTACCCGAGAAGTCCTGCTGTTGACGCCCTGTGTGTGGTTCTGCTGCCGATGCCCTTGTGGTGGCCCAGCTGACGATGAGGCAAGAGACCCATGCTGCTACCCCTCCAGGGGGAGCCTGGTTCACCCTAAAATCCAGTTAACTTAGATCCAAACCAAGTCATTATAACCAAGTTAGATTATATCGCTTACTCTTCCCTGAACCTAAGCACTTACTGTTCACAGGATATCAAGTTGCCGAGCAAGGAATATAATTGAATAGAAAGATAAATGCTTGCTGTTCCCTGAGCCCAAGTAGTGAAAGCTAGACTATTCTATTACTTAATTAGCTTATTGCTAATTGAGGTTAGTATTGCAAAACCCAAAAGTGTTCAGGTTAGTTGTCTGTTGTTCCCTGAACGCAGGCAAGGCAGGAATCGTGATATTAAAACTAAGTTAGGAGAGGTAATTATAAGAGTGAGATAACTCTATTTATTATTGCTAATCTGGCAACCTCTGCGTCATAAAAACGTGAAAGGGTTAAACTAGTGGCATAGCAACTAATAAGACAGTTTTGTCTAAGCAAAATATACTATCTCTCTCTCTCTCTCTCTCTCACACACACACACACACACACACAAGTCAAGAAGTATGAACAAGATGAATATCTGAAATTGACATGAACGCTTTTTCTGGCCACTTTTCTTGATATGGCAGTTTCTGGATGCAAGCTTTATAAGAATTAATCCACCAAACATAATTTCTCTCCGGTTTAGTTCGCTAGTATCAGTGCAAAAGAGCTTACAAAATTTGCTTCTAAAATCAGTCAATCAATGGGGGTATACGCCGCGACAGTGTGTAACAGCAACCACCCTCCGACTCCATTCCGAAGGATCCTCCCGGGCGAGACTCCCGGTATCTACCCAGCCCATATCAAGTATCATATTGCAAGATTGGTGGACTTGCCATGAGTTCCGTGATCTTCCCCTAGGCCTCCTCCAATCACCGACACCAACTGATTACCAAACATAACCTACCTGTTCAAACCTACCACACCAGACACGTGCCGCCACACCTGTTACACCACCACCAAGAGCCACACCTGTTACACCGACAGGGACTGATTACCAAACATAACCTACCTGTCCAAACCTACCACACCAAACACGTGCCGCCACACCTGTTACACCACCACCAAGAGCCACACCTGTTACACCGACAGGGACTGATTACCAAACATAACCTGACTCTCCAAACCTACCACACCAAACACGTGCCGCCACACCTGTTACACCACCACCAAGAGCCACACCTGTTACACCGACAGGGACTGATTACCAAACATAACCTACCTGTCCAAACCTACCACACCAAACACGTGCCGCCACACCTGTTACACCACCACCAAGAGCCACACCTGTTACACCGACAGGGACTGATTACCAAACATAACCTACCTGTCCAAACCTACCACACCAGACACGTGCTGCCACACCTGTTACACCACCACCAAGAGCCACACCTGTTACACCGACAGGGACTGATTACCAAACATAACCTACCTGTCCAAACCTACCACACCAAACACGTGCCGCCACACCTGATACACCACCACCAAGAGCCACACCTGTTACACCGACAGGGACTGATTACCAAACATAACCTACCTGTCCAAACCTACCACACCAAACACGTGCCGCCACACCTGTTACACCACCACCAAGAGCCACACCTGTTACACCGACAGGGACTGATTACCAAACATAACCTGACTCTCCAAACCTACCACACCAAACACGTGCCGCCACACCTGTTACACCACCACCAAGAGCCACACCTGTTACACCGACAGGGACTGATTACCAAACATAACCTACCTGTCCAAACCTACCACACCAAACACGTGCCGCCACACCTGTTACACCACCACCAAGAGCCACACCTGTTACACCGTCAGGGACTGATTACCAAACATAACCTGACTCTCCAAACCTACCACACCAAACACGTGCCGCCACACCTGTTACACCACCACCAAGAGCCACACCTGTTACACCGACAGGGACTGATTACCAAACATAACCTGACTCTCCAAACCTACCACACCAAACACGTGCCGCCACACCTGTTACACCACCACCAAGAGCCACACCTGTTACACCGACAGGGACTGATTACCAAACATAACCTACCTGTCCAAACCTACCACACCAAACACGTGCCGCCACACCTGTTACACCACCACCAAGAGCCACACCTGTTACACCGTCAGGGACTGATTACCAAACATAACCTACTCTCCAAACCTACCACACCAAACACGTGCCGCCACACCTGTTACACCACCACCAAGAGCCACACCTGTTACACCGACAGGGACTGATTACCAAACATAACCTACCTGTCCAAACCTACCACACCAAACACGTGCCGCCACACCTGTTACACCACCACCAAGAGCCACACCTGTTACACCGACAGGGACTGATTACCAAACATAACCTACCTGTCCAAACCTACCACACCAAACACGTGCCGCCACACCTGTTACACCACCACCAAGAGCCACACCTGTTACACCGACAGGGACTGATTACCAAACATAACCTACCTGTCCAAACCTACCACACCAAACACGTGCCGCCACACCTGTTACACCACCACCAAGAGCCACACCTGTTACACCGACAGGGACTGATTACCAAACATAACCTACCTGTCCAAACCTACCACACCAAACACGTGCGCCACACCTTACACCACCACCGACTCCCACACGTGCCGCCACACCTGTTACACCACCACCAAGAGCCACACCTGTTACACCGACAGAGACTGATTACCAAACATAACCTGACTCTCCAAACCTACCACACCAATATTACCTACACACCAACCTTATATATATTTTTGTCTATGTGAATGAGGGAGACAAAAGGCAGAACTGCCTATATCGAGTGCCTCCCCCAGTTGAAAGAGTGACAGGGCCAAAATCAAGGAACGTTCGAGTCAAAATGCCTGGACACACGGAGTTTGAAGCAATTTAAGTCATAGGAAGAGGGGAAGATGGATTCAGGGAGAGAGTTCCAGAGCTCAGCTGTTGAATAGAAGAAGGCTTGAGAATATCGTTTCACTCTTGGATTGGAGAGTTGCACAAAGTAGCACAGAGTGTTTACACACACACACATGCACCACACACCGCACTCCTAGATAAAGTAGAAAGGAAAGCCTTTCGTATTATTAACTCCCGTCCACTCACCAACTCTCTGCAATCTCTCTCTCTTCGCTGCAATGTTTCATCTCGCTCGCTATTCTATCGCTACTACAATAATCAGTGTTCCTCGGAGCTTTCCCAGTGTATACCACCTCCTCTACGTAGGGTACGTAGTACCCGCCTTGCAACACAACCCCACCCCTACTCTGTGCAACTCTCCAACCCAAGAGTGAAACATTATCCTCAGACTTTCTTCTATTCAACTGCTGAGCTCTGGAACTCTCTCCCAGAATCAGTCTTTACCTCTTCCTATGACTTACATTGCTTCAAACTCCGTGTGTCCGGCCATTTTAGCTCGACCGTCCCTTGATTTCGGCCCTGTCACTCTTTGAAATCTGGGGGAGGCACTCGCTGCAGGCAGTTATGCCTTTTGTCTCCCTCATTCACATAGAAAAAAAAAAAAAACCTACACACCTACCACACTAACCACAACTAAAGAGGTATGACAAACCAAGCCTACCACACGAAGCAAACACACACATACACACACATATACAGTACACGTAACCCTTCACCTACCACACTTATATACACTCACATACAGTACGTAACCCTTCACCTACCACACTTACATACATACACACACACACACACACACATACGTAACCCTTCACCTACCACACTTACATACACACACACACACACACACACACATACGTAACCCTTCACCTACCACACTTACATACATACACACACACACACATACGTAACCCTTCACCTACCACACTTACATACATACACACACACACACACACACACACATACGTAACCCTTCACCTACCACACTTACATACACACACACACACACACACACACACACACATACGTAACCCTTTACCTACCACACTTACATACATACACACACACACACATACGTAACCCTTCACCTACCACACTTACATACACTCACATACAGTACGTAACCCTTCACCTACCACACTTACATACACACACACACACACACATACGTAACCCTTCACCTACCACACTTACATACACACACACACACACACATACGTAACCCTTCACCTACCACACTTACATACACACACACACACACACATACGTAACCCTTCACCTACCACACTTACATACACACACACACACACGTAACCCTTCACCTACCACACTTACATACACACACACACACACATACGTAACCCTTCACCTACCACACTTACATACACACACACACACACACACACACGTAACCCTTCACCTACCACACTTACATACACACACACACACACACATACGTAACCCTTCACCTACCACACTTCCATACACACACACACACACATACGTAACCCTTCACCTACCACACTTACATACACACACACACACACACACACATACGTAACCCTTCATCTACCACACTTACATACACACACACACACACATACGTAACCCTTCATCTACCACACTTACATACACACACATACACATACGTAACCCTTCACCTACCACACTTACATACATACACACACACACACACACACACACACACATACGTAACCCTTCATCTACCACACTTACATACACACACACGTAACCCTTCACCTACCACACTTACATACACACACACACACACACATACGTAACCCTGCACCTACCACACTTACATACACACACACACACACGTAACCCTTCATCTACCACAATTACATACACACACACACACACGTAACCCTTCACCTACCACACTTACATACACACACACACACACACGTAACCCTTCACCTACCACACTTACATACACACACACACACACACACACACACATACGTAACCCTTCACCTACCACACTTACATACACACACACACACACACACATACGTAACCCTTCATCTACCACACTTACATACACACACACACACACGTAACCCTTCACCTACCACACTTACATACACACATACACACACATACGTAACCCTTCACCTACCACACTTACATACACACACACACATACGTAACCCTTCATCTACCACACTTACATACACACACACGTAACCCTTCACCTACCACACTTACATACACACACACACATACATACGTAACCCTTCACCTACCACACTTACATACACACACACACACACATACGTAACCCTTCACCTACCACACTTACATAACCTACCACACTTACATACACACACACATACTAACCCTTCACCTACCACACTTACATACACACACACACACACACATACGTAACCCTTCACCTACCACACTTACATACACACACACATACGTAACCCTTCACCTACCACACTTACATACACACACACTCACACACACCATATGCCAGACCCTCCCCAAACTAGACCGCAACAACCTGCCTGCCTTCCTCCCATCCCCTTCCCCCCCAGTAACTGTTCAAGAATATGAAGTGGCCAAAAAGCTTTCCAGTTTCAAATAAAAAAGATCAACAACCCCAGTAGACCTACCCATTAAAATATACAAAGAATTTTCGGTTGAATTTGCCACCCAACTTTGCTCGATAATTAATGCCTCCTTAAGGCAAAGTAAATGCCCTGCAGACTGGAAAACTTCATACGTCACTCCAATTCCCAAAACCCCCTCCCCACATTCTCTTAATGAACTCAGACCAGTTGCCATAATGCCCATCCCTAGTCTAATTTGTGAGGACTTTGTATTCACCTGGGCTTACTCACAAATCCGTCACTTAATAGATCCCCAACAGTTTGGCAACGTAAAAACCTCCTCCACCACTCACTGTCTTATTAGCTTCCTAGATTATATTTACACAAATCTTGAGAAGAGAAAGACTTCCCTCGCTCTTGCCTTTATTGACTTTAGGAAAGCATTTGACCATGTTGACCACACCATCATCATCAACAAGGCCATAAAGTTGGGGCTACATCCTACCCTGGTTGCGTGGTTGACCGACTTCCTTAGTGACAGACGGCAAGCAGTGCGATATCAAGGCTTCATCTCCACCTTCCTAGACATCACATGTGGAGTCCCACAGGGCACAAAGATGGGGCCTCTATTGTTCCTCATCTTGATCAATGATGCCCTAAAGGACACTCCATTCCACTGAAAGTACGTGGACGACTCGACAGTCGGCATTACTGTCGATATGAGAGGAGTGGACATAATACAAGAAACAGGATGTTTAATTTTAAGGTCCTGAGAATCAAAGGACAGGGTAAGCAAACATTCTTCTTCACTGCCATCAAAGACTGGAACGACCTACCCCAGTCAGTCCGTGAAAAGAGAACACTGTATTTCTTCAAATGTAGCCTGAAGGAACACCTGAACCGGACAGCTGCGAGAAGGGAGCACCAAGCTTATATCTACTACTAAATACGACATAAGAGATAGACAAACCAAACTGAAATGATTACTGATTACGGATTACTGATATTTACTATAGGATGTAAGGTATCTTAAAATAACCCCTTAGAAATACTTTCTCTAAAGCATCTATTTTTTTATCCTCCCCATTTCCCCAGCTAACCTAATCCCACAAGGACCCCAATGGAAATACGCCTAACGGCCTTATTGGGCTATCCTTAGTTGGAATTATGCAAGGCTGGTACATGTCATATTTGTAACATACAATGTAGTACCAACTCTGTAAATTGCTAACTGAATAAATATTATTATTATTATTATGATAACACCTCCCCTAACTATGACCCCCTACAAGACATCCTCGACCGTCTTCAAGCCTGGACCACAGACAATCATGTGACCATCAATCATGACAAGACAGTGGTCATGCACATCAACACCTCCGTTACCGACCTTCCTCCACCCACTGTCACAATTGGTCCTCATCCCCTTCAGCTTGTTGAGTCCACCAAACTCCTCGGAATCACTGTGGACAACAAGCTGAACTGGAAGAAACATGTGTCTACCACAGTCAGGACCGCCACATACAAGTTGTTTATGCTAAGGCGGCTGAGATCCCTGGGAGCGCCGGAGAATGAGCTGAAGAGTATATATAACATCTTCATATTCCCTAAGCTCACCTACGCCTCTCCCGCCTGGTCCTCCTCTCTAACCCTGACACAACAACGTCAATTGGAGAGGAGGGCATGCAGGATCATCCTGGGTGGCACGTACCCAGGGTACGAGGAAGCTCTCACCACCCTTAGCATACCTGCACTTTCAACCCACCACTACAACACACTCAAGCAGTTTGCATCTAAGCTGCTTGTTCACCCACGACACAGAAACTTACTTCCACCAGATGCCCCTAGACCAACACGTGCAGCTCGTCACTTCAACAGACTCCAACCAATAAGGGCAAGAACTGACAGATACAAAAATAGTCCTATCCCAACCATTGTAAATATTATTAATAATTTGTAATGACGGCCTGTCACACCATATATATGCGCCCACCTTTAATAATGTATGCATAAGTGTGTGTGTGTGTGTGTATTAGAATATATGTATGTATTTGCTTGAGTTTGTTTATGTATATGTGTATATATATGTATATGTGCATTTATGTATGTACAGTACCGGGTATATGTGTATGTATGTGTGCGTATATGAGTATGTATGTATGCATTAATTATCTATATATGTATGTGTCTATAGTGTATACCGTTTGTGGTTCGAGGCTCAAGCCCGGCTGAGAGTATTCTATCACACACACACACACACAAACGAACAAACACACACACACACACACCTACACTAAAGAATGTCCCATATACTATAATTCCCCCAAGCTGTCTCTACTTATTTTATATCCTTCTTTTGTTCTCTACCGAGGATTACCTCCCATTGTAGTAGGCTTTACCTGACCCTACCTGTACGGGACCCGTAGGCCGTTTCGCCTATACCCTTTTCAAACTCCTCATTTGATCTCTTCCAACGTTTGACATTCCATTCTAATTGGCTTTACCTGACCTACAGTCCGTTGCCCCATTAACCCTTTTCCAATTCCCTCATTTAATCTCTCCCAAGGATTTAACTCCCATTATTAGCCTCACCTGACCCTACCAGAACAGTTTTCGTATGTATGTATGTTTGTTTGCATACGTGAGCGTTTATGTATACGGGCATGTGCACACTTACTGCGTGTTCTTATGTTCTTATATATGTATGTATATATATATGCGTATGTATGTGTGTACGTATGTGTATATATGTATGTTCTGTATATATATATATATATATATATATATATAAGTAAAATAAATGTGTACTGTAAATCACTTACTCTCATGGTTAATTTATGATAATTTATATTTTGCACTAGCATAATTATTGTATTAATTTCTTTTTTGTAATGTAAAGTATACTATGCTCACACATTGTAAACTGAGCTTACCATTTTCATATCTGTACATCTCATGTTCATCCACTAAATTGTAAAATGTGTATTTTCAGCTCATGAGGCTGCCATTCTTCAATAAACCGTTTATTATTATTATTATTATTATTATTATACGTAACCCTTCACCTACCACACTTACACAAACCACAAACAAAACACCTGCCGCACCGACATGGACTGATTGGCAGCAATAAAATAGCACCTGTTTACATTGTCTTGTCAGAGTGATGGACAGCTCTTCCGGGATGTACTGTATGTTCACTAACCTCAGGACACTTATTGGTGTGTGTGTGTGTGTGTGTGTGTGTGTGTGTGAGTGTGTGTGTGTTTGTGTGTGTGTGTATGGGTCTCTGTGTGTGGGTGTCTCACTGTGGGTGTGTGGGTGTCTCTCTGTGGGTGTGTGGGTGTCTCTGTGTGTGTGTGTTTTTTTTGTTTTCCTATTTGTATTTACCGCTTTGTGTTTACCAGGATATGATCTAAGCTCGTGTTATCCCGTGTTCCTGCATATAACTATCATAATATTATCTTAAGGGGAGATTTCCACTTGAGGGATTTTTTTCTGGACCCCGTTTTCCCTCATGTTTAGCCCCATTGCTTTTGAGATTTTATGAATTTCGCCGCATTAGTTAGGTGATTTTAAGAACCTTCGCCCCATTTCTGTCAATTTTAAGACCTTTCGTGCCATTTAGGTGTCGATTTTTTCCTGGCGAGCGATAGCGAGCCTGTATTTTAAGAGGAACCGGCCTTCGGCCGGGACATTTTTCTACCGAAAAATGTACAAATTTATCTTGAAAGGGGGTCTAGGGGGTGTAATTTTAAGCTTGATGGAAATCTAGGGAACAAACTAAACACCTCCCCTTAATCTGAGTGGTATTGGCACACACTATTTCCTTTGGTAAATTGTTTCATGTAGTTACCCTTTAATGTGTGAAGGAAAACTTAGCAACGTCTCTTTTAAGGGGAGATGGGTCGTTTTGCTGGTCCCCTTTCGCCCTCGTGTTAAGCCCCATTTGTTTTGAGATTATATGACGTTCGGCTCATTAGTTTAGCGATTTTAACACCTTTCCCCCCATTTCGTTGTCAATTTTAAGACCTTTCGAGCCATTTAGGTATCGGTTTTTACCTGGCGAGCGATAGCGAGGAAAATTATATCCTGTACAAATTTATCTTGAAGGGGGGATCTAGGGGGTGTTTTTCTAAGCTTGATGGAGGTCTAGCGAGGAAACTAAAAATATAAATGAATGCATGAATTAATAGACCAAAAAAACAGCCAGCCTCCCCTTGAACTGTCCATGTGCGCCCCCCCCCCCCCCCCCCCCACCCGTGAAATAGACTCCTCCTCATGAATATTAACCCCTTCTCTACCGGTCGTGTACTTTTCCTTATATTCTGGCAACTATAGTCAAACTCAACTGAAATGAGCTCCAAGGAGGTCAATGTCGCCCTGTCCGGTGTTGCCAAATTTATACCAAAACAAACTTTTTAGAAAACGGGAAACCAAGGAAAACCACATTTAGAAGGGAAACTTGAAACAAATGTAAAAGACGTTTTTATGTCTGGAAGGTTATTGGTATTCTTGTATTATTATTTGTATTAATCTCACCACCACACCCCCAATGAAATTAATTAAAGTATATATGATCCACCGGGATTCGAACCCGGGTTATCACACACATATTTTTGCCACCTTAACCATTATACCACCAGGACGGTTAAAGGTTTATGCACACGCCTACGACTTATTATCCATTCTCGAATACTGGATATTAATCTAATCATGTTCATATTCCCAACCGCACTATGGTAGCCTACTGTTTAAGTGAGAGGAAAGAATATTCATGGGGCACAGATCAACAACTCCCAACAACTCTTAATCATGGATATAAAGTCTACTTCATCTCCCAACAATTTGCGTATTGCTACTTATAACTGTAGGGGGCTCCCTAAAACCAACAGAGGGCTTCTCCTACGCCCTGATGTAGTAGACGTATTTAATACCAGTGATATTGTGTGCCTGCAGGAGACTTGGTATTTTAAACAGGATTTGGGTAACCTCAGTACTATCTGTGATAATTTTCATGGGTTTGGGGTCTCGACAACCGATGCTATGGATGGTCTAGTAGCAGGTCACCCACCGGGAGGAGTAGCTATTTTGTGGAGGGACTCTTTAGACAGCCGGGTTAAACCACTTGTAACAAATTTACCATGGTGTACAGGTATAGAAATAGAAGATATCCAACGGAAAGTAGTTATTCTTAGTGTGTACTTGCCCTACCAATGTAATGAAAATGAAGAACAATACCTGGAATGCCTTGGAGAGCTAAGTGCTCTTTTACAAGAACTAAATACCACCTGCTACTCTGTAATAGGGGACTGGAATGCTAATCTGAAGGACATGAGTAACTCTCTGTTTGCTAGTCATATGACTAACTTCTGTGGTGAGCATGATCTAATTATCTCTTCTCAGCTCATGCTCCCTCATAGTAGTTACACATGTGTCAGTGCAGCATGGGGCTCAACGTCTTGGCTAGATCATACCGTAGCTAGTGCTGATTTCCATGATATGATAACAAATATGGAAATTCAGTATACATATACAGATGAAGATCATATCCCATTGACCTTAACAGCTAGTTTGGAAAGAGCGCCAGAATTAACCCAGTCAAACAATAGTGTAAATCCAAAACTGCCATGGGGCGGGCTTGACGAGGAGTGTGAGCAATTTTGCACTTTAACACACACTCTCCTTTCTGAGCTTGATCCTGGCAGTGAGGATGCCATTACCTGTGAAGACCCCAATTGTGTTAATGCTAGTCATCGAGAAGAAGTCAGCAAGCTGTACAATAATATTATATCTTGTCTTACTAAGGCTAGTGACATAGTATTTCACAAGCATAACAAAAATTACTCTTTTAACAAACCTGGGTGGAATGACCATGTTTCAGAACTATACCAGGCATCCCGAGATGCTCGTAGTGTATGGCTGGATCATAACAAACCGAGACAGGGACCCATTTTTGACATGTTCACCAGACTAAAGGCTAGATGCAAGTATGCAATCAGATATATAAAAAACAATGAAAATGTATTAAGAAGAGAAGCATTGGCCAAAAACTTTGCTAGCAAAGACACATTGGCCTTCTGGAAGGATATTAAAAAATGCATAATAGCTGCACACCTCTACCCGTTAGTGTAGATGGGATCTCTGGTACTAATAACATAGCCAATCTTTGGAAAACACATTACCAAACTTTGTTTAACTCTGTTGGGCACCAAGGAAATACCATTGCTGCTACAACAGAGTGTAACAAAGAAGAAAAATATGACACAATTAAAGTTACAAGTGAAAAAATCAAGGCTGCAATAAGTAGGCTAGATGCTAACAAATCCTGTGGTTTTGATGGTATATATGCTGAACATTTGAAGTACTCCTCCACTCTCCTCTTGGAGAAACTCAGCAGTTGCTTTACCAGCTTTCTAATCCATGGTTTCCTACCAGAATCTATGATGTCCGTTACCTTGATACCAGTAATTAAAGACAAGGCTGGCAAAATTACATCAAAAGACAACTATAGACCTATTGCCCTTGCCAGTATTGTAAGTAAGATACTAGAGTTAATCATTTTAGACAGAATCTCAGTGTATATCTCAACTAATAGTAATCAATTTGGTTTTAAAAAGAATCATGGTACGGACCAGTGCATCTACACTCTGAAGGAGCTAGTGGATGGGTACATCAAAATGAACAGCTCTATTTTTGCATGCTTTCTTGATGCTAGTAAGGCATTTGACAGAGTCTGCCACAATATCCTGTTTGATAAATTAGCAACAAGGGGAGTGCCATCCTATATACTGAGAATCTTGAAGTACTGGTACGCCAATCAAACATTTAATGTAAGATGGGGTAACATTATTTCGGATTCCTTTACAGTAACCAATGGAGTGAGACAGGGTAGTATTCTCTCACCTTACTTATTCAATGTATATATGGATGAATTAAGTGATAAATTGAATAAAGAGCAGATTGGATGTTATGGTGGGAATAAAATCATCAACCATCTCATGTATGCTGATGATCTGGTCATTATTGCACCGTCTTCTGCGGGTCTGAGCAAACTTCTTGATATATGTGAATCTTTTGGTAGTAAACATTGTGTTAAATTCAACCCACTGAAAAGTGCTGTTCTTATATTTAGATCAAAATTACTGTATAAAAGTAAACTGCCAAATTTCTCACTCAATAATCAAATTATTCAAGAAGTAAACAAAATAAAATACCTGGGACACATTATCTCAAACGATTGCTCAGATGATGCAGATATCGGCCGTCAGCGCAGACAGCTATATTTACGTGGTAACACCATCTTGAGAAAATTCCACATGTGTAATTGGGAAACTAAAGTCACTTTGTTCCGGACATATTGTTCCTCTATGTACACGGCCCATTTGTGGTGGAAGTATAAGAGAGCCACCATAAATGGTCTGTGTACATCCTATCATAATATACTCAAGATGTTCATTGGTCTCTCTAAATATGAAAGCACTAGTATGGTGTGCACACTGTTGGATGTGCAGTGCTGTCGGGCTGTCATCAGGAGACTGGTGTACAGCTTTTCGCAGCGACTGCAATCCTCCAGTAACACGCTGATTGTAGCTCTTTGGTCTAGTGATCATATCTATGAATCCCGTATTATATCTCACTGGCAGAAGCTGCTGCACACATAGTATGTACTGTAATGTAATATATAGGTCTAATTGAACTATGAGCAATGATCTGTGCAATAGGTGTTAACCAACATTGAGCAATAGCCTTAGTTAGCCTATCTGTGTTATATTGTGACAAAATGTGATATGTGCTCTATTCTGTAAATAGGCCTACTGTATTTTTTATTTTATTGTGTCTTTATTAATATATCTTTGTGTATAATTATTATCTGTGCTCTGACGAGAAGTGTATGTGATATGGACCATTAGGTCGTACTGTATTTATACTGTATCTATCTTATGTGTCTGGAATAAAGAATTATTATTATTATTATTATTATATAGACCGGCCTTCTTCTTCTTCTTTAGAACCCGCCCGCAGACCGTGCAGATCCACAGGGCTGACCTTTGTATCGGTACTGGCTCAGAAACGTTAGTAGGAGGGAAAGTTTAGAGTAGAAGGATAGTTTAAGAGACAGTTTGTTTGTTTTTTTAATAAACCCCCCCCCCTCACTTCCTCCCCCCTCCCCTCCGCCCCCCCCCCCCCCCCCTCACCCATTTCTCTTCCTCCACATTTTCTCCAATATCCTCTTCATCATCTCCATGTCTTGTGTTTCCATCTCCTGTGTTAACCCCAATAGCGCCCCCACCCCTCTATCTTCCCTCTGCTTAATCTCCTCCCACCCCCTCTCCCCAACTCTATTCCTCATGTACCTCTCCAACTCCTCTCTCTCCTCATTATATCTTGTACATTCGGTTACTATGTGTTCTACATCCTCCACTATTGGCTCTCGAAGAAATATCCCTAAACCTACTAATAATATTATTTTTATTAATCTCACCACCACACCCCCAATGAAATTAATTAAAGTATATATGATCCACCGGGATTCGAACCCGGGTTATCACACACATATTTTTGCCACCTTAACCATTACACCACCAGGACGGTTAAAGGTTTATTTATGCACACGCCTACGACTTATTATCCATTCTCGAATACTGGATATTAATCTAATCATGTTCATATTCCCAACCGCACTATGGTAGCCTACTGTTTAAGTGAGAGGAAAGAATATTCATGGGGCACAGATCATATAGACCGGCCTCTCGAAGAAATATCCCTAAACCTACTAATAATTTTTTTTTTTTTTTTTTTTTTTTTTTTTTTTTTTAAAGTTACAGAAATGAAATAATAGGTAGGCTATATTTGTATATACCTATTTACATTGTACAGCATCTCTCTTGCCTGGCTATGAAGATGAGAGTAACTTTTGCGAGTTTTTCCTTCCATGGTGGTCGCGCTATGAATGAGGGTTAGTGACCGTCTTACCTGGGTGATGTTGTTGTCGTAGTTTGAGACCCTTTAAAGCTTTGCCATTACTCGTATCCAGCTCTCTCGCTCTCTCTCTTTTGATGGGATTACATTGTGCTATATTGCATTTTGGAGATTGTGTATGTATGTGTGTGTTTGTGTGTGTATCTGTAGGGGTGTGTGGGAGTGCGTGCATAGCCAACACAACCGCATTGACATTACTTGGCAACGTCGCATATCCTACCACTCCTTCGATCTATTTATAGCTGTCCCCAGAAAAATGGCAGCATGTTCTAAATAGCGTGCCATATGTTGTATAAATTCCTTCTATATATCCTTAAAATGATATGTTTCTTAACACCACATAACCTTTATAAATTGTAATATAATATATATAGTCATAAAAGCTAAAATTAATTTGTTAATAGCCTGAAAAACTAACATTTGTTGTTAAAGCTTTGAATATTTGACACCACTATAAACACCTACATATACATACAGTATATATATATATATATATATATATATATATATATATATATATATAAGGCAAGATGGCAGGTGCTCGTTGTACTCTACGTGCTTCACATGTCTCACTCCCTAGACTGGAACAAGACCTCACGGGCTTCACTGTTCATTGTAAAGCGGTGAATGTTAAGGCTCTCAGCCTATGCCCGAGAGGAAGTAAGTTGGAATATAGAAAAAAAAAAAAAAAAAAAAAAAAAAAAAAAAATATATATATAGGTGTAGTTATGTACACCTACTGACGAAGGTGGTATGAGAGTAAGAGATAGTGACGGGGAAGACAGAGGGAACTACACAGAATGAGGGGCGGTGGTACGGAAATGACAGTAAGAGATAGTGACAGGGTTGTGACAGAGGGAACTACACAGAATGAGGGGCGGTGGTACGGAAATGACAGTAAGAGATAGTGACAGGGTTGTGACAGGGTGAAGACTGAGGGAACTACACAGAATGAGGGGCGGTGGTACGGAAATGACAGTAAGAGATAGTGACAGGGTTGTGACAGGGTGAAGACTGAGGGAACTACACAGAATGAGGGGCGGTGGTACGGAAATGACAGTAAGAGATAGTGACAGGGTTGTGACAGGGTGAAGACTGAGGGAACTACACAGAATGAGGGGCGGTGGTACGGAAATGACAGTAAGAGATAGTGACAGGGTTGTGACAGGGTGAAGACAGAGGGAACTACACAGAATGAGGGGCGGTGGTACGGAAATGACAGTAAGAGATAGTGACAGGGTGAAGACAGAGGGATCTACACAGAATGAAGGGCGGTGGTACGGAAATGACAGTAAGAGATAGTGACAGGGTTGTGACAGGGGGTAGACAGACAGAATGAGGGGGGGTGGTAGGGAAATAACAGTAAGATATTGTGACAGGGGGAAGACAGGTTGAGCTAGACAGAATGACAGTACATAGGGATGAATGAGACAGTAATAAATAGTGACAGTACAGAGAGAGGGATGATACAGTATGGACAGAGCAGGGAAGAGGAGTGAGACAGATCAGACAAATGTAAATAGGGAGAGGACAGTACAGAAGTTCAGTTAAGGGGAGACGGGCCTTTTTTGGCCTATTAATTAATTTATTAGTTTATTTTTTAGTTTCCTTGCTAGACCTCCATCAAGTTTAGAAGAAAACAAACCTAGACCCCCCTTCAAGATAAATTTGTACATTTTTTAGTAGAAAAATGTGCCGGCCAAAAGCCAAACCGGCCTTTGGCCGGCACATTTCTCTTAAAAGTTCTGCTCGCTATCGCTCGCCAGGAAAAAAATCTACACCTAAATGGCATGAAAGGTCTTAAAATTGACAACGAAATGGGGTGAAAGGTGTTAAAATCGCCAAACTAATGGGCCGAACGTCTTATAATCTCAAAACAAATGGGGCTTAACACGAGGGAGAAGGGGATCTAGAAAAACGATCCATCTCCCCTTAAGCATGAAGGGAGCGACGGGACAGTGTGATGGAGGACAGATTGACAGTGTGATGGGGGACATATTGACAGACGAAAGGAATACAGAAGTGACAGGAGATAGGTGACAGAAGGGACAGAGGGGAAATGTGTGACAGTAGGAAAATGCAAAGATGACAGGAGGGAGGTGAGTGACAGTAGGAGGGTGCAGAAGTGACAGGAGGGACAGAGGTAGACAGAGAGGAGATGGATGCCTAAAGTGGATGACGGAAGTGACAGAAAGGTTTTAGATATAACTGCGAGAGGGGCATACAAGTGTGGATAGAGGACAGGGGTATACAAGTGTGGACATAGGACAGGGGCATACAAGTGTGGACATAGGACAGGGGCATACAAGTGTGGATAGAGGACAGGGGTATACAAGTGTGGACATAGGACAGGGGCATACAAGTGTGGACAGAGGACAGGGGTATACAAGTGTGGACATAGGACAGGGGTATACAAGTGTGGACATAGGACAGGGGCATACAAGTGTGGATAGAGGACAGGGGTATACAAGTGTGGACATAGGACAGGGGCATACAAGTGTGGACAGAGGACAGGGGTATACAAGTGTGGACATAGGACAGGGGCATACAAGTGTGGACATAGGACAGGGGTATACAAGTGTGGATAGAGGACAGGGGTATACAAGTGTGGATAGAGGACAGGGGTATACAAGTGTGGACATAGGACAGGGGCATACAAGTGTGGACAGAGGACAGGGGTATACAAGTGTGGACATAGGACAGGGGCATACAAGTGTGGATAGAGGACAGGGGTATACAAGTGTGGACATAGGACAGGGGCATACAAGTGTGGATAGAGGACAGGGGTATACAAGTGTGGACATAGGACAGGGGTATACAAGTGTGGACATAGGACAGGGGTATACAAGTGTGGACATAGGACAGGGGTATACAAGTGTGGACAGAGGACAGGGGCATACAAGTGTGGACATAGGACAGGGGTATACAAGTGTGGACAGAGGACAGGGGTATACAAGTGTGGACATAGGACAGGGGTATACAAGTGTGGACATAGGACAGGGGTATACAAGTGTGGACAGAGGACAGGGGTATACAAGTGTGGACATAGGACAGGGGTATACAAGTGTGGACATAGGACAGGGGTATACAAGTGTGGACAGAGGACAGGGGTATACAAGTGTGGACATAGGACAGGGGTATACAAGTGTGGATATAGGACAGGGGTATACAAATGTGGACAGAGGACAGGGGTATACAAGTGTGGATAGAGGACAGGGGTATACAAGTGTGGACATATGACAGGGGTATACAAGTGTGGACATAGGACAGGGGTATACAAGTGTGGACAGAGGACAGGGGTATACAAGTGTGGACATAGGACAGGGGTATACAAATGTGGATAGAGGACAGGGGTACAAGTGTGGACAGAGGACAGGGGTATACAAGTGTGGACAGAGGACAGGGGTATACAAGTGTGGACATAGGACAGGGGTATACAAGTGTGGACATAGGACAGGGGTATACAAATGTGGATAGAGGACAGGGGTATACAAGTGTGGACAGAGGACAGGGGTATACAAGTGTGGACATAGGACAGGGGTATACAAATGTGGATAGAGGACAGGGGTATACAAGTGTGGACAGAGGACAGGGGTATACAAGTGTGGACAGAGGACAGGGGTATACAAGTGTGGACAGAGGACAGGGGTATACTGGGCAGAGGACATACAGTAGGTATACAAGCGTGGACAGAGGACAGGGATATACTGGACAGAGGACAAAGACAGGTGATGGCAGTAGGGAGATATAATCGAAACAGGAAGACAGAGAGAAGACGGAAGTATAAAGGAGAACACACACATGACCGAAGGGGGAGGAGATGTGACAGGGTGGGGGTTAACAAGTGTGGACAGAAGACAGATGTGACAGGAACAGATGTACAATATGTAGTGTTCTTATCTACCCCAACTACATTTAAGATTCTGTAGTAGATACCAATAACAGGATCTAGGAAGGGAAGAGGCCACACACGCTATCTCTGTGGGCATTGTACTCTATATAATTAAAGCCGGAGTCACACGAGCCCATTATCGAGCAATTTATATGGGCAATTATGGTCTGGAAGCTTAAGGGGAGATTTCCACTTGGAGGATTTTTTTCTGGACCACTTTCTCCCTCATGTTTAGCCCCATTGCTTTTGAGATTTTAAGACGTTCGCCCCATTAGTTTGGCGATTTTAAGAACCCTCGCCCCATTTAAGTCAATTTTAAGAACATTAGTGCCATTTAGGTGTCGATTTTTTCCTGGCGAGCGATAGCGAGCCTGTAATTTAAGGGGAAGCGGCCTTCGGCCGGGACATTTTTCTACCGAAAAATGTACAAATTTATCTTGAAAGGGGGTGTAGGGGGAGTAATTTTAAGCTTGATGGAAGTCTAGGGAATCAACTAAAAACCTCCCCTTAACAAATTAGGCCTACACCTTATCAGAAATCAGCCGCCTAACATAAGCTACCTTCAGTCTAGTTTCCCATATCAGCGCGAAAAAGTCCCGAAATAATACGAGAAAAAACTTGCTCATGGAAAATTGACGGAAAAGGCAGGCGCTCGTGTGACAGCGGCTTAATTAACACCTGCAGTACCGACGAGAATATGGTTTATTATAGTTTATGCTAGCTATATTTAGAAGTGTTGGTTTGTGGCAGTTCAAGGAGGGTCACCTGCTTTTTGTTTTTCTCTTTCTCTGGCTTGTATCCATTCGGCCCCATTCAGACAACTGTTTTAAGACGTTTATCCCCATCCAGGTGTCGATTTCTTCCTGGCGAGCGAAAGCGAGCCAGCATTGTATGGAGAAATCTGGCTTCGCCAGAGATATTTTTCTATCAAAACATTTACAAATTTAGCTTGCTGTAACAAAAAAAAAAAAAAAATATATATATATATATATACATATGCTGGCTCGCTACCGCTCGCCAAGAAATTATTGACACCTGGATGGGGGTAAACATTTTAAAACAGTAGGCTCAATGGGGCCGAATGGATACAACCAAAAAAGAGAGAGTGAGAGAAAGAGAAAAAAAGAGAGGTGGTATTAAAAGAGGTTACGTGAGATAGTTATATATACCGGTATATATATATATATATATATATATATATATATATATATATATATATATATATATATATATATATATATATATATATATATATATATATATATATATATGTTAGTAAAGCCAGGTAATAAATTTTCTTTAATACATACGAGGTTGAAAGAAATGGCAATTTCTGCGTTGGAAATTTTATTATTCAAAGTTTCCAGGTCTCTGATGAGTTTTCGCTGGGTGGCAGGAAGTAGATGAAGGAGATGAGCAAAATTCATGGTGGTACAGGGTTACATAAATGTACATGATGATACAGGATATACGACGCGTTTCACTGGACAACCAGCATTATCAAGTAAGGAAGGAATGAAATAAAAGGTAAACAGGAAGGGTATATATAGAGGGTGGAGGATCAGAGGAGGAGGAAAACAGGGGGCAAAAGTCTGCTATTGGTGGAAGCGTAAACTAGGAGAGAGAAGGGGTTAACCGCTCCACGCATGCGCACTGGATGCGGGATGGTGGTCAGTAGGTGGGGTCGAAGCTGATTGGCTGCGTGTCGAGGGGCGTGGCCTAAGTTGTGTGGCGCCTGCAGAAGACGAAGCTGAAGGAGGTAGCGCGGGGGGCTGCGTCAAGGGCACCGGGGGGCGAGGAGGGGTGTTAGGTCCTGTAGGGTAGTGCCTTTTGGCAGAAGGAAGGATCTGAAGGTCCAGAGTTTGGTTGTTGATGTTGGGATGTAAGGCTTGGATATATAAAGCTTCGAGTATAGGTAATCTCCTTGGGTCACTTTCTTTATCGAGTATGGTGGTGTGTTTCTCTAACTCGTTGCGTGTGAGGTGAGGGTGGTTAGGGGTGAGATAGTGGTCTTTGATGGCTCCAGCCTGAAGGTGAAGAGTTAACCGACGTGAAAGACGAGTCTGCGTCATACCAATATAGGAATGAGGTCCACAGTCCTCATAATTACAGGTATGTTGGTAAATGACGTGATCGTCGGTCATCGGGCTCTTTATCTTGGTGGAGGCTGCGTTGTTGCGGAGAACGAGGTTGGAGGTCTTGGGGGATTTGTAATAAATTATTAATTTGATTTTGTTTTCCGGGTTGGTTGGGTGGACATGCTTGGAGATTATTTCTTTTAAGACGGCCTCGTCATTTTTGTGTTCAGAGGACATGTAATTGCGGTAGAAGATCTTAATTTCATTGGGGGGGTCAATGTTGGGAGGGCTTTGAGTGTACCATTTTTCAAGATGGTGGTTGATGGTGCTGGAGATGTCGGAGTTGGAGTATCCGTTATTTACTAAAACTTGGGATAGTCTTTCTAGTTCCTGGTGGGTGTCGGCCCAGGTAGAGCAGTGCGTGAGGGCTCTCCTAACATAGGCGGAGATGGAGGATAGAAGATAACGGCGGGGGCATTCACTATCGCCGTTGAGGCATTGTCCTGTGTTAGTAGGTTTAATGTAGACGGTGGTTTTGAACCCATGGTCGTTCAGAGCTACGAGGATGTCGAGGAAGGGGAGTTGTCCATTGTTAGATTTTTCAAAGGTGAAGTTAAGTCCGGAGGAGATCATGAAGCGACGCTGGAGTTCCTGTAGTTCGTGGAGGTCCTTGATTTGCACGAAGATGTCATCCACGTATCTACAGTAGACGGCTGGTCGTTGGGCAGCTAGGAGCTCTTCCTCGATGGTACCCATGAAAAAGTTCGCAAAAAGAACTCCTAGGGGGCTGCCCATCGCCACACCGTCTATCTGCTTGTACATGTTGCCCCGGGGGCAAAGGAAGGGGGCCTCCTTGGTACATAGCTCTAGTAGTGTTTTCAGGGCCTTCTCCGGGATGTCCAGTGTAGGTGTATCAGGGCAATGATAAATTCGACGTAGAATCATGTCAATGGTCCTATCCACTGGCACGTTGGTGAACAGGCTTCTCTGTGTTACGCAACATTACACTCTATAACATATGTACCACTACACCTGCTCACCAGTAAAATACCTTACACACATGCAACATTATACCAAGTTTTAAATTATGCACAGCACCACAATTTGCATAACACACAACTTATTTTTCGGTCGATTTTGTCATATATTTATTTTATTTTATTTTTAGTTTAGTTTCCTTCCTAGACCTTCATCAAACTTAAAAACAAAAACACATCTTTTAGATCCCCCTTCGAGATTAATTTGTAAATTTTTCGATAGCAAAATGTCACGGTCAAAGACCGGTTCCTCCACAATTACAGGCTGGCTATCGCTCGCCAGGACGAACATCGACACCTAAAGGGTGCGAAAGGTCTTAGTATAGACAAATAAATTGGGCGAAAGGTCTTAAAATCGCCAAAATAATGGACCGAACGTCTTAAAATCTGAAAACTAATGAGGCTAAACATTATTAAGAAGGATGACCAGAAAAACGACCCATCTCCCCTTAATTAAACTAGGCTGGTCTCTGTTACAGTAGGATCTCTGCTGAGCACCACCACCACTATTATACCCAAGGTCTGCTGTCTAGGGAACACCATTTTTTTTATTTTTTTTCACACACACACACACACACACACACACACACACACACTCTTCAGCAAATAGGAAAAGTAGAAAGTATAGCTACGAGGTGCCGTTGTAAAGGCTTATCCCTCAATATCTTCACCTGACCTCACCTGACAGTCAAGTGTGTGTGTGTGTGTGTGTGTCAGGGTCAGGTGAAGGTATTGAGGGATAAGCCTTTACAAAGGCACCTCGTATCTACATTCTACTTTTCCTATTTTATTCTGAAGAATGTGGAGAGGGGAGAAGGGGTGTTGGAGAGAGAGGAAGCTGTTGGAGTGGCTTTGTTATGTGTGCCATTAGTCTGTATACGTGGTCGAGGTGTTCCCTGACTGGGTGCGAGCATGTGAAACATGCTAGGACGTACTACCACACCCGCTAAATGTCCGCCTGGGCTGGGATCGAACCCAAGTCAAGCAGATTCACACGTGAGCGTGCTCACCACTCGATGAGGGGGGGGGGGGGGGAATATCGCGGAGTGTATTTTGATTCAGATAATTTATTAGTTTAAATTTGTCTAAGATACTACATGTAATGGCAGGTAGTTTCTCCTTTCAATAATAGTTTTAAAACATTCAGAGTCCATTCCAACAACGTAAATAAAAAACAACATATATGAATACCTGACATGGTAATAAAAAACAACATATATGAATACCTGACATGGTTATACAAAAACATACAAAAGAAAGCACAACGCGTATATACACTGCATATATTTTACCTCGTACCAGATGTTTTATGCAGTAAGCAACACGAAATAGACTGATATAAGAGACCTTCATTCCTATAACACACGCGACCTAATTTAATCTCTCCCAAGGATTTAACTCCCATTATTAGCCTCACCTGACCCTACCAGAACAGTTTGTATGTATGTATGTTTGTTTGCTTACGTGAGCGTTTATGTACAGGTATACGGGCATGTGCACACTTACTGCATGTTCTTATGTTCTTATATATGTATGCATATATATGCGTATGTATGTGTGTACGTATGTGTATATATGTATGTTCTGTATATATATAAGTAAAATAAATGTGTACTGTATATGCACTGTAAATCACTTACTCTCATGGTTAATTTATGATAATTTGTATTTTACACTAGCATAATTATTGTATTAATTTCTTGTTTTAATGTAAAGTATATTATACTCACCCATTGTAAACTGAGCTTACCATTTTCATATCTGTACATCTCATGTTCATCCACTAAATTGTAAAATGTGTATTTTCAGCTCATGAGGCTGCCATTCTTTAACCCTCTCCGACATGACGCGATTTTGAGCCTATTAGGGATACTTTAAAGCCTTTGTTACCATCAGGGGTATTTAGAAACCTTTAGTTTAGTTACTTCAACCTCTGCAGTTGTCTTTGAGTTAGCTGTGGGCAGAAAACTAATTTTGAAGAGGTAATTATACGAGTGAGAGAACTCTATTTCTTATTGCTAATCTGGCAACGTCTGCGTCATATGAGCGTGAAAGGGTTAATAAACCGTTTATTATTATTATTATTATTATTATTATTATTATTATAGTGTCCAAAGGGAGGAGGTTGGGTGCGTAAAAGTAGTAACATACTTTATTTTACTACTGCTGTCCTCGCCCTATTTTATGATTATCCTATTCAAGCTAACAATACACCCCAGGTCCCCTTTTACATAACAACACACCTAGGTCCCTTTTCAAACTAAAGACAAGTCCCCAGGTCCCCTTTCAAGGAAATAATACGCTCCAAACTGATTTAGTAAAATCACGTAATAATAATAATAATAATAATAATAATAATAATGATAATAATGCTGATGCTGATGATGATAATAATAAAGTAGACGTGCCGTTTTTCCCAAAATATAAACGGCATACCCAACTCTGCGAAGGGTTGCCATCATCATTACTATTACCACCATCATCACTACTACTATCACTATCATAACTACAACTGTCACCATCATTGCAACTGTCACCATCAGAGGGGGGGGGGGGGGGGCTCCAAAACCATATTTGTTTACCTAAGACCATAACTATTGCACGAATTCAAAAATTCTGTTTTGACTGACCGCCGCATTCACCCACCGAATGTACGTGTGAAGTTTGGTGAAACCCGTCGAACAGTCTAGGAGGAGTTTCCAGACAGATATACAGACGGACGACGGCATTGTACCACTATACGGGGAGTCGATACCACTCTGCTTACGCAGAGTTGATAATAATACTGATACCCTCATTTCCATTGTACCGGTGTCCTCGTCCTAGTTGGTGCAAGGTGAATATACTAATATCACTAAGGCCAATACTGATAGAATACAACACGGTAACAATATTTCTGAAACATGTACAATCGGGAGTATTAAGTGTTGTCATAGATTCCAGTGGTTTACGCTCAAAAAGTGTTATTGGTATCTTTATAGCTACTGGGAAAAGTGCTTATCCCCCAGAGTATTAGTCAGTGTCCAAAACTTTCTGAAATATCTGACAACACTTATTAACCTCGACTGTACATAGCCAGGTCAATAGTGAAGGGTGAATGGAGTGGGTGGATTTACTGGGGCTCTATTGTGTATGTAATGTACGAAATGTGTATATACAATATATACAATATATACAATGTATATACTTACATTACTGAAATGTTTGTGGACATGCAGTAATGCAAGTAATGGTCACTCTTCTGTAAATCTAAAATGGCTTACTTAAGAATGGGAAAGGGGTGGGACCTTCTATTTTGTTTTTTGTTTTTTATGTAAAAAAAAAAAATATACAATATGTGTGGTGGTTTGGATTTAGGTGAGATACCGTACACCATGGGGTCTCTCTTTCTTTTCTCTCTCTCTCTCTCTCTCTTTCTCTCTCTTTCTCGTCTGGAGGCTCTGCGAGATTCCTGACAGTCGATGTGGAGGCTGGCCCATGTGGTCCGGAGGTCAATGCTATTTTTTCTCTCTCTCTCTCTCTCTCTCTCTCTCTCTCTCTCTCTCTCTCTCTCTCTCTCGTCTGGAGGCTCTGCGAGATTCCTGACTATCGATGTGGAGGCTTCAGCCAGGGCCTGCCTACCCATGTGGTCCGGAGGTCTATGGTAATTCTCTCTCTCTCTCTCTCTCTCTCTCTCTCTCTCTCTCTCTCTCTCCTGGAGGCTCTGCGAGATTCCTGACTATCGATGTGGAGGCTTCAGCCAGGGCCTGCCTACCCATGTGGTCCGGAGGTCTATGGTAATTCTCTCTCTCTCTCTCTCTCTCTCTCTCTCTCTCGTCTGGAGGCTCTGCGAGATTCCTGACTATCGATGTGGAGGCTTCAGCCAGGGCCTGCCTACCCATGTGGTCCGGAGGTCTATGGTAATTCTCTCTCTCTCTCTCTCTCTCTCTCTCTCTCCTGGAGGCTCTGCGAGATTCCTGACTATCGATGTGGAGGCTTCAGCCAGGGCCTGCCTACCCATGTGGTCCGGAGGTCTATGGTAATTCTCTCTCTCTCTCTCTCTCTCTCTCTCTCTCTCTCTCTCTCTCTCTCTCTCTCAATCCTTTAGCCGCGTTTGTAGCCAAGTTCTGAATTGGTCCAATAAAAAGATTGACCGACAATGTTTGATGGTTTCGGAATCCTAAATGTTCATAACTTAGTGATCTTTGTAGAGAACAGCCTCAACCGGTGCTGCCTGAGGTATTGGCAAACCCAGACGTGCAGCATTTCACGCTAGAGTACAGCCCAATCAAACACGCCACTTCTACATACAACATACGAACATTCAAAGCTGCCAGATGCCTTCGAATTACACTGCATTCTTCTGGTCATATCTCGAATAACGTGTGATATCAATTTTATAGTTACAAATTTAAAACAAGCATTCAAGAGCTAAATTACCCTAAATATAGATAAACGTTTTCTTTAGCGACTTCAAATATTCTTGGGAATTGCGACCATAAATGGGCTAAGGGTCTTGGGTGGTGTTGATATTGACAATCTTGTTCTATTCAAGGGGAGATTTCCACTTGAGGGATATTTTTTTGCAACCCATTCTCCCTCATGTTTAGCCCTATTGATTTTGAGTTTATAAGACGTTCGCCCCAATAGTTTGGCGATTTTAAGAACTTTCGCCCCATTTATGTCAATTTTAAGACTTTTCGTGCCACTTAGCTGACGATTTTTTCCTGGCGAGCGACAGCGAGCCTGTAATTTAAGAGGAACCGGCCTTTGGCCGGGAAATTTTTCTACCGAAAAATGTACAAATTTATCTTGAAAGGGGTACTAGGGGGTGAAATTTAAGCTTGATGGAGGTCTAAGGAAATAACTAAAAACCTCCCCTTAACTATAGCTACTCTATGATTTTTGCTTAAAAATTAATAACATAAACACAATATAATAAATAAATGTACACTTCAATAACATAATAACATAAACATAATATAATAAATAAATGTACACATCAATAAATACATTAATGAATAACAAAGTAACTAACTAAGTAACTAACTAAATAACGCAATAAAATATATATAACCTTTATGTGTGTATGTATGCAAGTGTTACTCCAATATATATAACCTTTATGTGTGTATGTATGCAAGTGTTACTCCAATATATATAACCTTTATGTGTGTATGTATGCAGGTGTTACTCCAATATAACCTTTATGTGTGTATGTATGCAGGTGTTACTCCAATATATATAACCTGGTGTATGTATGCAGGTGTTACCCAATATATAACCTTTATGTGTGTATGTATGCAAGTGTTACTCCAATATATATAACCTTTATGTGTGTATGTATGCAGGTGTTACTCCAATATATATAACCTTTATGTGTGTATGTATGCAAGTGTTACTCCAATATATATAACCTTTATGTGTGTATGTATGCAGGTGTTACTCCAATATATAACCTTTATGTGTGTATGCATGCAAGTGTACTCCAATATATATAACCTTTATGTGTATGTATGCAGGTGTTACTCCAATATATAACCTTTATGTGTGTATGTATGCAGGTGTTACTCCAATATATAACCTTTATGTGTGTATGTATGCAGGTGTTACTCCAATATATATAACCTTATGTGTGTATGTATGCAGGTGTTACTCCAATATATAACCTTTATGTGTGTATGTATGCAGGTGTTACTCCAATATATATAACCTCTATGTGTGTATGTATGCAGGTGTTACTCCAATATATATAACCTTATGAGTGTATGTATGCAGGTGTTACTCCAATATATATAACCTCTATGTGTGTATGTATGCAGGTGTTACTCCAATATATATAACCTTTATGTGTGTATGTATGCAGGTGTTACTCCAATATATATAACCTCTATGTGTGTATGTATGCAGGTGTTACTCCAATATATAACCTTTATGTGTGTATGTATGCAGGTGTTACTCCAATATATATAACCTCTATGTGTGTATGTATGCAGGTGTTACTCCAATATATAACCTTTATGTGTGTATGTATGCAGGTGTTACTCCAATATATATAACCTTTATGTGTGTATGTATGCAGGTGTTACTCCAATATATATAACCTTTATGTGTGTATGTATGCAGGTGTTACTCCAATATATATATAACCTTTATGTGTGTATGTATGCAGGTGTTACTCCAATATATATAACATTTATGTGTGTATGCATGCAAGTGTTACTCCAATATATATAACCTTTATGTGTGTATGTATGCAGGTGTTACTCCAATATATATAACCTTTATGTGTATGTATGCAGGTGTTACTCCAATATATATAACCTTTATGTGTGTATGTATGCAGGTGTTACTCCAATATATAACCCTTATGTGTGTATGTATGCAGGTGTTACTCTAATATATATAACCTTTATGTGTGTATGTATGCAGGTGTTACTCCAATATATATAACCTTTATGTGTGTATGTATGCAGGTGTTACTCCAATATATATAACCTTTATGTGTGTATGTATGCAAGTGTTACTCCAATATATATAACCTTTATGTGTGTATGTATGCAGGTGTTACTCCAATATATATAACCTTTATGTGTGTATGCATGCAAGTGTTACTCCAATATATATAACCTTTATGTGTGTATGTATGCAGGTGTTACTCCAATATATATAACCTTTATGTGTGTATGTATGCAGGTGTTACTCCAATATATATAACCTTTATGTGTGTATGTATGCAGGTGTTACTCCAATATATATAACCTTTATGTGTGTATGCATGCAAGTGTTACTCCAATATATATAACCTTTATGTGTGTATGCATGCAAGTGTTACTCCAATATATAACCTTTATGTGTGTATGCAGGTGTACTCCAATATATATAACCTTTATGTGTATGCATGCAAGTGTTACTCCAATATATAACCTTTATGTGTGTATGTATGCAGGTGTTACTCCAATATATAACCTTTATGTGTGTATGTATGCAGGTGTTACTCCAATATATATAACCTTATGTGTGTATGTGCAAGTGTTACTCCAATATATAACCTTTATGTGTATGTATGCAAGTGGTACCAATATATAACCTTTATGTGTGTATGTATGCAGGTGTTACTCCAATATATATAACCTTTATGTGTGTATGTATGCAAGTGTTACTCCAATATATATAACCTTTATGTGTATGTATGCAGGTGTTACTCCAATATATATAACCTTTATGTGTGTATGTATGCAGGTGTTACTCCAATATATATAACCTTTATGTGTGTATGTATGCAGGTGTTACTCCAATATATATAACCTTTATGTGTGTATGCAGGTGTTACTCCAATATATAACCTTTATGTGTGTATGTATGCAATTGTTACTCCAATATATAACCTTTATGTGTATGTATGCAAGTGTTACTCCAATATAATAACCTTTATGTGTATGTATGCAAGTGTTACTCCAATATATACCTTTATGTGTGTATGTATGCAAGTGTTACTCCAATATATAACCTTTATGTGTATGTATGCAGGTGTTACTCCAATATATATAACCTTTATGTGTGTATGTATGCAAGTGTTACTCCAATATATATAACCTTTATGTGTGTATGTATGCAAGTGTTACTCCAATATATATAACCTTTATGTGTGTATGTATGCAGGTGTTACTCCCATATATATAACCTTTATGTGTGTATGTATGCAGGTGTTACTCCAATATATAACCTTTATGTGTGTATGTATGCAGGTGTTACTCCAATATATAACCTTTATGTGTGTATGTATGCAAGTGTTACTCCAATATATATAACCTCTATGTGTGTATGTATGCAGGTGTTACTCCAATATATATAACCTTTATGTGTGTATGTATGCAGGTGTTACTCCAATATATATAACCTTTATGTGTGTATGTATGCAGGTGTTACTCCAATATATATAACCTTTATGTGTATGTATGCAGGTGTTACTCCAATATATAACCTTTATGTGTGTATGTATGCAGGTGTTACTCCAATATATATAACCTCTATGTGGGGTGAGAGAGAGAGAGAGAGAGAGAGAGAGTGAGACTGAGAGTGAGTGAGAGAGAAAAAGTGTGAGTACAAAGGAGTACAAAGGAGTACAAAGGAAATCAAGCAACAACAGATCTAGTGACCCTTCTAGGCTGCTTGTCCTCCAAAACACTGAGGATCAATTGTCCAAACAGTGGTTTAGAGTGGGTAAGGGAACATTGGAAAGGGAACTACTGCCCTGCCACTAACGTGGCAGGACTAGGAAGTTAGTAGGGGACATATGGGTTAGTAACTGAGGGGAGGATAAAGTTATTCATTTACAAACGCAGTCAGTCGCGGGTTTGATGCGAGATATTGTCTAGGCGGAATTTAAATGAATCAACGGTGCTGCAGTCTATAACGTCTCGGGGAAGCCCATTCCACAAGTTGACAACTCGATTGAAGAAGAAATTCTTAGATTCGTGCGAGTTAATAGATTTACCAATAATTTTGCAACCGTTTCCCGTGTGTAATTAGATTGGTCGATAGTGAAGTACTTATTGTCGATGCCTTTGATAATTTTGAACACTTGAATTAGGTCGCCTCTTAATCTGCGCTGGGTTAAAGGAAATAGATTTAATTCTCTAAGACGCTCTTCGTATGGTTTGTTCTTTAGGCTAGGTATCATTTTGGTAACTCTACGTTGAACTCGTTCTAGCTTGTTTATATCTTTTTGGTAATAAGGGCACCAGGATTGAACGCAGTATTCCAGAAGATGGCGGACTAAGGAATTGTAAAGGGTTAGGATAACTTCTTTGGATTTATGCTCAAATGACCTGCCTATAAAAGCCAATTATTTTGTTTGCCTTCTTAACAACTTCTGAACATTGTTGACTCGGTTTTAGGTTACTCGATATTGTTACTCCCAGATCAGTTTCTCTGTTTACATTCTTAAGCTGAGTGCCATTCATCGAATAGTTTGCTTTCTCATTTAGGTATCAGACATGTAGTACTTTACATTTATCCGCATTGAAACTCATTTGCCAAATTTGGGCCCAACATGACAATTTATCTAGATTGTGTTGCAATATCGTCAACTTGTTCTTTTGAGAGTACGCTATTTGCAATTTTTGTATCGTCAGCAAATTTTGAGATTGTGCAGGTGAGACCCTCATCTATGTCGTTGATGTAAATTAGAAAGAGAATTGGTCCTAGTACCGATCCCTGGGGTACCCCGCTACTTACATTGGTCCATTTAGATGCCTTACCGTTTATGACTACCCTTTGCTTTCTGTTGCTGAGCCAATTTTCTATCCATTTCAACACACCGTCTTGTATTCCATGCGCTTTTAGTTTTAGCAGTAAACGTTTGTGGGGAACTTTGTCAAAGGCCTTTTGAAAATCAAGGTATATAATATCTACAGCTTTACTCTCATCGTAGAGGTTGAGGATATCGTGGAAGAAGTCTAAGAGGTTTGTTAAACAGGAACGCTTTTTACGAAAGCCGTGTTGAGTATCTTTAAGTATGTTATTTTCCTCTAAGTGATTTACGAGTCTGTCTCGTATGACCGTTTCTAGCATTTTACATACAACTGAGGTTAAGCTAATTGGACGATAGTTACTGGGTAGGGATTTGCTGCCTTTTTTGAATATCGGTGTTACGTTGGCTATCTTCCACTGATCAGGCATAGTTCCAGACTGCAAGGATTTATTGAATAGTACTGTCAGTGGTTTGGAGAGCTCATTCTTAGCTTCCTTTAGAACTCTAGGCGAGATTGTATCAGGTCCTGGCGTTTTATTACCTTGAGTGTATCTAAACAATTCAATACTTCTCTCTCTGTAACGGTGATATTGCTTAGAACATCTGAATTATCAATCTGAATCGGCATTGGTGTAGGGATATCACTGAGGTCTTCTGTTGTAAAAACTGATGCAAAGAAGGTATTGAGGGCATTACTCATTTGTACTTCGTCTTTGGTGTATTCTCCTTTTTCATCGACTAACGGTCCAACAGTTGAAGTAACTACTTTTTTCTTTCTGATATAACTATAGAATTCTTTCGGGTTGTTTTACTTTTGATTCGCAATATGTAACTCTAAGGTCTTTTTACTTTGCTTAATTAACTTTTTGGCTTTGCGTCGTAGCTCTACAAATTTCACCCGTTCTTCGTCATTTTGTGAGGATTTTAATCTATCATTAGCAAATTTTTTAGCAAGCAGGCAGTTTGAAATATCTTTATTCCACCATTTGGGCTTATTATTATGGCCTGGACGCCGTATTTTCGATGGTATGCAGTCTTGCACTGCTTTTAGGTAAGTGGTTTCGAATAACTTCCAAGATGTATTTATGTCGTTATTGTTAATTAAAAAGCTCCAGTCAGTTTCTTTAAACATAGCTCTAAGTTTATGGAAGTTTGCTTTCTTGAAATTAGGGACTTTTTCGATGCTACTATTTGGTTCGTTACTAGTAAACTTTAAAGTGAAAGTTATCGTACGATGGTCGCTGTTACTGAATTCATCACCAACATTCAAATTCTCTATCAATTCTTCTTTTGTTGCAAGTACAATGTCAAGAACGTTATTACCACGGGTCGGCGTTCGAACAAATTGATAAAGCGAACTCTCTTGCAAGTTCGTATACAAGTCATGTCCGGAGTGTGAAGTAAGAGTATCGCCCCACTTGGTCACAGGTAAATTAAAGTCGCCAAAAATTACGGTATCTTGTGAGTTACTTACATCTGCAATTTGTTCGTGTGAGTGTGTGTGAGAGAGAGTGTGTGTGTGAGAGAGAGAGTGTGTGTGTGTGTGCTTACATTTGATAGTATAGAATTTCCAGGAACGTATGTGTGAAATGTTAATGCACAGTAGCGTCTTCTGCCTACGCCAGTATGCCGGATAATATTAGTTCTCCCCTATACCGGAACTATCTATCTATATACTCTATCTATATACTCAGGCCTAATCACCAATTTTCCTATTTTATTTTTATTTATTTTTATTTATTTTATTTTATTTTTTGGGGGGGGGGGGGGGGGGGGGGGGACTATACCGGAACCAACACCAGTCAAGAAGGATATGATTATATTGCTGTGGAGGGGTATGATAAGGATAATTAAGGTGGCCATTATAATCCACCCTTAAGGGGGGGGAAGAGGTATTTATTTGCTCATTTATGAATATTTGTTATGATGGTTTTAGTTTCCTCCCTAGACCTCCATTAAGCTTAATACCCCCCCCCCCCTCAAGACCCTCCTTCAAGGTAGATTTGTAAATTTTTTGGTAGAAAAATTTCCCAGCCGAAGGCAGGTTCCTCTTAAAATACAGGCTCGCTATCGCTCGCAAGGAAAAAATCAACACCTAAATGGCACGAAAGGTCTTAACATTGGCAAAGAAATGGGGCAAAAGGTCTGAAAATCGCCAAACTAATGGGGCGAATGTCTTGAAAACTCATAACTAATAGGGCTAAACAGGAGGGAGGAGGAGGACTCTAAAAACCAACGTCCTCCCCTTAAGTACTCTTGTATACCCTTTTATAATGCCCATAATTGTTTACAGGGTGTGATCGGTGAGTAGGAATAACAGCTAACATAAGTCCTACAAGGCATTACACACACACACACACACACACACACACACACACACACACACACAGGCAAAGTTAGATAATTGTAACTCAGGAAGCCGGACAATACGAGCCTAAAAAACTCAACTCCTGTATACTAAAATTAGGCAAATACAATTAGGTAAATACAAATTTTTCTAGTTATTAAAATTCAAATTAAATTAATATAATATGTATGTATGTATGTACAGTTAACTCGTATAATCCGCAGTCTCATAATATAGTTTAGGCTTATGAAAAAGCTTAAAAGTTAATGTATAAAATGGAAAAGAGATGAATTAAAAAATGTATAAGCAATACAGTTTCCTATAGCAATCTGAAAAAATATAATTGCATAACTAAAATTTCCGAGACCGCGGATTAATCGAGTTGACTGTACGTGTGTATGAACATGCCTTAAATCATTGAAATCTATCTAGCTATATGCTCAGGCCCAATCCCAACTTTTCCTGTTTTTTTTTTCTTTTTTTTTCTTTTCTTTTTATAAGATGTAAATTGTATGCGAGTTGTGTATGAATGAGGCTATGAATATACCTGGCACACCTGTGGCTATATGCCACGTGTGCTAGCCTATAGGTCGACAACACTACACAACACTACCAACCCTACACTACCAACTGTCTTCGTAGCGCAATGGACAAATGCACTGAATTTCGGTGTGAGCATCCTAGGTTCGAATCCCTGGACTGCCACATGTATTTGTTGATTTTATTAATTGAGTTTAGGAGTAAAGTCGGTTGGTGGAGGGAACATAATAACACTACACTACCGACACTGTACAACACTACCAACCCTACACTACCAACACTATACTACCAACCCAACACAACACTATACCTACCGGTGACTGTATGACACGTGTACCAGCCTATAGGTCAACGACACTACCAACACTACCAACCCTACACAACACTATACCTACCGGAGACTGTATGACACGTGTACCAGCCTATAGGTCAACGACACTACCAACACTACACTACACTACCAACCCTACACAACACTATCCCTACCGGAGACTGTATGACACGTGTACCTGCCTATAGGTCAACGACACTACCAACCCTACACTACCAACACTACCAACCCTACACAACACTATACCTACCGGAGACTGTATGACACGTGTACCAGCCTATAGGTCAACGACACTACCAACCCTACACTACCAACCCAACACTACCAACCCTACACTACCAACCCTACACTACCAACCCTACAATACCAACCCAACACTACCAACCCAACACTACCAACCCAACACTACAAACCCAACACTACCAACCCTACACTACCAACCCAACACTACCAACCCTACACTACCAACCAACAATACCAACCCTACACTACCAACCCAACACTACCAACCCTACACTACCAACCCAACACTACCAACCCTACACTACCAACCCAACACTACCAACCCTACACTACCAACCCTACACTACACAACCAACACTACCAAACCTACACTACCAACCCTACACTACCAACCTACACTACCAACCCGACTACCAACCTACACTACCAACCAACACTACCAACCCTACACTACCAACCTACACTACCAACCCAACACTACCAACCAACTACACTACCAACCCAAACACTACCAACCCTACACTACCAACCCACAACACTACCAACCCACACTACCAACCCAACACTACAAACCGACACTACCAACCCACACTACCAACCCTACACTACCAACCCTACACTACCACCCTACACTACCAACCAACACTACCAACCCAACACTACCAACCCTACACTACCAACCCAACACGTACAACTACACTACCAACCCTACACTACCAACCCAACACTACCAACCCTACACTACCAACCCTACACTACCAACCCTACACTACCAACCCTACACCAACCCAACACTACCAACCCTACACTACCAACCCGACACTACCAACCCTACACTACCAACCCGACACTACCAACCCAACACTGCCAACCCGACACTACCAACCCTACACTACCAACCCAACACTACCAACCCTACACTACCAACTGTCTTCGTAGCGCAATGGACAAATGCACTGAATTTCGGTGTGAGCATCCTAGGTTCGAATCCATGGACTGCCACATGTTATTAATTAGTTTAGGAGTAAATACATAATACACTACACTCCGACACTGTACAACACTACCACCCCTACACTACCACACTATACTACCAACCCAACACAACACTATACCTACCGGACTGTATGACACGTGTACCAGCCTATAGGTCAACGACACTACCAACACTACCAACCCTACACAACACTATACCTACCGGAGACTGTATGACACGTGTACCAGCCTATAGGTCAACGACACTACCAACACTATACTACCAACCCAACACAACACTATACCTACCGGTGACTGTATGACACGTGTACCAGCCTATAGGTCAACGACACTACCAACACTACCAACACTACCAACCCTACACAACACTATACCTACCGGAGACTGTATGACACGTGTACCAGCCTATAGGTCAACGACACTACCAACACTACCAACACTACACTACACTACCAACCCTACACAACACTATCCCTACCGGAGACTGTATGACACGTGTACCAGCCTATAGGTCAACGACACTACCAACCCTACACTACCAACACTACCAACCCTACACAACACTATACCTACCGGAGACTGTATGACACGTGTACCAGCCTATAGGTCAACGACACTACCAACACTACACCTACCGGTGACTGTATGACACGGTACCAGCCTATAGGTCA